>VXBU01006353.1:1515-122877 GCA_013400315.1 Bombycilla garrulus
AAAGGGAAGGCAAAGGAAATCACACAGGTTGTGACTTTATCCAGAGGACTTAGTGAGTCAAAGGGCCAGAGACCTGATTGGTATTTCTCTTGTCATGGAAGGGAATTAATGCAGAGGACACCATTTTGCCTTTGACCTGTGTCAAGCAGTACAAGCTGTTTAAGTTTTCCTGCAAAAATTAAGTGGCACACAACAAAGACAAAGAGGTCAGGTCAGGAGAGTAAATGTTTAGCCACACAGGCAATGAGCCCAGACAGGGACAGGCAGTTCTGACAACAGTTTATAGTTATTCCTCAAAGATGATGAAAATCCAAGGATGAATAGCATCCCAAAGTAGGCACTGACTTTGAGATTTTCTGCTGGAGCTCACACAATTATCAAAGGGCAGATTTTAGACAGAACTATTAGCTAGTTCCCAAGTATGTCAATAAAAATCATGATGAAATTTCACCATCTCCCCTTACTCTGGTTCTTTTCCCTCAGGCCAGATCATCCATGTCCCCTCCTAAATCTGAGGAAACACAGTCAACTGATTTTTTTTCACGAAGATAAAATGTTATGTGATAACTATAACACATTTCACTGACACTGAGAATACAGGTGCAAAGTAGGAACACACACAGCACAGAGCACATTTCAATCTAATCTAACAAACATTTCCAAACAAGATTTAAATACTGTACTGCTGCACCTCTAAACAGGAAGGCTCTTGTGCAGCAGGGACTCTTAACACACTCACCACACAACCCATACCCGCCCACTTTGCATGTTCCTGGTGCTGTATGCTGCATTTCCTTTTGGCAACCATACCTGACCTACTTCCAAGAGAGAACTAAGGCTCTACGCCCAGTCAAGAGCAGCACAGCGTTGATCAGAGAAGCCTATCACAAGGGGGAAAGACATAGTTTATAATATGAAAACAGAGAGAAACAGTAGAGTGCAATTCTAGAGCAGCAGCTTTTAAGGTTGTGTACTTTTTTGATCTATTTTACCTCTTGCGGATGAAATCAATGGGCCTGCACCGTTTTTCAAAATCTAAAGTAGACAAGTCCCTTTTTTATGGCTTAAAAACATAATTTAGCCTTTGCTGAGCAGACTTATTTCTACACACAAAGGATGTCAGTCAATTACATCAAAACAATTTCATTCAGGTCACTAAACATCAGTAGGTAGCATGATTTAGTGCCAGCAGGGTATTATACAAAAGCACAGCAATTTTGAGCCTTGGAATTGAAATGGAAATCGCAACGTGGATGCATGTTGATGGTAAGAACATACAGCAGCAGGGAGCATCCTGCATTTACCTCATGACCAACCCATTCCTGACAAGGAATTGTTCTCCCACACTATAAAACAGTAGCGTTGTATTTTCTTAATTCAAGTTAATTTCTAGCATTTGCATGCAAACTCCTGTACAAGTGCTCGTCACATATATCAATAAAGTTAAAAAAAATGTGAGGTTATTACAATTAGTTTCATGCCTCTAGACTCATAAAAGCTATTTTATTTCCTTGCATAATGAAATGTTTTTTATTTAAAACTGACATTTTATGATATTAGATATTCCTGGTTGTGCTTTTTCTCTGACAAAGAACGGATTGGTGATGACTTATATTTATTGATGCAAAATTTCCAACTTCTTTCCCAGCTTATAAAAGATATTGTGGTTTGGCCACTATTCATAAAGGCCAAACTTCTAATACACATCAGAAAAAGGATTTTGACATTTTCTTATAAAAAATTAACAAAATGCACACCAGCTTCTTGTAACTAGAATTTTAAATGCCCATTTTTTAAATGGGCATGTAGTTATAGGATATGGGGTGATGGCTTTAAAATGAGAGTAGGTTTGGATTAGATTTTTGGAAGGAATTCTTTGTTGTGAGGCTGGTGATGTTCTGGAAAATGTTGCCCAGAGAAGCTGTGGATGTCCCATCTCTGGAAGTTTTAAGGCCACGTTGGATGGGGGTCTGAGCAACTTGGATCAGTGGAAGGGGTCACAGCAGGGTGGTTGAAACTAGATTATTTTTAAGATCTCTTCCAACCTAAACCACATTCATTACTTATTTAAAGAAAATTGACCTGAAGTAATATTCTCTGTAATACATTGTATGTTTCTGTACACACTATGGGGCTCCTATTACCAGCTTTGAAAAATGAGTTTTAATTTTAAAAATAAACAAACAAACAAAAACCAGCTGTCTCAACCATCACTACTTATCTAATTCAAAACTGGCATGGTCTGTTGACCAGGAGGCAGCAGATAATTCTTCCAACGACTGTGTTTCTCTGTTCAAAGCAACAATTTATTCTTTACTACTAAAAAAAAAAATAATCTCGAAGAATGAGGGCTATTCCTTAGCTGTGATTACTACCTCTTGGCTCATATACTCTGACAACTAGAGGTATTACGCTGTGAAGTTCTTTTTCCACATGATGGATTTCATCAATTGCTCTCTAGCAGTATCTAAACTATCATGTTACACCAACTAAAGATCATCCTTACTCTGAAAGATTTGGAATTATGAAAAGATTTGGCATCATTTAAAAAGCAGTTAAATGCAGTTCATTGCCTCCACACTGCTTTTATCCTCTACACACAGATAACACAGAGTCATATGTTCATATTCCAAGACAAAAATCCAAGAGCCAAACTCTCTCTGATTATTGTTCTAGCACAATTTCAAAGGGGAAAACAAATGGCCCACATCTTGGGGAACATGGAGTGAAACCAATAGGAACAACTGCAGCCTGCTCCTAAAAGCAGTGACTTTCTTAAGTCAAAACCAGCACAAACCCTTTATGTGTTAAAAGGATGAGAATTGGAAAAAAATTTCTTTCCGACTACTTGTTAAATTAAATCATAGACTTTTCCACCTCTGTCCTTCATTAGGAACACAAAACAAAGAAAATAGGCTACAAAATATAAAAAAAAAGCTGTTAGAAAGCATATTCTGCAGATATAGAAGAATACTTAGACGGATACATCTTGGTTTACTTACAAAAGTCTCTGATGGCAAATAGTTAATCAAGATAGAACCCACATCATATCAATCCCTGAAGAGCTTTAGGTAGTACCATCCAAAACAATTGTCACAAATTGTGATGATGAATGCTCCAGTAGAGGTCTTTATCATCACCATCTTGAGCCTTGCACAGCTAAAGCATATTTTACAAACTAAAATATATTTTACTAGGTTATAATATATAGCAAATCAAAAAGAATTATGTATTCCCTGACTGTAAGTAACCATGTGCTCCTTACACCAGTGAAACAGTGTGCAGGATCATCATGGAAAGTCTGAAAGGCCTGACTCTGCTCTTTTTCCATGAAGTTTGAATTAGACAATGTTACTGCCTTTGAGAAATAAATACAGCAGGCAAAACCCATCTCTTAACACAATAACAACAGATTCACTCAAGTAAAAAAATAAAAATAATCAACAAAAAAACCACAATGCGGGCACTTAACAACTGTTTAATACAGACACAAAATTTACAAATCATAACACTTAAATAATGACTCATCAGTGGAGAAAAATAAGCAAAACCAGTTCATATTTTAACCCTGCATAATGTAAGAATTCAGTGATTTCTTTTTTTTAACCGCAATAACATTATTTCTGGGGTCAAATATAATAGCTTAAAAAACCTTTCAATCTTGATAGACATTTTCAGTAACACATCCACTTACCAGTAACACATCTGATTATAAAACTGCATTCCTAAACATTCTCAAAACAAGCCACACACTTTCATCCATGGTTTTAAAATCAGGAAATTTCATGGTATTATGATTCTGAAGTCTACGAGCTGACTACAAGAGCACGCCTGACTAGCAGCACAGTGTTGATATTTCTACAGTCACACACTGTTGAGAGCTGATTAGATATTAGATTTGATTTCTGTTTCATTGTGCTTTTTTTGTGTTTTGTTTATAACCTACAGAAATCTGAGTCTGCACCACCCACTCATAACAGTCTCATAGCAGAACAGGAACTGGACAAGGAAAAGAAAGAAGACAAAAGTAGAATATTCCACATTCCAAACTCATCCTGCCAGAAGATAGGATGTGCTGCAAAGATCAATTATTTTCTTACCTAAGGGTTTTCTCCCCCATGACATCTGCCATAGGGTAAAGGAGAGAAACAGTCTTAGGGAACTGAAGAAACAAAGCCAAAAATTGTAGCTCAGTAACACACAAGATTTTCTCCCAATGGACCAATAAACAAGTTCTTAGTAATACACATCTTCCCTATAAGCTCTAAACAAAATTAAAATGTATCTACTTGCCTTCCCCAGAAGACAAAGCTCCCTCTTATTTTGCCACTTAAACAATTTCTGTTGTGTTGGCTTGAATTTACCCTTCTGTTTGGTATGGTGTGTCTGTTACTGCTTCAAGTATATGTGCCTCATCGAAAAGGGAAATTATCAGGGTAACAAGGTTGTCAGTGCCTCCCAGTATGCCAGGGGCACTTTACAGACTGACAAAGGAGCCAAGAAAAAGGAATGGAAATAATCTTCAAGTCCTGACATGTCTGAGATACAACACATCGCACGTCAGATGTAAATGAAGACTGTACACTTGAACTAGCTTTTATTTTGTTGCAGGGGAAGAGATAGCAAAAATAAATAAATTTCTTTCTACAGGCACCCTGAGGCACTTGGACAAGCTGTTACTAACCATTTCTTTTTCTGCTTTCCCACCCCCCAACCTGCTATATATTCTCTAATTTTAAGCACACCTTTAAAACTGATTTGTCATTTTAGCTACTCCACAGGATAGATCAGGATCCTTCACAAGATTAGGATCCTTCACAAGACCTTTTCATTTACTGAACAATCAAGCAAAATAAAAGGTTAATAGTTCAAGAATAGCCACAAGTAAAATGGACCAAAATTCATTACTGGTATGACCTCATTACTTCACAGACTCAGCTTTTACTGCCTGTTTTATACTTAGAATCTCTGAAGTAAACAAAGCTTAAGGGCTTTCAGGAGATGTTATACATTATAATGAAATATATCAGAATAATTCCTTTTTTTAAACACATTCCTCTGTCTCAACTTCATGATTTAAATAGGAAACAGTAAAGAGTAAATTATATATACTACAAGAGTAATAAAGTAGTCTGGCTTGCTTCCTTTGAGCATAGGTGACATTAGGTTAATTGGTTTTAATGCTGGGGTGAAATTTCTCCATTAACTTCTGGTCTCACTGTTGGTATTACATCCCTGCATTTGCCATAATACAATTTACTGAATTAAGAAAACTACTGAAAAAATCTGAATTAGCTAGATTTTCCTGTGTGGGAAGAGGAAGGTCAAAGAAATATCAAGTGATGCTGTAAGCCTTCAGGGCAGTCAGGAAAAGAAGCTGCATTCTATTATGACAAAACAAAAGTAGAAGAAAAAAACCAAACAAAAAAAAAATACAAAGAACACTTGGGCAAGTAATACAGCTCTGCGAAAAGAGAAGAGAGCTGGAGTCAGACCCTGCTTGCCAGCAGGCAAAGTTCAAGTACTCACTGATGTAAGGTCACATTGAAATGGATTGCATTTGAGATGGAATCTTCAGTGATTTAGTTGAACTTTGTGTTCCAGATGTCTCCATGTAAAGGTGCACTTCTGTAACACGAGCTGTGACAGACATGTTTTATAACCCCTGTGTTTCTGTAAAGGCTCTTACAGGAAAGGATTTAGCACAATGGAGATTTTTTCCCATATTTTCACATTCTCTGTAGAATTGCTGTTAGACACACTTACTCAATAAGCAGGCATACCTGCTACATTTAAATGCAAGAAAATTGGGTTCATTTCCAAGAACCCACTGTGCTGATGAAAGGCAAATTACACAAATCAATTTGACGAATCCCAAAACTTATGAAACCTGATGTCCTTTGCATAACACCCTGTATGATGTGTTTCATTCTGGCAAGGTACTGCGGATGGGATGAGCACTTCAGTAACATTTGGTCAGTCAACACATTTCAGAAGGGAAGTGTGGTCAGATAGTATTATTTACAAAGGTGTACCACAAGAAACTTCTTCCAAACATATTGTCCCCCGAGAGTCACAGGCTGTGGTTCCTGCCGTATTCTTACAGAACACTGCTGTATATTAACACTTATGAGGCCTTTATTTATTAACAGCTGAGGCCTTTGGGTACCTGCCCTTCAGCAGCTCTCACTCAGGGAAAAATTTATGAACTTCAGCATGCAGCATCCTAGCACTCCGCTAGTCCTTCCAGGAGCAGTGCTATCACACACTCTCATCATGCAGGTAGGTTGATCAGGATATCATCACTGCGAGGATAGACACAGAACCATAAATTACATTCCCTTCTAGATAGAGAAGGTCAGGAAGTATTAAAAATGAGAGATATAAAAATGAAGGATATCTACCCAAAACCCCTTTGTTGTAGTTTTCATTACAGAGCATGTGAAGAATAATGAAAAGACAGCTATATTCCTTTGGTCTACCGACATAAAGAATAAAGAAGGATAGGAATTTTATAAAGCAGGGCAATTTTCAGGGCATTAAACTATGTTAATGAAAATAAATTAAAAGCAGTAAATCCTAGGTTAAATATAGTAAAACACTGGCAGTTGGTCATATCTGTTTTACAGAGAAAAATCTGTTTACTTCCTCATTTTGGACACCTAAACTGACACACCAAAGCCATCAAGAATTTGTGGAAACACAGGTATGAATTAGATTATTTAATATTTTTTAAATAATCTCAATTCTTAGACCACATGAAAATGGTAATAGGCCCCAGTTTTCTGTAGCAATGTTTCTAATATTTGCCATTCTTTTTGCAAACAGCTCAGTTTGGAAAGTTGAAGTCCTCTGAATACAGACAACGCTAATAATCACACATTGTACCTCGAGATGGATATCCATCCCTTCTCTCCTTCACACAGGTTGAGAAACCATTAAAGAGAGCAAAGCAGAAAGGCACAGCCTGTCAAACTGCACAGCACTAGAAAGCAGATCACACTATTGTTGCTGGCTTCTGTCTTTTCCAGAATGTATGACAGATGAAAAATTTCATTTTTGTGACAAAAGTGGTAATGAGGATAGAAAACGGCACAACATGAATCCAGCTTTCTGACAGGGCTCATAATGAGAATCAGAATTGTGCAAAGTTAATCTAATCCCATCATAGCATTAGAACTCAACTCACAGGGGACTTGCTTATACCTATAATTCCCTCTATGTTCTCTAGAACCACAAAGCTTATGTGGAAAAAGACAAGAGCAGAATTTTGGAATTAAAAAAAGTTGCACCATCATAAAATAATGTCAAAACTCTGATAGAAGATAAACTTTGAGCCTCAGCATTTTAAATGCTGCTGGATTGCACCCTCATAAGTGAATGAGTACTAGTAGAAACACTTTTTTTGTGTACACAAGTAACAAAACACAATTGAAAAGCAGATTTTCTCTGATCTAGAATATGGACTGTAAACTGGCTTTACCATTTGAAGACAGATGTACTAGTCTGCATTTAGTAACTTTGTTCCTGTATGGTATTCCTTAAATAGCAATAACACTACTATTAAATTATTATTTAAACAGCTATGTGGAATTTCCAGTTTACCTTTGAGTTTTTAGAAACTGTTTTCAGAACAAATCACCATCTTTTTTTTCAATCAGCTGTTGTAAATGAGGTCTCAAAACTTGAAATATATAAAAACCAGTACTCTAAACAATGTTTCTACGAGTTGAAGATTTTAGTTTCTAAATAGTGTATACAGAAAACACTGTTAACAAAAATAATGCAAAATCAGCTGGCAGACACATCACTAGCCTAGAAATGTTCTAATTTTGGGGAATAGTCCCAGTTATCACTGGAGGAATTCCATCTCATATGCATCCCCCAATGAGAACCTTTTGCTTCAGATATGTAAAAATATCTAGGATTAAATATTCTTCCTCATTACTTTCCCTCAGTCTAATTATTCAACTGATATTTAAAACACATATGGGATTAAAAATTAATCCCTTCTTAGTTAAAAAAAAAAAGAGGGCAGAAAACAAGGTTTACCTTGCACCCTAGCAAGCTGCATCAGGCAGAGGTAGATGCTTGTAAGTCTACACAACAAAACAAGCAGCAATCAAGTTTGACTCTTGCAGTCAAATGTGCCTTTTTAGACTGGACTGGAAGTTGAACAGATTCGCCCAGGTCCTCAGAAAAACCACACAGGGCTTGTCTGGAAGCATAAGTGGGCCACTTTTTCACTCACGTGTGAAAAGAGCTGTTACTTCAATGGATTGCAAAATCCTAAGTGTAATTATTGAAATGTATAATTTTATAGACAATTTTTTAAAAATCGAAGTTCTGTAAAATGGCACTGAGAGGATATATGCTGGAACAAATCTAAACATTTGGAGGCATATATGTGAGATCTTTCATGACTAAGTTATGACAAGACCAAGCATAACCCATTGTTTTGTGACCAAGCACAATTCATGTTTCCATATCTTACTTTTGCAAAATTTAGCATTTTACAGATAAAATGCTGTTGAATAAAGCATTCAACTTAATATAGAAGATTTAGTCTAGGGGATATATTATTAGGAAAATAAAATAATATAAAATTATTTTTATTGGGTTTTAATCCCTTATTTGCCTATTGCGACAACCACTGTAGTAAAAAACACATATTTTCAAAATCTAGTATGGCCTTCCACTTGTAAGTGCACCATGTCCCTAGTGCAAGGCAGTACTTTTTTTCTTCAGAGAATAACATTACTCCAATTATAAAATACAAAAGAAAAACCCAAAATACCATCATACTTTCAGTTATTTTCCTCTATATCACAAGACACTATTTCTGTGACTCCTCCCCAAACTCTAGTCACCCATACATTTTAAGGCTACAAGTTATTAGAAGAGCTAACTCACTGACATAAAACATCTTCACATAAAAGAAGGATTCAAATTCTGTTAGAAATATAAGCACTGGTTTTAAAGTTATGGTGGATATACCCCTGGAAAAAGAGTAGAATGCACAAAGAGTGACAGCAAATGGCTTATTTACAACCTTGCTGCAAGGGTAACAAAGCATTCTCTCGACTGGATTGTCAAATTTTTGAGCATCTCATTAATTTTTGCCACAGTAGAAAATTCAAAAAACAATAAAAGTAGCAGACAAAGAAGGAAGAACATAAGTAACAATGTTATTACATTTGTTATTAACATCCTTCTGAAGACCTAGAGGACAGCTGTAGTCACGTGGTTGGGAAGACACAGGTGCAGAGGAAATCTCCTGAGAAACCATATGGAGAAGATGCCTGACCTAGCAACCTATCACATCACTACTTCAACTAATGGAGAAGCAGGCTATACAGTACCCTGTACGAATGTTTAAAAGTTTTATTTGCCTCCTTACTTATTTTGTTTGCACTTGTGCGATCAAGGAGCTGGACACTTACTTTTTAGCATACAGCTGTGGCAGGGAAGTGATTTCTTTAAAGTCTTCCAGTAACAGAATGATAAAGTTTCCTTTAACAAGTATGACGAGCGCTAATTTTTCCACATTAACATCTGAGCTGCAGGAATAGTCTTTAGATACCTTCGATAAGTTTGTTGGACTCGTTAGTCCTACAAAGGGACTGCAGGAAATGCGTTTCATATGGAAATGGAGTTCTTAAAGCCTGGAAGCAACAGTCTCCAGGACATGAAAGAGTCTGTAACCAGTTATAGTATTGGCCTTCGAGCAAGAGGCAAGCACTGAAAATATGAAAAAAAACTAAAACCCAAATGTTGCTATATTCCAAAATACCTTAACCTTAGTCTCATATGTTGATAGGCTAATTGAAAACAAATTTCTTCCCCTGCTTGTCATAAACCAAATTGCTCACCTCATTATCTTTACTTCTGCTACTTAGTATCATAATTGACTTCAAAAGAGACAATAAGTCCATGGGCTGTTTCTGACCATCTGCTACTATACTGCACTAAAAGCAAGTGTTCACTAGCTTTGGTCTCCTGCCCAAAATACCTCTTTTTTTTTAAAAAAAAAAACCACACAACACAATACATAGAAGCACTTTGAGCATACTTTGCAAAGTTAATGTGAACGTGCACTTGTGTTCCTGCTGAACAAATCCTTACACAAACAATTTTTTCTTGCTGAATACGAAATTAATTTGTGAAGGAGTAGGAAGGTTTAGGATTATGGAGAAGGAAGAGGAAGACCTGGGATAGGGAACAAAAGAGAAAAACAGCTGCCTGTACAAGAGTACCTTCATTCTCCCTCTGGTTTCTCCCACCCTTCTGTCCTTTAAGGAGGATTGGGCTGCCAATGTGCCTCAGTTTTCTCTTCAGGTTTACAATTATTATAATTATAATCGAATAATATAATTATCATTCCCTGTGCTGAATCTTTTGGCTTGGGACAACTGAAGTACTTTTGGAGACCTCCCCAGCCACTACACCAGTGCCTGCTCCATTAAGCAGTGCATGTCACACCCACAAGAAAGGCTAACATTTTCATAGCAAGAATCCGAAGCAAATAAAGTCTTATTAAGCTTCTCCTCCCTCAAGGTTACTATTTCAAGCTAATGACAATATATGAGATAAGTACTGTCAACCCCTGCAGGACACATTAAATTCCAGTTAAATACAGATTAGATGAGTACTGCAAAAATCATAGTTATAAAGGGTACATCCCTTGAACTATCTGGCATCCACTGCAAGGCCAGAGCAACAGCAGGTGCTTCTGTTAAAAGATGGGCAGCAGCAAGCAAGGTTTAAATGAAGGTCACATTTCTCACACTATCCTTTCAGAGGGAAAAATTTCAGATTGGATTACTAAAAACAAAGAAAAAACCCCAAAACCCAAACAAACAGAAATAAACAAACAAAAATCAAACAAAAATCAAACAAAAACCCAAAACAAACCCAATGGACACAAAACAGTTGAATAAGAGGAATGTTTTATAGAGAAGGACAAGAGAAATTATATGAAAGTTTTTAATTCAACTGTTATAATTTTCTGCAAGTGCAACCAGGCATAACCCACAATTGCCACAACCATGATGGATTCTTCAGAGTGTACTGCTGAGGGAGTGGATGGAGAATCACTTACCCTGCAAAGGCAGCAAGGAAGATACTGGACAAGTAAGCTTCCTGAACATGCTTAATACTGGTGAGACAAGTAAACCTGAACACAGGAGTGATGAAGTGTCTGCACTACTATCTGTCTGTAATGCTCTTGCTTAGAATTGGTGATTGAATCGCTCAGACTCGCAGGAGAGCCTTAGAGAGAAACATGCAACAAAAAAATTATGCACTTACCTTAGCTGAAGGTTCCCTTAACCTCCAGGGCATAACTTGCCACTAGAGTCTCCAATCTCTATGGTGCACACACATTAGAAAAGTGCTCTGAGAAACATGAGGACAATGTGCACGGAAAAACTTACAAGAAAGAAATATCACCGCCAGCACAAACACAATTTCTTTCTGTAAGGCCACGGTGCATTTTTAGCACAGAAGTTTGAATATGTCCAGAAAATCCAAATATTGTCTATACAGCCATTTTAAGATCATTTTACTAGATATCTGTACTTGGGTTTTTAGATGCACTCTGCTCTTTTTCTTCTTTTTTGGGGGGAAAAGTGAGGGAGAAAAAAATATTGGTGCTCCAATATGCCTTCCTCCTTTCCCCTCAGTCCATACCCACTGTGCTCATCATTCAACAATACACAAAAGCAGATGGTCCATTTCTGCCAACTAATATATTACTCCTAAGTCCATTCATCAACCATACGATGCTCAAGACAACAACTCTCTGTTATTAACTAACCATCTTCTGTCAAACGATTTTACTAGGATTGCTAAATTCACTCGGATCTTCCACATGAAAGACTGCATCAGCAACTAAACAAGGAATGTGCCTGCTGGTCAAATTGCTCTTGAGGAGAGAGGACCTTCCACCTGTAGAGCAATAGTGCCACTCACACACCACAAGGCAAGTGTTAAAAAATGCTCAGAAGAGACAAATCCTCACATGCAGCAATTAACCTGCAGCTGGTAACATATTTAGAACAGTAAAATCACTGATTTTGATAGAAAAAGACTGATTAGGGCACAAGAATCCCCCAACCAGTTTAAACACACTAACTAGATCCTCCACCACTGCTGTTTCTGTAAAGATTTCCTTTCTATCCCACCTGTAATCCCATAAAGTCATAGACAGGTTAGACTTGCAACATGAACAGGACTACAGATACATGTTCTCTGCTTTAATTTATAACCCCACATAGAATTATATCAATTTATATAGAATTTTAAACTTGCCTGAGCTCTTCAGAAACCTTAACTTGAAATGGAAAAAGATTGGAAGTTACGTCATTGGTGTGCCATTTTGCAGGTATGTAATTTTATTTCGAATCACTGCATGGAGCTGCAGCAGAAGAGATGTGGAAGCCGTAGACACTGGAGCTAATCTGGTCTTTGGAGCACATTTTTACAGTTAAGATAAAAAAGCCAAGAGAATGCATCAAACCAGGAAATAAGCAGCAATAATTCATCACAAAATGGCATATCGTGTTCCTCTTCTCCCTATTTCCCCCAGTTCCCCACAAAGAATTACCCTCAGAAAAAAGGGATTAACAGCATTTCACAACATTAAACAGAATTTCATCCAGTTCATGGCCTTCTAGTTCTTCATATTGAGGATAAAAACACCCAAATCCTTTTGCTAATCAAAAAAGTTCCAGGGACATCTATGGACCTGTAGGTAAAACCCAGCATCTTGAATTGCATCCAGAAAAGTCTCAGGCTCCACAGGTATCAAAGTAATTTTCATCAACTCGAGGCTGATTTAAAAGGTTTAGTCCAGAGCACAGCATGTGTATTACATTAATCAAATCTGGAAATGACAGGCAGGCATTTGAGTTGAGGCTTCTGCGCTGAAGGAATCCTTTACTTCTCCTCATTTCAGAGGAGGAAAGGCAAGTTGCAGTGGCCACTGGAGGGCCAACCACGACCTTGGGATAGCTAGGTAGGACCATGCCTTCTCATAACATCCTTGCTAAAATAAACCTGGGTGATACATATGGCTCAGCATATTCATTAAGAAGTGAATATAAAAGAAATACTTCCTTCTTAATTATTCAAAATTATACTGGACTGAAATCAGACTTTTAAGTGGAAACTTCAGGTATTTTGGAAAGTTACTCAATTTATGTTACAAAAGAATCAAGCACAGCTTTATCTTGGGTAGATTCAGAACAACAGACAGTTGATTCCACCACTTGTACAAGTAGCATCAGTTTGGACGTTTATGAAAGACTCTACAGCTCAGGGCAATCCCTTGAAGGCCATGGAGACAGTGAGCACTGTTAGAATTTGTGGTACTTCTATTATGTCCCATGATAAATGGAGTGAAGAGGGGATCAAGAAAACTGGCACACACAAGAACCTTGGCTGGCACCAGGCTTTGATGATGAGAACCAAGAATTAGGAAGCAAAGAGTTGGTGTATCTGCTTACAACACTCTTAAGCATTAAAGCACAAGCTTAATGCAACTGAAAATCAGTATCTCGTCTTACAGCTATTTTGGTTACAGATGTTACCAGCCTCACTTCTGATTTTAATTTTTTTAAGCCTGAAATAGTCTTTACCTTGGTTACATCTCACATTAGCTAGTTTCACAGATTAAGAATACATTCTACCAATAGTTCTTGGCAACCATTTCTAGATTGCATTGCTGCAAGCATGGACTAACCGTGATAACAAATGGCTCACTGTACTCCAGTAAAACAATTTAGCTAGGAATAGGTGTCCCAATTTTTTGTTGTTGTTGTAATAGAACCGTTCTTGAAAGTTTAAGCTGCTTTTATCAACATCAGCTTATTAAAATAAATTTTAGGGTTGCCCCCCAAAAGTAACTTTTTCTCCCTCTGAAAGGATACTATGGGAATTGTGACCTTCATCTGAACTAGATCTGAACTAGATTCTGGAATTATGTGGTAAACCCAGGAGTTCGGCAAAGCCTGTCTTTCAAAGCCGACATTTTACTGCCATCTCTCTTACGTATACCAAACAATACAAACATTACCCACTATTGGTAATTTATTTCCCTGCATCCTAAGTATTATTTTAGATTTGTTCTCTTTTGTAAAAGTTCTCTTTTGTACTTGCTGCTCTTTTCCACCTCTTACCACTACTGTATCTTTAAATTTATCAGTATACTGGCATAGAGGTGTTAGCCATGAACAAGTCAGTCAAATGAAAATTCTGAAGCAAAAAAAAAAAACAACAGGGTATTAAAAGATTTTGATTTTGTAAAGATAGACCTGGATGCATGGACAGCATAATAATTTTGCTTCCAAGATCTTTCTTACACATTTGCCTTGTCCACATACATTCTTAAAAATCCACTTGAAAGTCTCTTAATATACTAATTCATGCACGTATACAACTTAGCATTTGCAAAAATATCAGATTCCAGTTTTCAGTCATCTTTCTCTTCAAATAAACTTTTTGGGGTTTTTCTGACTTTTTGTATAAGTCATTCATGCACAGAAAATGAGCAGTAACACATAGAGCAGTTCTTCCCTTGCCATTTTTCTAATTACACAAGAGGCTTTCAGAAGCATTTTGTTATCCTTTCTGAACAGAGAAATAAACAAACTAAAAATTAAAAAGTCTTAGATAGGTATTTCAGATAAGAGAGAAAAACTGCAATGAAATTGAACCTATGTGGTACAATCCTCTTTACTGACACTCTGCTTTCTGAGATCAGAAAAACATCTGAAATAGCTGCGTTGCTTGCATTTTCATACATCCATTGGCCAAATCTAACTGAAAAGTCCTTTCTCTAATCATCCAGTACTCTCCTATCCTCCAATACTGCTGTTGAGGGGTTTATTTCTCCCCCTTCAAGTATCCAGAGACAGCCATCGACATTTTGGATACAGATACAATTTCAACCTTATTATTTCCTTTAAAAAGGGGCTCAAGTTACCTCAAACAAAAAACTCTCATATATCTGATAGAAATTCAATGGGATATCAAGGTTTAAAATGCTAGAAGAAAATAAGTGCAGCACAATTTTGGGGATGGCATTGTGGTATGCCATAAATCAGACTGAGTCTCAGGCTGCCTTTCACTGCGTAGCAGTTTCATGTTCTCAACCTGGAAGTCCTAAAAAAGCAGAGCACATATCTAACTTGATCCAATATGTCTGAATTGTAGAGAGAAAAAGGCTAGGTTTCAGAAAGCCTTCACACTTGCTTGAACACTGTAAGTGTTACAGTGAGATAAGGTACATCAAAACACTAAACCAGGCCCAAGCATCTTTACAGAATAATTTTTAGAACACTTATTAAAATAAATAAGTCTACTTCTCTTGAGAAAATACTGTCTCCAAACTATCCAGCATACTGCTGCTCATACTCATTACATAATTTCAGTGTGGGGCCACCTGGAGCAGAGTAGTTTGCAGCAAGAGCTGATGCAGCGTGGCTCCAGGTTACAGGCATAATTTGCGGCAAATCCTGCATAACTCTCCAGACTGTGTAAATTACTTGTTAAACTGACTCCTCTCATATTTCTTGGACTAACTGGAGCACTTTGAAAAACTGTGGCCAGAACATGAGACCAGCCACCAGCCCTCCCAACGTTTTTGGTTTTTTTTGGTTTCTCATAAAACATTCAAGACTCAGGTGTAAACCCATATTTTGCATAGCAGAGAAGTAGTAAACCTGGTGTTGTTGTAAACCACCTTCCATACTCCCCATGATGTTGCCTGAAGCTTGGGTCAACACTGCCAAAACTGTGTATTAAATGAACATAATTACAATCTATGCAGCAGTTCTGGCTCCCTTGGAATGCGCCTCACATGAGCACACAACCTACCTGTGATTGCACTGCTTCACAGCTTCCAGAGCATTCGTGCTGGAGTGCTTCTGCAGAAAAGAAAATTCTTGGATACAAGACTACAAAGATTATGGCTTCCCTTCTTCTTGGCACACACTGCAGTGCTAAAGTCAGCACAGTCAACTGATTAGATAGGTAAGTGGAAGTGAAGCGTTTCTTTGAATTAAAATGTCATCCTTCCACACTTTTCAAACACTATTTTCCAGGGAATCATTCTAAAGAAAGACTGGCAGTTTTTCCTTATTGAGGTCCTTGAAGATAGCAGAAAGAGCAATATTTTGTGGTCCATAGGGAGCTTAAACACCAATCTGCTTTCTGTATATACAGTCTCACAGATTGAAGTGCCAAACAGATGAAAGTAAATTTCTGATAAGGCCCTGTTCCTTAGTCCCTCTTGGACTTTCTGAACTGCCCAGCTGTGCACCTCATGGAAAGATGCAGTATACAGATTTGAATTTAAAGGCTGAGTTTGCTGAAAGCCAAAGTCACAGATCTTCAGTGTTATGTTGTTTAATTTATTCTTAATATTCCTGAGTGGCCTCCGAAGAATTATTTCAAAGACACATAATTTAAGCTTTCACGTACTAAATAAATATGGATGGCTGAGTATTAAATGTCAGCTTTGCTGTTTCCAATTGCATGTACTGCAAAGAAACATAAGACCAGAATGCAGCATCCATATAGTGTATTGGGCATTGAAGCAGCTAACATCACTCAGCAGCTGACAGCAGGAGACTTTTATCACATGTGAACAGCCTTTAAACATTCAAAATTAGAGTGTTTTCACTGAACAGCGATTGTTTAAGAGAGTTTAAAACAAACACAAAAAGCTGTGGTAGTATTTCATGTGCCATGCAGTTGGATTAATGCAGGGTACTCACTGTATTTGGCACTATGCGTAACCCAACACATACCTCTTGGATCAAACAATTTCTGCTGGGATCACTGCTGCTAAAATAATTTACAGCTACAGAAATAAAAGGTGTAAGTGTGGTTTTGACAGAGTAATACAACATTAAGCTTTCTGTGACAGGAACTGGAGATGTTGAATATGTTGTACCATATTGAAAGTGATTCTGATCACTGGATCTGTAATGTTGCTCACTTATTACTAAATGACAGTCATGAAATCCTTATTTCCCCTCGAGTTTTATTCATTATGAAGCATAGTTTCATTTGGTTCAGCACTTCTTGGGCAAGGGTTTTTACTTTATATGCTTACCTTGAACCAAAACCAAAAATTTTGTCTACACTTCCACCTACTTCATTCATGGAGACAAAAACATTTGCTCCTTCAAAATATCTAAGTGGTCATAAAACATTACCTCAGATATAGCAAGACCATCACACACCTCCGTCCACTCTGCTACTAAAATCAGTAACTTAATAAAATGTTATAGATTGCAGCAACTCTTTTCAGCATATTGGTAAAATATAAAGTACAAGGATTTCAAACATAATCAGAAGCAAAACTATTCTGGTACACGATGAACTCTTCCTAATTATCTGTACCATTCTGTATCTGCTATTCTGACTATCTGAGCTCCAGTTTTCTCTGTCACATCAGCACAGATTACTGCTGCCAGAATGAAAATAATTCTGGGAGGGAAAAGGGTTAAAGTGGATAACCCTATTGCCAGAGAGCAGAACATGCACAGACAAGCATATAGTGGCCGTAGTCCTTGATTCCTAGGCTCAGTCCAGGAACATTCCTCTGCAACTCTTGGCAAAGGGCATCACAAAACTGACCTCTCCTCAGGCACTATGAAAAAGATTTGTAATAGAGAAGTTCTATCCTGCTCTCCTACGTCTGCCAAGTGCTTTTTTTCGCACACTTGAAAATAAAATTGCCAAACCAAGTTCAAACCAGAATGCTTCATCCTGAAAGTATTCCTTATTAATAATACTCATAGCAAAAATCAAAAAAAAAGAAAAAAAGAAAGTCCTGCTTCTCCAATCATTTGTGCACGTCAGTAGTTGTAAAAGTCTGAAAAGAAGGAAGAGATAGTAGTGAGGGATTTTCATTGAATACTTGCTTTACCAGCTGACTAACAGCACAGGGATAAATCTTGGCTGAGTATTTGACCTCACAGATATTCTCTCTCCAATGCAGTATTAAATAATCTTCTCCCAAGCAAACTCACTTTGACAGGTTCATGGTATCACATGCCTTTCTAGGGTTTTTTTGTTTGATTTTGTAGTTTTACTTCTTTCAAGTTAGGTTATATTACACATCTTTCTTTTCCTGTTTTCATTTGCATTTAGAGATCCTTACTCTGAGGAATAGAATTTTTCTGGAAACAAGATTCTTATTGCAATTTTTCCCCCCAGGCAGTAAAAGAGTACTTTACAGTGAGTTAGTCAAGTCTGCAGCTGTACCAATTTTTTATAAACTGTAATTTTTTTCCCCTTCCAAAGCAGAAATCCGTTTTTAAAATGATGTGTAGTTCCATGTTTTGGAGCAACTGTGATTCTGTCCACTAACGTGCACTAATCTGCACTCAAACACTGTATATTTTGTATATTTCTGTAAAAAAAAAAAAAGGTGTTATGTTAGATTACTAGGATTTCCACCTCATAGGCCATTTAGATGAAGATCTCCTTATGGATCCCACTGCAACTTAGCAGACAGGATACTGTCCAGACTATTTGTTCAGATGTAGTCCCTTCACATCCCTTGGTCCTAAGACACTTCTACTGTACTCTTATCCCTACTAACTCAATGAGAGTAAATGGCATTTAATATTTTATTTTTTAAATAGTCCCACTGTGCAAGCGCTGCAAATCTTGGTTAGATGTGCGTGATTATAAATAGACGCCAGCAATATTTATACCTAGTAGAGGAACAGTCTCTACAAAAGACTGAGCTATATGGACATATGTCCAAGCGATTGATTAGTTGGGTTTGTTTTTTTAAATAAGAGCATTAGCAACAGAAAAAATGTCCAATGCTGTTAAGATTCAATGCAGAAAGAGTATAGAAGCCCTTTTTAATGAACATGTTGAAGACTAATAAGCTACATTTACTACTCAAGCTCTCTTCACACACATACTCTATGCAGACACTGTCTGGGAGATGCACTTGCTTTGTTTACCATGGGCCACTTAACCTTCACACCCAAATCTTAGAACAGGCACCATAATCCAACAATGGACCAGGAACAGGTCATGTCATTTGGTCTCTGCTTTTTCACCTTGTAGATATCCTAAAACATAAGGCTGTGTAAGGCTACTCTGCAAGGTTTGAGTGTCGAGAATTGATTACACATCTATACAGCCCCAGAAGAAGACAGCTGCTGGTAGCTGACAACGTTGACAGCTTCTCCATCTGCTTTGCCTTCCCTGCTGACCTCTACCAGTGTTCCCCAAGTTACCACAAGGTATCCCCAAGACGGTCTATCTCTGTAAGCAAGGAATATACCCATTTACTTTCCCAACCCCTTGAAGCCTGGTTTTGAAGACAAAGTATTCCTACATGCTGCTGAGTTCCAGTGGTAGCGAACACCAAGGAGAACACAGACTTCTCAAACATATCAGAATTCCAGTTTGAGACAGACTTCACAAGCACCATAGCTGATCCCCTTGAGACCTATCAGAAGAAAGTGGATTAGTCTTCCTCATCACAACCCTTCATTTTCTATAGATAGCCTACACAGGAAGAGCAAAACTCAGCTTGAAGCACACATCTACCTCATGGGCCTGCAATGCCTGTGGTAATGCAAGACACTTAGGCTACAGAACATGATTTCTTCTTTCAGCTTCTGAAGGCCTACACCACCATCTTGCTCTTAATAATTAGTTCATTACTCCTGCAATATTATTTCTCAGGAAAACAGGCACATTTTTTTTCTTAGTGGCTACTGTAACAGGTACATATTTATCTTAATTACATCTTATGAAACACGTTCTCTTTATCTTAGTGGTTCATGCTTTACAAACTGCGTTTCTGCAACCAGAGTCCCAGTGCTTAAAAGCAGTGCCCGACCTCATCTGCCAGTGAGCACAGGAACAAGTCCTTAATAGATCTAGGTATTTTGGAAAGACTCAAGAGAATGCTGAGAAATGAAGTATGCCACACAGCTCTCAATTAGCCAACTAAATCTGGGTGCTTCCACACAGAACTATTTTTGACTAAGCTGAGTGGCCACATTTAATGCTCAGTGCTGCGCATTTCACACAGTCCCTTAAAAAAATTGTTTCCTAGAGAAAGAAAAGTGTACTACAGAAAAAAAAAAAGTCACCAGCCAAAAACATAGATTCAAGGAACTGTGTAATAAGCAATAACAAGGTTCTGTGTAAGTCATTCTGAAAGCATTTAAGGCAGCACATTTATAACTGTCAAGCTATTGAATAGAAACTTCTCAAACTGTAGCAAAACAGACTGGTTTCTCAACGCTTTATGATATGTTTCGTTATCTTTACCTCCCACCCTTGTGATCTTCCCTTCCCCATTTTTGGTAATCAGCTGCTAGCTCATTTTCCAGCCCAAAGTTCTATCATCACAAATGAAAAAATAAAGGGCATTTAGATGACTTACATTCCCAGATTTATTTTTTGGCTTTCTTGACCTTCTGGCAAGTGGTTTTACCATGAAAATTTCATTAAAGTCCCCATTAAATTCAAAATGGAAGAGGTCAAGGAGGATAGAATCTATTTTAAGGGCATTAATAACTATAGAGAAAGCAATAAATTAATGCTGTATCAAAACAGCAAAGGCAATAACAGCTTTCTGCATTATGGAGCATCTTTTCTCCCCTTACTTAAGGGAGAGTGCTCCCTTAGATTACTAGTCCTTTCTTCATATATAAAATTAATCTACAATGAATCCACTGAGACAAGCAGGCACAATGCTGTGGAAATAAGATCTTGGCATAAAACCCTCTAAGCCACTCCGTATAGAGAAATGGATACTTATCACATGATCTGATCAGCTCTAAAAAGAAACAAGCTGAAAGCTGTGCTTTTATTCCTGTTTCTACCTCTGCAGACTACTTCTCAGGATTAATAAAGGGAACATTTCTGACCCACCTGTCACAGTCATATGTTTGTTCCTATCTCAAGACTTCCCACAGCCATGCAGCAATTTCCATTTGCCTTTCACATTAAACAGGTATGGAACCTCAAATTCTCTACAAGACTCCTTGAAGCCTTACTTTTCCCTTTCCAAACCAAAGGATTGTCCAAGATACTTTTCATCTTTCTCTTCTGGGATAGGTCTGTTGGGAGTAAGTCCAGACAGGAACATTAAATTCCATAAGCACAGTAGCAAGGTCAGTGTCCTACAGAGAAGCATGTTATGTGGTAAAAGAAAACACTTGCAGCACCACCCAGGGCACCATAACCACTACCAAATTCAGGCTGCACAAGAAGCAATCTGTGCGCTCACTTTCAGGGAGCAAACAAAAGCTATGCCTGCTCTAGTGAGCCAAATGGCACGCATCCTGCTGTGCACCTGAGGAAAAGTCTCTCAGGGCAGCTTGCATCCACACAGTTAAGCTGTGCTCTCTTTTCAGTAGGACAGCTCTGCCCACAGAGTGTAGTTTATTAATCCAGACACAGCCCTAAAGGCCAGAACGTCAGTAGAGCACATATTGTGGTATACAGGGCATATGTCAGTAAAAGTGACATTTGCAAGGTCAGGGCTGCAGAATATGGGGACGCTCCATTTCAAACAAAGCAGAATTTATAAGTGGAAAACAATGAGAATGACATACAAAATAGCTCCCAGTCTTTTAGCTGTTCTAATGGAATCTGCCAAAAAGTGCTGAGACAAGATGCTCAATATTTTATTTAAAAAGCTGCACTTCAACATTTTAAACAGTAATATACTACTTTAAAGTGTATTAAAAAAAAAAAAACTAAGATAACTTGAAGACCAAAAAGAGCCAGACTGAGTTCAGGGATTTTAGCTAAGAGAAGAAAGTGAGGCACTACAAATCCCTCCAGAAAGTCCCCTCAAATAAATCAAAAAAAAAAAAAAAAAGGAAAAAAAAACCAAACAGCTAGATGAAAAGGTTATTCCAAAGGGTTATTCTAGGTAGTGGGTAGAACTGGCACTCAGATAATGGAATAATGATCAAAGGTTATATAAATGATGGGACAATTGCAATGTGTGTACGACAAAGGTTTCATTTTGATCACGAGTTCATACATCAAGTGGCAAGTTTAAAAAGTCATTGTGTACAGCACATGCACTGTTTATACAAAGTGACACTGTTATGGAAGCAGCAAAGCAGACATAACGTTCCATTAATGGGCAGAGAAGGTTATCCATGCATTTGTACCCAGAAGTCAAGGTCACGAATTTTCCAGAAATACAAAGGCTGTCTGGTCTTTACAGGGGAGGAAGGAGATGAGAGAAGGGTATAAAATTACCTCCTATTTTGGGACTTTTTTACATCTATTATCAACAACAGAACACAGTGCTATTTTCACACATGAAAGCTGCTGTTTATTACACTAAAAATAAAGCACATGTACTAAACCATGTTCCACTGGCAGAACTTGGTATCTGCAGACCCTGGGCTCAACACAACCCCTTTGTTTCTTGAGTTATTGATCATGGACACAAGGCTAACCAGGCAGTGTGCAGACTGAGCAGGACACATGGTATAGCAGGCCAGTTGTTATGGCTAGTACTAAGTAAAAACTGTTACTGGACCAATGAATGTAAGTTGTCCACATTTTATTTTAAAGTTTTGAAGGCAGATAGATAATGAAGGCTTAATAAGTTACTTCAGTCTAGAGAAAAGCCTTATGTCAGAGAGAAATGCTTCACTGGAAACGAGGAGTGAGGAGGGAAGAAATCTTTCCCAAGTTTTTGTGGAAAAGGAAAGCTTAAATTACCAACAAAACTAGAGATAAAGGCTGATGAACAAATGAGTTAATGAAAAACAAATTAATCCTCCTACGTAACAGCCCTCCAACACAGAGTCAAAAGAACAAATAAGGAAAAAACCTGAGGCAATTTTACTGTGGAAGAGATCATGTCTTTGGACTAGTCACTATCTAAAAATCAAGAACACCCAAAATATTCTGAATGTGTAAAACTGCTATAATATCTAGAAGCATTCAGAATTTGAGGCATAAATGTTTCAATAATGGATACAGTGCACGTTTGAGATGTGAAATTATGAAAACAGCAGTCTTTCCTGACATTCTATAGGTAGCAAAGCACTTAGCCTAGAGGCAAAGGAACACAAAATTATTTCAGAAGGTTTCCCTGAACAGCTTGGGAAAAGCTTTATGGTAACCAAGTCCTGCAGTGTGTCTAAAGGACTAGAATGCTTTAAAAGTGGTTAGAAAATATTAGAGCAGTTATTTTACCTGGATAACCTTTGTTACATGGCCAGGGCTGTGTGTAGGTTCAGAGTATTCCCTCAGGCATGCACTAAGGACACTAATGACACCAGGAGAGCCTCTGATAATCCCATTGTATCACAAGCAGTAGCAAAGCCAATGGAAATAAGCAAGCCATGGGCTGTTACTCTAGTTAGGAAAAGACTGAGAGCAAAGAATTTTAATGATATCTATTTTAATGATCAATATAATACTATACAGCACATATGACAATTAATGTTCTCGTATTTCAAAGGATCAAGTTATACAACCATGCAGAAGAAGTACCTTAATTTGTGCCATGCAGGAATATCACTTATTAAAGGATCACTAATTCTCTTTGGGAATCTATACTGAAACAGTTAAATCCTCCTCCTGAAACTGTTTTTTTAAAACAAATTAAGATGCAAACAAAATCTTGCTGCAGAGATAGGGTGATTTAAATAATGATAAACTGCCTTTTCTAAGATTTGCAGAAACTACTTTTCAGTGGCCAATAAACTTCATTTCAGGTTTTATTTCTCCAGTTTGTCCATACACTTCCATTAGCTATAGGGTCACAAGACTGTCATACAGCTGCTGAATTTTTGGAAATGTGTGTAACCATTTCTTCAGAACAGAACTTTAAATGAAAGAAAAATTTTATCTTCTCTGTTAGATAGTCACTATGCCATTAAGTTAACCCAGAAAGACTGTCCTCAGCATATTTTGTCTCTAATTTGAAATACTATTTTAATAAACAATTAGGCTAATTTCCCTATTAAGTTGTCAAAAGCAATGTATTCCATTTAAAACTCTCTTCTTAAGTCAGGTCAGCCCATATATCTGGGTCAAAAGTTGAAAAACTTTTGGGGATTAAAAAATCCCAACTCTCCTGGAATAAGAACTTGATATTTTAAGTTGAAGCACTTAATTGTACTGTAAGACTTATCACTAGATTTTTCCTAAATCTATCAGCATTTTTTTTTTACCTCTGCCTCATGTTTAAGATTCAAACTCTCAGAAGCAGGTTTTTAATTAGGTGGTGGGGAAAAGTGAGGCTTTCTATATAAGAACCTGAGAATTCCTGTTCATTGTCTGTATTGAGTATCTGACTCTGAGGGCAACACTGAAAGAAGATAAAGCTCTGCCTGATAAGGTTTCTGGTGGAATAGATCAGATAAATCACATGACCTGAAATGCTGCCCTGGACACTATCTCCAGTGCAGAAAGCTAAGAAAATTACTCATGAGTTAATGGTTGGTAGTTTAGTAGAAACTCAGAGGAGACCCTGCATAAAAGTGCTACTGGATAGAAGCAAAGGGAGAAAACCACAATCAAGTTCAATTTCCCCTTCTGATATTACTCAAACATATTTACACATATGGGAGTAGTGGAAATTTTCACTGTAAAGGAAAGGGAGAACTGACCTTTGATGTCTAAATTTGTTGGCCTTATCTCAAAAGTAATAACATTACATGACTGGTTTATTAATCTGACAATATAAACTTAGAGAAAACAAACTTGCAAAAACATCAAGTCCACTGAAAAGCTTCACTGAAGTGTTTACAGAATAGCACAACAGTATGAAATTGTTCTGAAAAAAAACAAAGCAAACAAAACAGTAAAAAAGCTTTTCACTGAGAAGGGGAAGAAGCTAGCATAGTCCCCATAGCACATTACACAGCACCAGGTCTGTGCTCCTTGCTTATAGTTACTCTTTGCAATGACCATCAAATCCTCCTTGCTCAAACCAGCAGTCCTGTCAAAACTAGTGGAGGGACAATATTTTCCTACATCCAGCTTATGAGACATGGTCCTTGATAGCAAGAGGGCAGGGGAAGAGCAGGGCCTATCACCAGATGCCACACCAGTGTCACACACTGTGACCACGACCAAAAGAGGTGAACCTCAGCAGCACTCAGGCACTTGCACTGGGCAGGGAGGGAACAGAGCAGAAAAGCAGAAGGTAATATGGAGTTGTGTCTCTGATTTGTGTCTGGAATTTTGTGTGATTTGGATCAAGCTGCTGAACAGCTACCAAGAGAGATTTTTTGTTCCTAATTCATCACCTGGAGCATCTGGTCTTAAAGACTTCACAGACTGGAAATCAAGTAAGTGGAGAAATGGCATTTGGCAGGGACATAATGGTCAGGGTGGCCTTGAAGGAAAGAAACCATGAGACTCCACTTACCTTACTTCTAAGCACTTCACAATGCAGCATGGTACTCATGGTCAATGTTGCTTCCCCATTCCTGATTTTTCTACCCAATTAATCATCTCCTGGTTATAAACTAGGATAATTACACAAACTTGCATCCTCTGGCTTTTTTAACCAATTGTTTGTTTTCAAAAAATAGGCAGCAGTGCAGTTTCAGGATTTCCCAAACTAGATTCTCTCTCCAGCTAGGAAGACCACTTCTGGGAAATCTTGCCTATTCTTGGGTAAAAGCCTGATCTTAAGAAACAGGGCTAAGAATTCTCAACAAATTAAATCCTATTAAGTTTTAGTGGATCTAAATACCTAATTCCCCTTAGTCATCATTGACTTCATTTTCTTTTTGAAATTTAATATTTTTAGTACATTTTAAGCTAGCAGCTGTTTGTAAAAAGTATTTTGAATTAAACAGTGAGAATTTGAGTATGCTTCCCAGAAAAACCTTTAACATGGTCATCATCCTGCATTAGAGGATAAGTGTGCAACTGCTCACACTTGCCTTACCGTGTTTTTAAGACTGCTTGAGCACTACTTTTGTCAAGAAAATTTGAAATATTAAACCTATTAAACAGATAGTACTCCCCTCAAGAAGCAGTAATTCAATAAAATGTACATAACCAGAAACCTAGAGGGACAAAATTATAAACAGGATTAAGCAGAGCTTGCCATGAACTTGAGTTAGAGAGGAAGAGACGGTAAGTCCCTTGGAAAGGCAAGCAGCACTTTCACACCAATTCCCTTGTCTGAGAACACCCATCTCCTTGCACTGAGCAGCAAGAACTATTGTGCAAATAATAGTAGCCTGTCTGAGCAAAAGCATCTCATCCCTCCATCTCAGACTGGCTATTTTTCTGTAGTTTGGATGATGCAGTTTTGCAACTCCTCTTTGAAGGAAATGTCAATCCTGCTTTTACTGCAAAAGTCATCCAGTAACAAAACAGAATATCATGCTTAAAAAAAAAAAAGAAGAAAAAAAATAAGAGTTAAGCCTGTTGCTATCTGCTGTTTGCCTTTGGGTTAGTTTTGGGGCAGCCTTCCTTTTAGACAGCTTCAGGTTAGAAAGTCCTACAAGAACTATTAAATGTGGAGAAATGGATACAACCTTTGACTTGGCAAGTCCCTAAGCCACAGATTGCTGAAAGCAATTGATGGAGTGGGAAAAGCTTCACTTTATGCCTGCCTGCTCTCATATTCTTTCCCCAAACATCAAGAACTGGAAGCCCTCCAATCCACAAGAATTTGGCCTGCTAAAGTGAGATATATATACACCTTTGATGTCTTCTTCCACTCTCATATTTCTTAATTCAAGTATTTTATGCTATCAAGTGTGTCAAATCAATAAAGTTATGATTTTTTAAGGTAATATATGAGGAAAGTTAGTGGTAAAGCTCTACACTAATGAACAATTTCTGCAGCATATTTTCAAAGTAAAACCTTTTCAATCTCACAGTTCCTTGTATTTTATCAACCCTAAACTTAATACCTTTTTTCCCTAAATACAATGAAAGGTTTCCTTCACTGTATTTAGGTTGCTCAGATGGAAAAAAATACATATGTGGAAATTAGCTGTTACAATAGCTTTTTAGTTTTTTAGGAGTTAAAAAAAAACCCCACAACTATATACTTTTCTCTAGGGCTCATCACTACAGAGTATTTATTTCCCTTGAGAGTACCCATCATTTTCATGAAACCAGGTAAGACAGGCAAGTGACTTTAGAAAAGTACTTTTTCAGAGACAGATTATCAAAGAAACAAGAAAATTAAAGAGTCTTCAAAGAACCCAGTACTTTTAAAAACCAAATCCTCCCTTCCTCCTCCCTAAGTATGTAGTTACCTTCGGACTACAAATCTTCAGATGGGGTCTTTTGTTGTTTGCTGTTTCATTGGTGCAAAAAGTCTAACTGGAAAATGTTGAAGACTTCTCTTGGGCAGTTTAAGTTCCTGCATGTTTCAACTGTTAGTCATATATTCCTAGCAGAAACATAGGAGCTCCAGCAGGGGTAATCCCAGTCGTAGCCAAGAGAATATCTGAGATGTTTTACTTTGTTAATAAGCCAACTCCCAAGAAATAGCTAAATTTGCTTTATGTAAAGCACAGACTGTCTGAAGAGCAATTTCAGAAAGAATTTTTGCTTACTCTACAACATAAATTTAGGAAAAAATCTTACCAATCAAGGAATTAAGCGAATAATTGTTAGCATGCAGGTTATAAATAGTTCCTTGTAATTCCATCTGTATTAGAATGTTTAATGGCTCATAAAATTAGCTACATGTCTTGAGCACAACATCCAGAATCAAATCTGAATTTCTAGACTAAAAGAAAATGAGTTTTTCAGTTTAATTGCAGTCACTCTCAGGGAGAGCTACCTATGAAGTATTTCTACACCCTCTAATACCTGAAATAGATTAAGACTTCTAGAACAAATACATCTCTATAAAGAACATCCATGGCTTCTTCCTGGAATAAGATGTTTAGCAATGCACAGACAGGATTAAAACTGGCTGCACTTTTCTACTTCGACTTCTACTTTTTGGCTTTAAGAAGAAATCCAAAATAAAGCCAATAAGAAGTAATATTAGCTAAGTTATGAAGCTCAGCTTATCCAGGGCAAACAACAAAAATCCAGGTTTGCAGGTTTGAGAGTTACACATTTCCAAAAGAAAACTACCTCCTAGGAAAAGTTGCACAGAAGAAATTATATCCCATTGGGAGGGGAACTCATCAGTAAATTGGAGGCAGTGAAAAGAAGGAGCCCTTGTTTCAAGAGAGCCCATTCAGCAGGCTTTGAGCTCCAACACATTTGCCCTGGCTCAGATAACACTGGCTGTTATGGTTTGGTTATGGGATGCCCATCCAGGTGTGTCAGACTCTCGTATGAACCTGACCCAAGAAGGGGGAGAACAGCTAATCTCTGTGTTTCAGTTGAATTCCTTCTCCAGGGGAGGAGAAGCACCTGCCATCAGTCTAGCAGGAGTAGAGCATGCAACCTTGTTGAAGGGCCATTAAGCTTGAGCAACTGTGTGCTACAAAATCCATTTTCCCCAAACCTACAAAGTAGGTATGAAAAAAAATATCTGTTATCCTTTAACATCCTGCCCCTTACAATATAGTTGCCAATCCCTTCAGTTTATGCCTCAAATCTGTAGGAGTTCAGGATATTAAAAGATGAAAACATTTGGCTGATGGTTCCAGAAAGGTCACTGGCAGTCTAGGAGGGATGACGAGTCCTTCCTCTCCTCAGGGAGCAGAATAAAAACTGCTAAACTCGAGATGTAAGGTCTTCAGAAGAGAATCTTCCTGAACAGCAAGGTACAAATTACCTTACAGACAGCTTTGCTGCCTTTCTTTAATGAATAAGTAAATCCATGTCTGTGAAATTCCTCATGACCTCATATATCAGAAGCTATACAATAAAAAAAAAAAAAAACTCAGTCATCTAAAAAACCCTTTTTAGTACATGCTATGATCTTGGCTATATCTGTTAATTTTGTTCATGAGCAAATGAATAAAAGTAAGAAAAGGAATTGTTAAGCTCACCTAAAGCAAAGCAGCAAGTTCGTAGATATGTTTGATGCTGCTTCTGAAGATCAGTTGAGCTTTTCAATTATCTTTTATTCATTATACAAACCAATAATGTCAAATTGAGCAAGCCAACTCTTTGCCACTGTCGCTCCAGTAAATCCCCTCAAATTTAATTGAAATCTTTGTGGTACTAAATTCACAATTAATTCCACTTATCCCTCTTCAAGAAAAAAAAATTAAAATATACATTTTTTAAATCAGAGGAATTACCAAAATATATTTTTAAAATTTCAGTCAAGAAAGCATGCTTATTCCCATAGTTACTTCAACCGAAGATTATTACATAATATAAAACAAAATCTTTTGTTTAACATACTATGAAAAACACAATTCAAAAGAAAATTTTCCAGTGTTTTCTAAATTAAACAAGGAATGCAAACATTACTGGATTTTCTCCCGAAAATTTTTCAAGAATGCACTGTTTCTCCTGATAGGAAAAAAAAAGGAGATTTTCCAGCAAGGAAAAGATTATATCAACTTTATTGCTCCCCATCCCCCCAGTGACATCTAGTGAAACACCTGTGGAAACAAACCTTTGCATCAGATTTATTCCCATCACATGTGACACCTCTTTAGAATTCAACAGGTAGAAATATCATACTTTACATTTACCTATGGGCTTCAAACTAAATTAATAAATAGTTCTACACCAGACTATAAACTTCATGTTCTGGCAGTTTCAGCAACCAGTAAGGATGCCAGTCTCTGGTAACATGATTCCTTACAAAGTTTAAATATTTCCAGTTCCAAGTAGATAATCTTAAACCTAGATAACCAGCAAATTACTTAAAAAAAAAACTAAAAAAAAAAAAGAAGCTCAAAATACAGCAAACTAAGCCCAAAGTCTTGCACCAGCATTTAGGATATGAAAAAGAAGCGATAAAAAAATGCAAGTACTACATTTCTAGTTACATATCAGAAGTGCACTTCCTTTCCTCAGCTGTAGGAAAAAAATAAATGTCATTCCAAAGTACGACTAATGACACAGTGCACACTTGGTGAGACTGCTGGTGATACCAGATTGGGAGGTGCTGTTGAGTCCCTGGAGGGACAGCACACCTTGCAGAGGGATATAGAGAGATCTGGACAATCATTAACAGTATGAAATCTAACGAGTACAGAAGCTGGATTCTGCACACGGGACAGTAGCACAGGGCACAAGTATAAACTGGGAGATGAGTGGCTGGAAAGTAGCCCTGCAAAAAAGGGTCTGGGGGTGCTGCTCAGCAGTGAGCCCTGTCAGCCCAGCAGGCAAACCCCATCCTGGGGTGCATCAGCCCCCATCTCCAGCCACTCAGAGGTGACCATCCCACTGCACTCAGCATTGCTGTGGCCTCACCACAGACACTGGGTGCACTCCTGGGACCCACAATTAAAGAAGGAGGAAAACATCCAGAGGAGGGCAACAAAGCTGGTGCCAGGGCTGGAAGGGATGTCCTGTGAGCAGCAGCTGAGGACTTTGGGATTGTCTAGTTTGGAGAGTTGGAGGCCGAGGGGTAACCGCATTGCTCTCTGCAGCTTCCTGAGGAGGGGAAATGGGGAGAGAGTAGCTGATAGGACACAAGAGAATGGCTCAAATCTGCACCATGAGTTCAGACTGGACATGAGGAAGCACTTTTCTGAGAGGGTGGTCAAACCCTGAAAGAGGTTTTCTAGAGAGGTGGATGATGCCCCATGCCTGTCAGTGTTTAAGAGGCACTGGGAGAATTACTGTAATATTGTACTTTAACTTCAAGTCAGCCCTGAAATGGTCGGGCAGCTGGACTAGGTGACCATTGTAGGTCTCATCCAACTGGATCTACTCTATTAGATTAATTAAAATGTCATTTAATAATTAAAAAAAACCATGCCAGCCAATGACTTAGACACCAGAAAACACCCAAGTTTTTCCCATGCAGAGCTAACTTTGACCCCTAGGTCTGTGCACTATACAACATGCTTAATTTGCATGAACACATACAGTATAAGATGAAAGGAATCCTGGTCCTACTTTAGAATGTAGGAAGTAAGATGGAGCTTTTTTTTTTTAAAGCTATGATATCTTCCTCATTCAGGATTAAATCATTCTGTCTAATCAGTGATTTAGAAAGGAATATGTAACTAAAGGAGAGATCCTCATATTTACAAGACTCAGATACTCAGGAAGAGACTGTATCTAATTATAGTCAGCCCTTTGACATATTCAGGATGAGAACGGAGATCATGAAGCACAGCGAAATGTTAGTCATTCACACACACCTCTTTTTCTGAATTCATCTAATAATTTTTTTCCTATTTTTCCTGCATGCATTGACCCTCCACACATTCACCAGTCTTTTTTGCTGCCTTGCTACTCTGTTTTTTGCTATTTAAGTGTCTTTTTTAAAAAAAATCATGTTATGCAGTAAAATCTGACAGAAAAACAGCAGCCAAGAAAGTCTGAGGGACCAGTGCTATAGTCAGTGGTGACAGAGGCAAAAGAAGCTGTTCCTTGCTGTTTCCAAACTACTGCACAGATGCACCTGAAGGCTTCACCAGAGTAACTGAGTGGCAGAGAGAAGCTGCTGAGTAACTCTGAGTGGGAGAGGGTGTTCTACTGCCTGGCAGTGGCACAAGACCTGCAGATAGGAAGCTCAGCAGTGGTGATGGCTTCATGCAGAGAACACACAGCAGAGTTCACCTAAAGGGTACTCGCTGCCACAAAGCAAGAGCAACTTAGTGAGAATTACCACAAAAGCAGCAAAGTCAGAGATTTTCAAATAGGATTTTTTTATCATCTTTCAATTACTGAAATCAAAACTGTGAAACCTTAGACAAAAAGCAATGCAGGAAAATGAGCAAGTTTTACACTGCCTGCTAGAACGAAACACGCTCAACAAAAGAGATAACTTTCACTTCTATTTAAGGCTTTTTTTTTTTTCAAATCAGGAGTTTCTGGCCTTTCACTGACAGAACACTAGAGTACTGAAAACTGAACCCTCTTTTACTGAGTGGAATAACATGGACTATTTTGGAATAATTAAGATAACAAAAACCTCATATATACTCCACTGACACTATGCTAAACATTAAGCATTTGGCATACTGGCTAACTGCTAATAAAGGCCAAAATATTTCTCCCTAATAGCATGCAGAAGGAAAGGGTTGGACAATATTAATCTAATTTTTTATTCACAGGCAGCTAGGGGCACTGAGCCAGATCCTCTGTCCACATAAGTTTCAGTAGTGTTGTGGCCAGCTACTCTTCTGTGCCATAAAAGTTTCAAGTCTCTGATGAATGGCAGTAAATTAATTATAAGCAGGTCACTATTTTTCATGACCTAATATCCATATTTGCAATTTGCAAAGCACAAAGGACTAAAGCACTTATTCACTGTAAATGAATAGCCATGCAAAGGAGGAATCCCAAATGTCTCAGTGTCTCAAAGGTGGATCAGAGATATATTACAGTCCACATGGTCAAGGAAATAAATCTGTAGTAATGCACTCTTTTTCTGTTGATGTTTTCCCTTCTGCTGTTCCGAAAGCAAGCAGATCTTGTTAAGAGCACACCTCCAGCCTTACACATTCTGCTCTCACACCCTGTACTGCACAGGGTTTGCTTGTTAAAGAACCTACCCAACACCAAACAGAGACAACACTGGTTTGATTCCTAAAGCTGATTCAGTAGTCAAACATCAAACCTGACCAGCCTTTAAGATTTCCTCTCCTAATAACACTGTGTACATGATCCAAACAATATGAGCATTCCCACTCCTTGTGATCTAGACCAGCCTTCACATCAGCCTCTTTCACACCACATACAATGGGAGTATCACATCAAGAACTATACCTATATCTTGGTTAAAGCTTAGGCTGTCATCATCATTCCAGCTTTGGAACAAAGGTGTTTTCCTGGCTCAGCTGAAAGCAATATCCGTGCATTTCTAAGTTAGAGAATTAATAGAAATAAGTCTCAGGTCTAAAACTAGACCAACCCATAGATTCTTCCATGTCCATTTCAAATTTAGTTCTGTAAAAGAACCCCATAAGCTTGCAAAGATCCCTGAAGCAATCACATTATTTACCTATACAAAGTATATCTACCAGTAAGTATTTGTAGGTTCAAAGGATATGTTATTAAAGAAGTTAATTTATCTTAGTTTATGCCTTCACTAAGATTCCTGCACAGACAACTTAGAAAATATTTTGTTGTGAAATTCCCTGCTTGAAATATACAGTCCTGTAACCTTCAAGAATCCATTAAAAATGTAAGACCCTGGAATCACAAGTGTCAGGAAAACACTGCCAAACACCATTAAGCCAGTAAACATTCTTCAGAGTTAAAAAACTTAGGCTAGATTTCTTGAAATGATCCTGTTGATCTGATGAGATAGGACAGCTTTTACAGCCATAAAAAAAAAGTAATACTTTGTCTACCTGTTATGCAATGCCTTCCTCAAGCACTTTCAAACAAGAGGAGGTCACCTGCAGACTTTTAGTCCAAAGCACACGATAAACCTGTTTTGCACAAATCAAGATGCCAATCAAACTTAGCAAATGCTTATGTTCCGTAAGGTAGGTAATCACAGTTATAGCACTTTATACTGTTGAATACCAGTTGAGATAATGTCTACTATAAACAAATACATGTTTCAGGAGAAGGTAAGGGGTACATTTTAGCTCTAAGGGAACTACTTTTCTTTTTTTTCCTTGCAATAGATGGAACACACTTCATTTTAAGATCTCATTTTTACACTTACAGCACAAAAGCCTCAGAGCATTTCACGTGGATGTGACAGATTTAGATCCTGCAATCACAGCAGATACAGTTCTCCTTATTGGCATCAAGGAAAAGACTTTTTCTTCCCCACACCTTGGAATCCCCATTCGTAAAACAGAATTATGACATTTGCCTCCATTATCAATTACTGAGAGCTGTTGACAGAAAAGGAGTCTGTAAGAACACAGCAAAATTTTTAGGAAGAAATTTAAGTAGATTCTTTTTAAAGCGCAAGCTATGTGCAGATTTGGTTTAAATACTGATTTTAAAATAACAACCCTTCTTCTTTTCTTGGATTCCAATCTTGTCAAACCACAGTAAAATGAGACTTGGTCACCCCTCAGCAATGATATTTCAGCGTGTACAAGAAACAAAACCCAAATGGAGATTTGGCTTTCTTTTTAAACAATTACTTGCCAAGGTTCTCTTGTAAAATTTAACACTACCCACATTAAAAGTTCATTTCCTCTTTTGCCTTCCAGACCCCAGTAGCTATGATCCCTCTAATATTAGATGATGAGGATGGCTATCTCCAGAGACAGATTTATTTCCTACTGAACACATAATCATTTTCAAACACGAATAACTGTGGCTTGAACACAAGGCCATATAGGACCAAAGAAGGAGCTTACTTCTGAAAACCTCTGTTGAAGAAGGTCCCTTCACAGCACTAAAGCTTACACTAGGTAATAACTAGCTTCATAACCAAATCTCTAAAGCAATGACCTCATACTGAAAAGCTCTACTTCTCATTACCAGGTCTGGGTTCATCCATCCATACTCATGAATTGTACCAAAAAAAAAAAAAAAAAAAAAAAAAAAAAAATCCTGCAGAACACAGCTTTTTCAAGGCTGCTGTAGGTGCTAGGTTTTTCTGACAACACTACCAGCATTTACATAGATCGGTATGTTATGTTTCTCCTGTCCATGGCATGAAACACCTGCAGACTCCAGCTACACATCTGGAAGATTCTCACAAGATCCTCTCTTCAGTACCAAATAGCAACACACCAGTAAGTCTTCCCATGCACCCAAATGACCATTTAATAAATGCCATGAACTAATAGACCTTAATAGAAACCCTTTCATTTATGCAGAAATAAATCCAAATGACAAATAGGACTGCAGGCTGCTGCATCACTCCATCCTCCTTAGATCCTGAAGGAAAACAACCATTATCCTGACTCACCAAAATTGCACGACTCTTGAGAAGAACAGAGTAGGGTACAGCTGAGAGTCATTGCTCTCAGAGCCCTGACCTAGACATAAAAAGACACAGTCCTCCTCTCCAAGGAAAATTACCATTTAAAACAAGCTGAAAGCAGACACAGAAAAATCAAAGCAAAAAAAAGTTTGAATTTGAAAAGTTTTCAAATAGTCTGTGAACAGGACTTATATAAGTTGCAGACAGCCAGCCCTGAGCTTCAGACATACACATGCAGGTTTTTTTACCACTGCTCTGAAGTAAGGCTGCTGAGCCAAAGTAAATGTCTCCAATGATAACGCTGGAACTTTGTAGTTTAATCTCCAGGTCCACACTCTCTGTGAGAATTCAAACTGCACACTAACAAAATCATGTGCAAAACAGTTTAGAAATATCTTACTGTTTGATCCATAATGAAGTAAACTACTAATGTGACCTCTAATAAATCAGGCTGCACACAAGTTCCAGCTGGCCCTCAGAGACAGTCATATCTGGTTGCTACACCAGCCCAAATCCAACGACTCCAGACATACTTAAATCAGAGTGCAGCATTTCTTCCAGAAAGTTCAGCAATCTGTATCGAGACTATGATGTTTCCAAGATTATTGTTTTTCAGTTAGCACCAAGAGACTAGCAAAGAATACTCAGAAGAATGCCATGGGTAACCTCACTCAGAAATTTTTTCACAATACACAACTCGTTCTTAAAATATGAAACTTGTTAAGGAAATTAACATAAAGAACTTCTGAAGTGTTTTCCAGATGTTTGCATTAATAAACAGAAAATCCCTTATGGTCTATTAAGGAAAAAAAATGGCACAATGTGAATAATTTCCTTTGTTTAAATTGAAAGAAAACATCCAATAACTGTCTAAGTTTAAAATAGGTACAAAGGCCAATTTTATCACTTCAAGAAGCCAGAGACTGATGATCTGTATGCACATGAATTTACATATTAATAAATGCTCGCCAAAAATGTAAACTCAGGGAAAAAAAAAATTAGCAGAACGGACAGATACAGTCACAAAATACCCTCAGCATTTTGGAGTACTTTCAAAGATAAATGAAAGGGGGACCTGTGAAAAACTGAGACTGGTATTAAGATTCCTCACATAAAATTTCATCTTCACAGCTTGAAGATTTTCTCCCAGGTCTATCTGTTTGTTGCCTTTTTTTTTTTTTAGGNGAAACTTTCTTGGGATAAAAAATTAATAACTCACACTCACTGACACAGGGTGCTGCCTAGGGCCAGACAGGATATGACAACTGCATGAACAACTGCAGCAGCACCCAGGGACTGCCAAATCCCCAAGCCCTGTGTGAGCTGTTTCTCCTCTTCTTTCTCTCATGGGTCAACCTTCTGCAAAATGAGGAGAACAGGAGTTAACCCTACATTTCTCTATCCTGTGCCTGAAAATGACGGATCTTACCAGAGGGCTGCCTCCTTTCTTCACCTAGCTAGCATTTTACTCTGCAAGTATTCCCATTAAAACCCGAGGAGGCTTTTCAGCAATTAACACAGTGGGAACGGTAGTAATCAGCCTGCAATGGGGTCGTGCAACAGCCTATTTGCCCACAGGAACACAATGCAATTGCAGTCATTAGCAGAAAGCTTTGAAAAAGCTTGAAAGCTTTCCAAGTCACTCATAAGCTGTGATTGTGTGCAGCCTACAAATCTGCAAAGCACCTGAGCTGGCCTGTTAAAGCATCATGAAGAGCAAACATGAAACACATTAACCTCCAATGCACTAGCTGCAAACAATTGCCAAGAGGCTCTCATTGCCTTTAAGAGACCACATGCAAACCCAAGTTCCCCTGTGTCTGTTTTCATGTGTATCAGCATTAAAGAAGTTAGCCTCTGGCATGTATTTTATCCTCAGTCTTTGTTTGCAAACATCAGATTTTGAACAAGACCTCATCATGTGTTGGAATTTATATTTTCTTTTTTCCTTAGCACTTTCTTAAACCAAGCCCTGAGGAAATACTTGGAAGTGGGGGGATTTAGCACAGATGTACCTAGACTGAGAATATTTATCTGAAAGTTTTCAATAATGGAACAAGAAGAAAATAGAGTTGCCTTATACCTACCAATTCAAAGTTTCAGAAAACAGGAAAAGTATTTTTCAACTGAATTGAAACAGAATATAAATCATAATCATTGCAAAGGGAGGAGAAAAAGATTGTATTTCCCAAAGTCAGGCTTATTGATTAGACTTCTAAGTACATTATAGAGCTAAAAGCTGTATCCAACAGCTTCCACACATTTGCTGACTCTGCAGGTCATTTCAGACAGCACTGCTTATATCTTCACCATGGAAGGGGCCCATTTTCAAGGTCACTGGAACTCCTTTTGCTGAACTTTAATACTGCATCTGCACGTGCTAAATCCTGGATATTACACTATTGACTTAAAGAAAAATTACTTTTTCAGCTTGACTACATCACGTTCACTGAAATTTATGTGCTCTGCTTCAGTGCACTTATTGGAGCTACTCAGCAAGGTGAAAGTTCTGGATGATTTTTGAAAGCACCTACTTGTACAATCAAGCACAACTTCCCTCACGTGTATTCCAGCTGCTTTTCTGTGCCAGGTAAGGAATTATCAGAGCAAAGCTGTTTCACAAGGTCGCTCCCAAGCTTGACTCCCCACTATCCCCAAGGACACATAGAGGGACAAGATTGTGCCAGGCAGAGCTACACTCAAAACAGAAACAAGGTTGTTACTATTACCTGAGGAACTCAAGTGGCTGGCTCCACCACATTCTTCCCTTGAAGAGAACTGGAGCAAATCCACAGGGAACTAAAATGCTACTCTCTGCATTTCCCTATGTCGGCAGCATTCACAAGAATAAAGAACGGTTGAACCAGAATCTTTCCACATTACAAACCTCCCTGCCACTAAATACACTTTAAATCCAAGCACCTGGGAGTGTTTGTAGGCTGTAATTGCCCTGAGTGGCCTCAGCTGGGGCCAGCACCTGCACATGCCCTGCCCACTACCCAGGGCTCCATTTAGACTCAAACACAGCAGCCAGCTCTGGCCTGGGTGATGTTATAGGTATGGCTGTCTCCTGCCTGGAACACAATCTCCCCATTCAGAGCCACTGATAACCCCAGTCATGGTAGCCAGTTCCACCCTGCATGAGTGTAGCCCCCTGACTAACTTAGAGGGGGGGGAAAAAAAGGCTTGTATTCTAACTGTTAAAACTCAATCTCTTGAATCAGCTAAAGTGGAGTGTCACTATCAATGCCACTGCTTTATGTGAATGCTTGAAGACTGATCAAATCAATTTTTTCTTTTTGGTAGCCATATAGAGTGACTTTTTGGGACCTTTTACTTTAATAATTCTGCCTAGACCTTCATAACAGGGGCTATTATGGACTTCAGAAATAGGAGCATATGTTCCTCCCTGGAGGAGGTGAGGAAAGATTAAAAAGCTTGCAGTGAGGAGAACTTTCAACAAAATTACACACAGGCTTTTCCTCCATTATCTGCTCCATTCCCCTGAGCTGATACAATCTCCTGTGGGCAGGTCCAATCAGGATTTTTCTTTTCAGTTCCACAGTGTAAATGATGGGGCAGAAATGGGCTGTATGTTGACTTGGAAACACTAAGTTTGGTCCAGGCATGTGATCTGCACAATGCTAACGGCCCTCAACTCTTTCCCTGTTCCCTAGCTCAAGATTGCATTTGCACCTATCCTGTACAGACATTTCCCAGGGCCTAAGATATTTTATATCACTGGCTGATATATATAATACACTGTCAAATGGCAGCAATTTGGCTATTTTGCCTGAAGACAAGTTGGTTACAAAGATTGCTCTGCTTTGGAAAATTCTTGACACACCAATTTACTATCTCATTATGTTCCTACTCTTTAGAGATAATACAGTCACATTAAATGCTCATTAACATTGAAATTAGGAAAAAAATTAACCCCTCTTGCTACATTTTTCTCTCTGTTTCTTAAACAGTTCATGTCCTAAACACTTTGATTTTTATCTCATGTACATGCCAACTAATCCTTTTTGCTGGAGTACTAAGGAGTAGTGAACAGTGTATCTGATAAATCTAATTAAACAGATGGGATTTCCCTTGGGAGATACACACAGAAACACTTACTTTACAAAATGTACCTTTTTTAATAAGAATAGGATTGAAGAGGAGCAGGGAAAAAACAACAGCATTAGGAGAAGAATTAGTGAACAGCCATGTGCCTTATTTTCCAACAGAACTGAGACTAATAGCTCCACAGGGGCCACAAACTTCATTTTGTTGTGGCTTTTGTGTGGAGACCAGTCACAGGTACGTGTGCATTTTTTTGTTACCAAGAGATGCACATAGCCCTGGGAAGAAACTACAGCAGACTGATTTGAGTTTGGGAGGGAGATTTATTAGGAAAATCTCTGCATACATAGCTTATATAGTCTCTCCATGCCAAATCACTTTGTCAACTTCTTCACCTCATTTTCAACATATCAATCAATCTTTCCAATCAAACTTTCCAATTTCCTAGTAAATACTAAGTACTCTTTCAAAAGTTTATGTACTGGAGGTGTTGCTTCATGTATACCAAGTTGTGAGCCTTAAAATCCTTAATTCAGCAGAGCACAAACACTTTTTTAACTTTATGTACAGGAAGTGAAAATTAGCATTATCTTTAGGATATTTTGGAAGTAGTGTGTGAGGGAGTTGTGGTAAAGAAAAGCCATTTGCACAGCTCCTGGTTGCTTGAACTGCATTGGGTTAGCAACTCAAAAAATAATTATATAGAGAAGCATAACAATCAGGTTTTTAATAGAATGATATCAAGAACTCTAGTATGAACTCTAATAGACTTGAAAGAGTACATTGCCTTCCCAGAATTTATGTTTTGCCTACCAAATGACAGCCTACCTAATGAATTACACACACAATGAGGAATAAAACAGTGTAAACCATCTACCCCACGAGCACTCAAACACATGGAAAACTTCAGCATGGAGTACTGAGCAGTTTAATTTTCCAAAGTCTTCATTTTGCAGGAAAAAAATTCCCCATCGCCTAACCAGACAGCAACCTCACTGCTATTGAAGGATGAAGTGCTGGAGTTAAGCTAGCTCTCATGGTATTTGCTTATAAAAAGTCTGGGGATGAGGAAGAGAGGAGAGGAAAGGATGGGAAAAATCTGCTCTGGGCTACAGAGCAATAGCATCTGCAAAGTAACAGAAGTTCGTATTTGCAACAACAATTGCTGCCCAAGATTAGCACAGAGGAGCAAGTAGTTAATCAAGCTGCCCTTACCAGCCTGATGTTTCACAGCAGCAAAATTTACAAGCAGAGTAAACGGCCACTAAAGGGCCAAATTCTTCTGGAACCACATATCAGGGTCCTTCCAGAATAACTCAAGATGGTCTTCAGCCAGGTGCAATGTAGCAGGAAGGGAAATGTGTCCCCTGTCACCAAGAACAGGCATAGAGATACTTTTATCTGAGCTGCAGTCTGGGTTGTGTTATGGAGGGATGGTTCATGGACAGGTCCCAGAGCATCCACTCTGAGTCTTCTCAGGCATAGTGTATTTTATAGCAGGCCACAGATACAAACAAGCCAAACAGGGAGATTAGAAAGCAAGTTATCTTATTTGGCACAGATTTTCATTGGTGTGAGGCCCTGAGGACCAGCAAGGATTTGCCACAATAGGCTGCTGACAGCTTTTCTTCTGCAGTAAATTGTCCTGGCTCAATAGCACAAGGTCAGACTGAATGCCGTTTTGCCGCCTTTCTGCTTCTCCTAGGGAGCAATTGCTTAGAAAAATATCCCTTTACTTGACAGGTTTGTAACACAAACAAAAAAATCCATCCTCGTGGTGGTTATTGAACTGACTTCTTAGAAATCAAACAGTGTAAGACTAATAGTGTCATAGAGCCACCAGCCACACCAATGTAAACTTAAATGCACATGAGTGATAGCTGAGTGGGGATAGCCTGGTACAATAAACAAATGAAACTTACTTCTTTTCTTTTTTTTTTCCCATCTTCATACAGATGCTTCAGTTTACAATTAGCAATTAATTCCTTCTCCATGCAGAAAGTAAGCTAGGATAACTAACTGTAGGAATGTCATTCACACACCCCTGTATGCAAAACTTCGAGTCATTCTGAAGAGCAACATCTACAGTGAATGTGATGGAAAGGGAGGCAGTTGCTTGGAGATTTTAAAACTGTTGACAAATTACAGCTATCTTTGTACATTCTCAAGATGAGTACTTTAAGGTTGACACTTTTGTGTATGCAATAAAAGGGGAAAATGTGGGGGAGGTACTGACACACCGAGGCTAAGAAAGAACATCACTACACTAAAATAGTCCCTACAGATGCAGCAATACCCTTTTAGGATACATCTGGAAACAAAAGATATAGATATAGAAATCTTATAAAATCTTTCCCTAATGCTCTAGTCTCTTGTGCTCAAGAGGAAGATCCAACCCACATGGCTGTCTTCTCCATACAAGATGTCTCATGAGCAAGCAGCCATGCCCTCAGCATGGCTGTCAGTACGTCTAGGCATCACAGCTTCACAATATATCACAAACTAACTGTGTCCAAATACAGTGAATTTTCTGAGATCTCCAGAACAAGCCCTGTGCTATAATCCCACAAGCGTACATAATTTACCCTTTTAAATTATATACCACCAAGCAAAACATCAATTTGGCCATTATGCTAAGTATCCTTACATATTTAAGCATTATTATTAGTAGACTGACAGAGAAGGCTAGATAGTGTATCTGAAGCAGCAGCCCACTTTTCCTGAAGGTCCAGCTCACCATGCACTGGCTTGCCTCCCCAAAAAAAGCCTTTACAGTACATCGTGATTTATGTGGTGGTGGTGAGGAAGGCTGTTCTCACTGAAGCTGCAGAGCTTAAACAGTGCAGCTGATCTCCTGAAGGACACCTACCCAAGGCAACCTTGCAGGAAGCCCTGCCCCACCAGTGCTGACAGTCTCGCATGCAATCTGGGTAGGGTCAGTTCCATTGTCCTCCCAGCCTGCCCATGAAACCACAGGGAGGCCTGAGAGGATAAGGGATGCTTGCTCACATCTTAGCCACATTTGGCACTGGATCCTTTCGGTGTCAGTCTAGCAGGTGGAGCAAAGCCTGCAGGGGAGGTGCAATGGCAGCAGCACGGCAGCAGCACTCCCGAGGGACAGGGAAGCAGCAGAGGCAAGAGCCAGGGTGCAGGAGGAGGGGCTTGGGGCACACCACACTGCCATGCCACACCGTGGGGCCTGCCCACAAAGAGCCAGCTGGGACCCCATGGTGGTGGTCAGCTACATAATCTACAGTCCCAGAGGTGTTTTTTTGTTTTTTTATTTCCAGAGGAGACTTGCATTCAGTTTTAAATACCATTTGATTTGTAATAAAATAGATACTGGGGACTTCTGCCACATCTTCTGTCTCCTTAAGCAGGGTCCATGTAGCCTATTATATCCTACTGTTTTTTCCAGGATGCAAAATTAAGTTAATTAAAGAAAGATGAATGCTAGCCTCTTTACATACATTTAAAATTGTCTCTGTGACAGAGCTTCTGCTATTGATACCCAATGTCAATAACAGAATTAGGACATGAATATAAAAACATAATTTTGCAAATGCACGTCAGCTTTGCTTCTCTTCTTGTTTTCTTATATTAATGACAAACACGCTGCAGATGCTGTTTCAGAGATAAACACGCAAACACTATTGTTATTTCCCCATAAAAGCAAGGGTACAGGCAACTTATGATTATTCATGAATTTTTATTAGATAGAGGGCTGTCTATATGAAATTGGCTGATCTACATTTTTGTTTTTAATGTCACCATAATGCTACTATTCCTAAATGTTTTGCAAGCTGTTTACAGAAAGCAAAGTTCAAGCCCATAATATAATCTAGCACTTGGCTTGGTCAAATTTAGAGGAAACTAATCCATGCAATCTCGTTATAGTGAACTGAAAACAAAAACTTAGTACAAAGCATTCAATATAATCCTACATGAAAGATTTTAATAGATGTACTCATATTTACTCTATCCAAATTATTCAACCAAATATTAGCAGTTTATTTACATTAAATATAATTAGAGGTTTACACTGGGTGTATATTGATCTCTGGTCTTCACAAAAAACAGAAAATACAGGAAAATAAGGGCACTTTGCAGTGAGAGTATATGGCTGTATTTAATCTCTTCCTGGTATGAGAAGAAAAAAGGAATCTAGGAAGCTGGCCAAAATACACGTCCATCACAAATACTCTGCTAACATGCTTTCAATTATGCATTCTCAAAGGGATCAGAAGGTCCTAATTACAAGAATGAAAAATAAACCTGAGCAAACCACCAATGAGGGTGGCAGCTCAGCCTCTGTTTCTGAGAGATGCTGACCCTCATTCTCAGGGGAACAGCAAATGCTCAGCATTGCTCACTGCTGGGCCTGGAATGAACAGTATTTCTTTCCCTGGTGCTTTTCTGGGCTCCAGAACATTTAATAGGTTTTGGATTTCTATTACTGGTTTACACAAGGATACCCACGGACATCCCCTGTCTCAGTCTCCCTGTAGTGCTGTCTTTGGAAATAATGTTAGAGCATCTCCTACCCATTCCATTTTTGGGTGGCATTATGGCCAAGCAAGGCTTCATGGAGAATCGTTGCTTCAAATTATAGTCTTCAGAGGCAACACAGACAAGGAAAAGGGGCCTTAAAATAAGGATACTTTTTTTGCACCACCTGGTCCAAAGCAAGCACAGATTAGATGCCTCAAACTGTGGCCCATTTTCTACAGCACCATCATTCCCAGGCTGCACTGGCACAGGCAGCATGAACACCAGGGTCAGAGAATTCACTGCTGAAACTACCCAGGGTGAACTGGCAGTCTCTCCAAGAGCCAAGTTGCTCTTATAATTCTCAGTCACAAAATTGGTCTGTTTGAAACTTATTCCCCACCCCAGCACAGCCACCTCTGACTAAAAGAATGGGCTTCAGCAGGGTCACAAGGTCTGAAAGAAGTGCACACTGACATCTTATATTTTCACTGCCAATTAAGACTAAATATTGGCATCCCCAAATGAATCTATCCTAAGTCAATGACCATCAGCTGTAGTTATTCAGTTCCCCAGTTCTGCTTTATACTTATTTGTAAGCAACCCATGTCCCTGTTAGAATTTCTAGTTCATTCCACTCTCTTCCCCCCTCCTCCCAATTTTATTTTAGATCTGCAGATGTTTTCACAGACAGGGAAAATTTTATTCTATTCTTCCTCTAGTTGACCTTCCACAATTCTAGCTTATCAGATGGTGTGCACACTTACATACCAAAAGAAAGCATGCAAATGTAGATCTTGTTTTAAATACTAATTAAATGCATTACAATAACTCTGTAAGTTTTATGGTCTATCTTGCATAATTTCAAAGCAACTTTAAGCTGTACCTGACTACTTCCACAGAACTACCAGCGTAATGCATTCAGGTTATCATCTTCACTTACTAACCACTGACTCACACTGGGATTGCACATGGTAGGAAAGGACAATGGGAACATTAACTCCTCACTGCACAAAGCCTTCCATAAATCAAAATCTATTCTTGTTCATATAATAGAAACAAGTTTAATTAAAGGAAATGGAATGGAGGAAAAAGTCTGTAAGTTAATAAGAGACTCCAGCCTAATGAAGGATAATTCAGCCTGAAAGGTTAAATTGAAATTTCTTCAGTCAAGATGGAAAGCCACAAAGTTAGGCCATGACTTTTTAGTGTCAGCTGATGTTGGTCATTGACAAATACAATAATAGCGAGAAACATAGTATCAGAATGAAAACTAAAAATAAGATTTACTATTACCATTTAAAACTTGCCATATTTTTTATTAAGGCACTGATCTTTGGGTAGAGATGTTAAGCAACAAGTCTCAGCACCAAAAAATTCTGTCTAAGGATAGTGGTGGTGGCAATGGAGTGGCATTAGGTGCAGTTGCTTGCCAGCACTGATTTACCTCCAAAGCAGGATTTTTATTCCTATACAAAGAAAGCCTTCCAGCATGCCTCAGCTAAGCCAAGAAAACTCTCTAGACACCAAGCTTTGATTGCAGTTACCTATGACAATCAATATTGCTTGGATTTTGTCAGCCTATCTCAAAAGGGAAGCTCAGTCTCACTCACTGTAGCAGCAGCAGGGCAGAAAATCACGTTTCTTCATGCCCCTGGCTCCTGCAGAAAGAACAGTGGAGCAGGAGGAAAGGAGCAAGTCTCCAGCCAAGAGGAGAGCAAAAACCACTGCAGAAAAGAGGGAAAATTGTGAAATTCAGCTCTGACATGTCCAAAGCACAGCTGGTAAGATTTTTGTGGTAAGCAGTAAGTAACAATAAATACATTTTCCTCACTGTCTTGTATCAGAGTATTCTGTCTGGGGATAATAGCAAAACCTCACGCTTATTTGCTCCCTTTCTGTCTCCACTTTTCCAATGTCCAGTTGTTTAAGACCAGGAATAGTCCAATTTTACAACCATTAAGCCAGTTTCATCCCCACTGCATGAAAGAAGAGGATTTGGTTCTAATTAATTAGTTATTATAATAAATTATAGAATAGTTTGAATTATTGATTATCCAGATACAAATACTCCAGATGCAAAAAGTATCTGACAGCAGTGAAGGCTTTCTTACACAGAAAGGAGTTATAAGTGAATCCAGAATAATTACTTCCTGACCACAGACCTTCATTTTGGAATAAAACTGAGAAGCCCATGCCTGAAGTTACCTAGAAGTTGAGTCAGAACTCTGAACCCAGTCACTCCCTTCTCAATTAGTTCTATAGTGGAGACAAGGATGCACAGTTAAACTGTAACTCGAGGAAGGCAGAAAAAGTGGCAAAATTGCTCCTTAAGGAATTACCATGGGCTTCTTTTTTGGTTGTGTTTTTGTACTTAGGATAGCACTAATCTAACTATCCATCACTCTCATAATAAGCATTTCATCAACTACTCCCATCACTCAACACTTTTTCTGTCCCCTTTCCAGAAGGCTGGGTTTCTCTTTTCTCTTATCTGACAAGCAGCTTTGTACACTCCATTAGATTTAGTGTCAATGGAGCCTGGTTCAAATTCCACACACTTGAGTCAGTCACCTTCAAACAGTTACATGATGGTTCATCACACCCAAAAATGAGTACTAAGTCTGCAGCAGAAAATTTTCATGACTCTTCAGTTTACAGATTTCCAGAAGTCCATTCCTCAGTAGTGCTGGACTTTGCTCCAGGACCACTTTATTTACTCCCCAGCAGAATGCTTCTGAGAACCAACACTACTGATCTGGGCTCCAAAGGTGACAGCACAGAGGTCATTCTGACCCCTGACAGGAACGATGACAGGGATTTTGCTGTGTGCACTCTTTCCTCAGGCAGGGCATACAGTCAGAAGTAGAAGTGGCCATCTTTCTTTTTCTGAGACAATACCTGGCAAAATAGACTGAGGAAGTGCATTCCTGTCCCAAAGTATAGTGGTAGAGAAACTCCCAGGGGAGAAATTGTGTGTCCAAAATCAAGTTCAAAGTGGAGCAAGAATAAGTAGGCAGGAAATCAGGTATAAATAAATTTGAGATGGAAGTTAGAAGGTGTGTCTTTAGCCAATACAGTGTCTAGCCTCCTAGAAAGCGTAGGGGCCACACTAAAGGTCTTTCTGATCGTGTGGCAGAACTGTTAATGGAACGGGAATTTCTTTCCAGAATTCAAAAACTTTTCTAATCTTCCACTGATTTGATGCAAATCAAGAATTTTTTTATCCTCTGGGCAATTCTAAGTCCCTCATACTAGGCTGTATGGTTGTACTTTGAAACAAGAGATTGTTATATAAAACACACCATTCATTATTTTCAAGGTGGGAAAAGAACAGCAAGAGCACTCCACCTTTCCAAGGATCTTTGCAAGTTTTGGCCACTGTAACTTGTGAAAAGTTCCAGAAATAAACTTTCTGTCTCATGTAAGCAGGCTCTTGCCAGCTAACCCCCACAATACTGTCCTGGGGACACATTCAGTTTAGCTCTGGGTATCCATCTGATCTTTTGCAAATGATAGTATGGCTCTTCATATTAATCTAATGATATCTGGTTTAAAAAAACATCCATGTCAGGAACTCCTGATGCATAAGCAAGAGAAATTTGGTTATGGTAAATTAGAATAGACTCAAACCAAGCACAACACTGACCACAGATGCAGAGAAATGTTCCTGACACTCATTTGAATCAAATAGCCTTTAATTTTAACAAAAGTCCTTGGTCATATTGAATATTAATATCCATGGCTAGAAGTGACAAGCCAGAGACAGTCACCATTTTTCTTCAGAGTGCTTATATTGGATTCATTAGCAATTTATCACCAATGTAAAGACAAAATTCAATTCCATCTGTGAGCTTCAACGCACATAACACTTGTACCTTATGAATTGCAGATAAGCAGGAACTGGAGCTGCCATAATAGAGGTTAAAGGCCTCTGAAAGCTGCAACAATTTTATGATATTATGCAATTTGGATAATAATTATAATCATCAAAGGTAGATCTTCAGTAACTCCTCAGAGAAAACAGTCACATAAACTTGGGACCATACTAAATTTTTAAATCTCAAATATCACATTATAGAAGCCTTTTAGTGACTTCTAACCACTTCAGACATGATGCATTTAGAATTTGGAGCTTCAATTTGATATTATCCAATTCATATTTTTTCTTCAATGTGAACTGCAATGTGTGAAAGCATCGGGCCATGCTGATACACCTGAACAACATTAAACATTCCTTAGGCCGGGGAAACCAGCAAGGCAATCAGACAAGAAAGGCAACCAGTGATGCAAGTAGCAGGAGAACAGCCCGGCCCGTTATAGGCAGAACTGTAGGTGAAGTCTTAGGGATTTCCCCGCTTTGCTTACACTCAGAGGGGTTCAGTAGCACAAAGGCAATCCGTTCACCCTCCTCCTTTGCACAATAAACATTATGTGAAAGACTTGTGACAAATTGCTTTCCTAGCAGGCTGTCCCTGTAAGATTGCAAAAGATGGTGTGGCACCACACTGTCTAGAACAAGGTAGAGATAGTCCCTGATCCCATTTATTACTACATGTTTTGATGCCTAGAGTGGGCATCTGGAAATCATTTGAAGAAAGTAACAGTAGGGGATAGGAATAAATAAATCAGACATCACTGTGAAGCCACCTTCTCAGAAAATCCCCCCATAAGTACTTATTTTTCACCGTTATATTACGATTTAAAGCAAATAAATACAATTGACAAGCTTTGCCCACAAACATAGAGAGACAACAGCACATGCAATGCAACAGGGAAAGGGAAACATGAAATATTAACTCAAGCTCATGATCCACAGTTAAATTTGTGTGCAATAAAATGGAAATGTCATGTGTGATCATGGTCTCTCTACGTGTGTACATACACTGATTTCTGAACTTTGCAAAGCATTAGTTTGTCCTTTAAACTAAACTGAGAACTAAAACTGGAGTTGTTTAAAGGTCACCAAAGTGTAAAGATATTTACCACTCTAGAGCTTGACCCTATGCAAAATAAGGAGTGAAAAGCCAAATTCAACTGAGTTATTTGCAAAAAGCATTTAATGTATATTTTTCTCTTTGGAAATTACCATTATTATGCAGAGTTTTGTGAAATTAATATAAAAGCAACAGCACAATGGACTTTACACACACTGGAAACAGGAAACATATAAATGTGACATCAAAGGGACCACAAAGTTACCAGAGTGGTAGAACCAGAAAGCAGGTGCTGTCCCCTCCACCACTCTCATCTCTCTTCCTCCCTCTTCCACTACCCCCACTGAATTTCTATCCATACATTAGTCTTCCAAATATCCTCACATGTAAATTAAGCAAGATATAAGTAAGGGTTGTGTGTTTGAACACCAATTCCAAGGGCAAATCTCAAGGTGATCCTTCACAGCCTACTACCAGTGCGTTTCAAGTGGAAAGGAAACATTGCTTTAAAAGCAGAGGATGGTTTGCCATGGAAGTTGGGAAGAAATTTGAGTTCACTATCCCAAGTGTGAATACAACTTATAGAAAAGCTCAAAGCCGTGAGAGACCTTAGAAGTAAGGAAAGGGAGAAAAAAGAAAGAAAAGAAAACCTTAAATACAACACAGTTATCTTCTAACCTCTGAATGACAGAGGACAAAAATAATTTCAGCAGCTGCAATTTTGAGTGCAATGGAAGTGAGAAAGGAGTAAGATGCTGTCATTGAGAGGGTAGGTGAGAGTTTATTTGTGTTAGACTGAATCAAAACCTGAAGTCTTTTTTCTTCCATTCCCAGAGAATAATGTTGAGTCAAAAGTGTTCTTCAATCCATCCCTAATTTTTCTGAATTATATCTCAGTTACATTTCTAATGATTGGCCACTCATTAAACCTTTTCTGTGAGATGTAAGCAAAAAGATGCAAGGATAGTAATAATTTTAAATATAAATGAGGTACAAAAGCTAATGTAAGACTTGCAAATTATTAAAAGCTGAAAAGGAAAAAATTAAAATAAAAATAATTAAAAAATAATGAACAGAAAACCCAAGCCCATCTGGGAATTATTTAAAATTAGAACAAGTGATTATACAAACATCCAGAGAGTGAGTACATGCCACCACTTTCAAAAACAAAAACAAAGCAGTAATGATGCCATAGAAGGTGTGACAGAGAAAAACTGTCAAGTAATAATCGATTTTCAGACTGTGTTATGTAAACAAAAAATGTTCTGCTTTAATTTTTCTTTTTAAAAGAGAAATGTGGCACTTTTTAAAAGTATAATCACCATACTTCCTTGATTCATAGTGTTCTAGTGTCCTCCAATGGATACTTTTGAAAGTACTAGCCCTGTAAAATTGTTTTAGAATTACAGCTGTGCCTCACTTAATGGTTTTGGTATGGCATTTAGTGCAAGATAAAAGAAGAAGAGACAATCTAAGATCTTACAGACTCCTCATCTTTCTTTCTATATTTAAAGAGACATCGTCACTGCTGGATTATCTCATCCTCAAAATAGGAAGGAAGTGCGATCTTCTGCCAAGTTGTAGCAGTGCCACCTGACAAACCACTGAGTCCAATACTGACCTTAGCCATTCACTCCTCTCATGAACACACTAAAGAATCAAGGCAGTAGAATAATGAGAGTGTAGGCAGCCCTCAGCAACTATGTATAGAACAAAGATCCCCAGCAAGATATAGCAGTCTCTGGAGATGTATGGCACAGCTGACAGTGAATCTCTGGAGCCACAGTTTCTCCCTCTTCTTTCCAGCTGGTTTTGAATAAATTTTGAATAAAACATCACTGAAGAAACATTCAATAGTTTTCATAGCTAAGTGAGAAAAAAAACTGGAGTCAGCACTCATTTACATTGATTTAGTTGATGACATACTGCTGTCATTTGGAGAAGCAGCAAAAATGGGGGTGATTTCATTTCTTTTAGTTTTTCAAAATTCTAGATTATAAAACTAGATCTTCCAGTTTGTAATCTGGAAGAATGATGCTCTAAACAGCTTCTCTGGTTACATGGTTTCCTTCAGTCATTTAAGTCTTCTTTAGATGGCAAAGTTAATGCATAGTAAGTTGGTGTAGCAAATTTCTCTCCCCGGGTCACCTGACAGCCCCCACAAGTCATGGCTCTCCTCTGCTCCTCATCATTTATCATGATCAGTGTCTTCTACCAGTGGCAGCTGTGTTAGCCCTACCTGCCCCATTCTCTAATCCAGTCCTTCATCAGTCATCTTCTCCTGGCTACACTTACTTTTTTCCAAATACTTTCAAGCATCATCTTTCTTAGGATAAGCTTAAAAGCCATGGATACAGGGAATGTGCATTAGTCACTACTTACATGGAAACAAAGGATTCTTTTGTGCAACATGGATTATCCTATTTGTAAAGAAAGCAAAGGTACTGGGCACACCTAATATGTACTAGGAATACAGAGTCACAGAATACTTTGGGTTGAAAGGGACCTTTAGAGATTGCTTTGTCCAAATCCTCTGCCATGGGCAAAGATACCTTCCACTAGACCACATTGCTCAAAGCCCCATCCAACCTCCAACCAAAGCACTTCCAGGGATTCACAGCTTCTCTGAGCAATATTTTTCAGTGTCTCTCTCCATCTCTCTTGTAAGTATTGAAAGGCCGCAACAAAATCTCCTTGGAGCCTTCTCCTCTCCAGGCTGAAGAGCCCCAGCTCTCTCAGTCTGTCTGCATAGGAGAGGTGCTCCAGCACTTTGATAATTTTTGTGACCCACAGTCCAAGAGGTCCATATCCTTCTCATGCTGGGGGCCCCAGAGCTGACGCAGTGCTCCAGGTGGGGCCTCATGAGAGCAGAGCAGAGGGGGAGAATCACCTCACCCTGCTGATCCCGCTGCTTTTGAGGCAGCCCATGGCACAGCTGATGCTCTGGGCTGCAAACACACACTGCCACCTCATATCCATCGTGTGACTGTGAATCCACAACTATTCCCAAGTCTCCTCACAGCTGTTCCCAGTCCATTCACCCCTCTCTACTGTACTGATATTGGGGATTGTACCAACCTGCATGCAGGAGGACCTGGCCTTGTTGAACTTCATTATGTTCACATTGGCCCACTTCTCAAGCCTGTCAAGGTCCCTCTGGAAGGCATCACTTCCCTCAAATAAACCAGCATAAAAAAGCAATTAGCATGAAGTAGATAGCACACTCTAAATTCAAACTCGGACAGTTTTCTGACAGTTTACCTGTCAGACACAGCTTTTGAAATCCAAATTCAGCCAAAGCAAGTTGAAGGTCATCATCCCACCTGTTTCTGTTTTCAGGGATTTGTGGCCTGTTTTCTCTCCCTCACTCCATTCCAAGCTGAAGATAACCCTTAGTCCCCTTCAAACAACATCTTTATATCCATCCTTATACACCTCCTAAACAGAGAAAAAAATAATAAAAAGTGAAAACACTTCAACTGTTGCATGCCATTGGCAGCAAGCATGTGACTGGTGATCCGTGCCAAACTTAGAGGAGTTAAAGGCTTTAACTTATACTTGAAGGTCCTGTGTTCTTTTACACTTCTCAGCTTCCTCCTACAACACATAATTTCTTGGATTTTTCTCTCCCTCACTCCATCTTTCCAGAAATTTTCTTGAAATGTAACAATGTCCTTAACACTAAAAACCTTAGTGTAGGCTGCAGCTCGGTAGTATGATCAGTGCCCAACAGTCTAGCAAAGTTCTAATAGCTGAACATGAAAACACAACTGTCATTGCAGAAAATCAAGGCTCAACTAAACACACAGGAATTTTAAAGAGCAGAAACCATTTAATGTGGAAGACCATACCAACAAACTTAACTCAGCACCTTGAGCAGTCATGGCTGTTTCATCACCATTTGAAGTATTTCAAACACTAAGTGATAAAAAATTCCGTATATCCCATTGACTGATCCATTCAGTCACCATCCTTTGTGCCTTCTCCATAAATATCGTGTTGCTATTATACATAAAAAGGAAGGCTTACTATGGTTCTTTACTGTAAATTTAGTAACTGCAGATCTTTCACTACTTCTTAGTGTGCTTTGAAGTGCTTTTCTCTTTCACACAAAGCTGTACAGCATCCTTTAATTCTTTCAAGTACAAAGCTTAGTAGTATACTTCAAAGACCCCTTATACTCAGAGATGTCTGACACATTCTCAAATTCCCTGAAACAAAGATCTATACCCCTGTGTCTAGCTCCTTCAAATGAGAGCGTCTAACACTTTCACATTCCATTAAAAAATTGGGGAGGGGTTGTGTGCTATAACATCTGCTACTCTGACCAAAAATTTTATCATTTCAGGATTATTTAAACAGTTCTTCATTGCAGTTTGAATTCCCTCCTATCTTTCACACCATTCTTTTCTTTTTCTAAACAAAATCAGTCTCTGAATTTGTGGAGTTTGGGGTTTTTTGTTTGTTACGGAGTGGGGATTTTGTTTGATGAGTTTTTAATGATCTGCTAGTAAACACAGAGGTACAAACACTGCTACAAATTTAGATGGTGTTGGAAGTATTGCTTAAAGAGCCTAATCCCCAAAACTGATGAATTTTCAATGTCTCTGGTATTAGGATTTTCATAGGCTCACAGTCACATAAAAACTTCTACAGAAGAGAGTAAAATACTGTTTCGTGGGCACAGAGCCCTGTTAAAGTGAGATTAGGTTCCTACTGGAAAAGCATCTGCTGCAGTTCACTTACTTGCTTTTACAGGTCTCTTCTTAGAGGCAGCAATCAGCAGTCCCCCAAACTTCCAACACTGTATCTTTGAAATCCTATTTTAAAAACTTTGCTTCACAAAGGATAGAAGGAAGCACCCACTACTTTCCCCAGTTCTGTTTCCAGGTGGTGGAGAGGAGGGGGTTATGCTCAGAGAATCTTTTCTCCTTTTCCCTTTCTGCAAAACTGCAGGAATGGAAGGGTTGGTCACTGCAGCCCAAACAAGAGCATCACTCAGGGCTCAGGGCCTGCTGCTTCCCTTACTGCTCAACCCTGAAATCCTAGTGGCTTGAAACCTTTGGGAAAGGGTCATACCAGAGCTTAGCAACTCATCCCATCAAACAACAGAGAACCATTCCAGTTTCATCAGTTTCTCAAAGAATTTGCCAAATATCTTTAGGAATAGCCTTGGCAAGAAGCCCTGGGCCCTGTGCAATAACAGGAGGCACCAGAAGCGGCTGTCAGACCCGGTGAAGGACACAGTACCAGACCACAGGATTTCCAGACTTACAGAAATGTTAATCTAGACCCATCCTACTGAATAGTCTGTGGATCTCAACTAAGGGGCAGAGAGGAAGGAGAGAAATGGCAGCAGCAGAGAAAGAGACAACAAAAACCAATACACTGTGACCTGTGACAGCGCACCAAGTACTCCAGTGTCAAAAGACAACCTTCCCTCTAAATCATAAGTTGAGATGTAGGCTTTGATGTAGTTGAGATATTTAGCTTTACTTAAAAAATATTTTTAAAAGTCTGCCTAATGACGCTGTCCTTAAATGAATGGGTTTAGTTTTTTATAGTTTGAGGAAGCAACAGTTCTAGATCAATGGTCCCCAGCCAGACTAAATGTCTACATACAATTTCATCAGAGAAAAAACGAAACAATACTCCAAAATTTTCAACACAACATAATCTCAGTTAAGTTCTACCTCTGTGTATATTTGTCTAAAGAGCACACACACACGTATACCTACAAGAATATTTTTTTTCTCTACAGCTGGAGAAGAGAAATGTACAGTCATTGCAAATTTTCTGAAATTTTCTAGGGCTGCATTAAACACCCAAGACTTAATCTGAAGCATATTATTTCTATGTGCCAAGCAGGTAGAGTTCTTTGCAATTCCAGAAAATTGCCACCTTGAAAATATCTGTCAAAGATGTTCAGCACTATTCTAATCTTTCTCCCACTCAGTGGCAAAATCATGTCACTGAAGTTGAAAAGAGCAAAATTAAGATAAATGCCACACTTTTTTTGAATCAATTCTCTGATGTAAAGCCTTATCAGTGACAAGAAAGTTGTGCCTTTCAAGATTTAAAAAAAACACAGCAAACCTCTAGAGACCTCTCCTGCTCACAGTATATTTTTCTGTATAGCTGCAGATTATTCTACATGATGGAATCATTCCCAGATGATCTATCACTATCTTTTTCTTTCCTGTTGCCACTAGACCTGCAGGTACATTAAGAAGGACGTACTGATTACCTTAAAATTCATTCCATGACTCTGCACCAGCAATAGCTGATTGCTCCAGGCCTTGAAAGAATGCCAGATTTACAGGCTGTCTGTACTAACTGCCTATTTTACCTACATCAGTTTAGACAGATATATAGAATAAGTAGTTTAAATATGCCCACTGCAGTAAATATGACATCTTTGCTGAAGACTTAGTATCCCAGAGCAGAGCTCTTTGTGCAGTTTAAAAGATTATGTATCAATAGGCTGGGATGTACAAGGAGTGCATTAAGACAACAGAAGAGATGTCCCTTGAGAAGCTTTGCAATTGACTGGTGTAGAGATATACAATGCTTTGGAAGGAAAGTTATCTTCTCTTTCTGTTATCAGAGAGGACGCAAATCTGTACTTAAAGATTGGCACTTGGTACTAATGTAATGTGACGTGATCCAAACAAGGAGCTGTATTATGCTTGGGTGGTGTGGAGGGAGACAGCCAAAGGACTCCACATTCACTGGACTAGCCATAAATGTTCATTCATTAACACATATTCTTAACTAACTAGCATTATGGCAAGCTCTTAGAAAAAAATAAGTGTTTCTTATGCTTGAAAATGTGTAATAATAAGCTTGCTTTCTTCAGAAAGCATTTTTTCTCACATCAGCTCACAGAGTATTTGTAAAAAAAAAAAGGGCAAAAAACAAATGAACAAACAAAAAACAACCAACCCAACAAACAAAAAAAAATAAACACTCAAAAAGTACTTGGGCTTACAGGGTAAATACATACTGAGGCAAACCTCAGTGTTTTAATCAAAATTAGTTGTGTCAATAAGCAGAAACATTGGTTAAGAATAAAATTCTTATCAAGAGCAAAATCGTAAAAGTGCAACATGATATTTCTCTATACATTTGTTCGGTGGACAAATTTTACCTCAGTAAAGGTAAATAAAAAAATTCCCTTGCACAACTTACTCTAAAGCATATTCAGGAGGGGATTAGAAGGGCAGCAGTGAGCTGGATCAGAACAAACTGCTGAAGATTTAGAACAAACATACAGTTTACAACCTGAGTCCCCATGTGACACAAGTTATAAAATTATTCCTGTGATAAACCACCAGTACTACAGAGCTATATAATATAAGAGAGGGGATTTATGCTCCACTTGTTATAAAAGTTGTAGACACAGAAACACTAAAAATTATTTTCTATTGGAAATCTGAAGGAACAGCATATAACAAAAGTATTCCATATATTAAGGAAGAGCGTTACAGTCGTTTTGAGCCAGTGAGGTGAAGCTCACAGGCAATCACTGGGTTCCCTGGAACAGTTCTGCCAAACAGTGAGCAATCAAGCTGCACAACATATTGTGGCTCTGTAAAAGCCTGTTCATCTGTCATATTTACCAAGCATTGGGTTTGTCACACCTGTTTCTTCCACAAAAAAAATAGCTGCTTATACCATCAGCTAAAGCCTCCTGTCCTAAGAAGAGTCAGGCTATCCCCAGAAATCTACTTTTCCGTGTAAGGGGTAATTTGTTGAGGGAAGGAGCTGGGAGCTGCAGCACATCTCACAGCCATAAGCCTGTCTGCAGTCCCTTACTCCACTGTGAACATGCTTGGCTTGCTCTCTGTTTTGTATAATCAGCATAAAAAGTGTTTTCTGAGGAGGCACAGTAAACTTCAAACCACGTATTGTTTACTCAAGATTGTGATTCTGCAAAACCTGAGCATTTCAATCCCCATTCTATAGAGTATGTGTGTAATGTCAGGAATGAAAAGAGTACCACTGACTGTTAAGTTTGTGGAGAGACACCTGGAATGACATCTCTATCTTACGTGCCTGTGAAGTGCTTGGCATACGGTAAGTAGTTGGTGTGAGCAGCAATCAATGCACACACGTGTTTTTCCTGACTCTAATTATATCCAGTACATTCAACATCTTGCAGGACTAAACCCTCAGGGGCAGCAAGTGGAAAAGACGGGAGAGGGGGAGATTTTGACGGAGTATCCAAGGAATACAAAGCTGGATTCCTGGAAACTGGAAGACAAAAGCTGACCGAACAAGGGACAACAGGAACTATTTGAAGAGCAGAGTCATAATAGCTATAATACAGCATTGTTAACTCCTAATTTCAGCATGTCCCTCAGTCTATACAATGCTTTTCTTGAAAATTCTTATTCTAAAAAAAACACAAGAGGCTTGGTTTTGAAAAAAAATAAGCCGAAGAAAACTCACAAAGCAGGTTCTTGATAATGGATGGAAGGAGACAAGGAGAAGGAGACAGGGAGACTGAAAACGTTCCCATTTTGTGAGCTCTCGGTTGGACCTGTAGGGGCTTTTCCCACTTCTCTGCTAGACTGAACCAAAGTGCTACAGTGGCTTCCACCCTGCAAATCATCCTGGTGAAGTTCCAGCTGAGCTTTGTGTCAGACTGCTCAGAGGATTACAGCCTTAAAAGGCACTTCAAAGGGGCAGCTGGAACTCAACTACTTGCTAGAAAAGTGCAAATACCTTCCCTCAGCTCAAAGAAAGGCTGTGTGCATTTGAAGTGGAAAAGTAAAAGTTTAACTCAAAGCCACTTAGCAATTAGTAAAGAAAATAAGTCTTATTAATGTTTAAAAATTCCTCTGCATTACTTTTCAGAATGTTTCTAAGTATGTATAAACACTAGAAGGAGACAGAGAACACTAACATGAAAGGTAGCTTTCCTAAGGCATTTCATTAAAACAGGATTTACTTCTGGGAGCAAAGTAAGATCTTGTTCCCAGACTAAGGGAAAAATTGCAGACTGAGAAGTTCTTTTAAAACCTTTTTTCCTTACAATGATCCACATGTATTGTATTACATACTACATTCACTTTAATATGTATTTCAGCCTGCAGGGAAGTTGAATACTGCAGCTAGTGAATATTATCATTCCTTCTTGTCACCTGTGATCATAAATATGCTAATTATGCATTATCTCATCTAGCTTAGGAGATATTGGGGTAGCTCCTCAAATTCATTTCTGATGCTTTACAGATACAGAAGATGTATCCATCTCGTTCTTCTACTGTACACTTTATGCAATTCTGTTAGGAAACAGACATTTAAAACACTTGTAAATTTCTGGATTTTCCCCCTCAGTTATCAGCCACATGAATTTGTGGATTAGGGCACCAGAAAAAAAATATATTTGAAAAGCTCTTAAATGCTCCCGCCCACAGGATCTAGAGACCACTGGTCACTTCTGAAGAGAGTCAAATAATTGATTTAGGATCCATATTTAGACACTTAAATTTTAAAATGCTTTGGTCATCCCCTCTCCCACCAGGAAAGCAGAAAGTACTGCCTTCACAGTCTCCAGTCCCCACTATTTCTCTCCTTTGGGCAGGGTGTGGGTATTTTGAATTATCTTTGCCCTTGAAATAGCTGAAATAGCAATATTTTGCAAACGTTTTGCTTTGCCAAGGGATGGAAAACAGGAGACACAAAGATGTTGATAGGTGAAATGAAAAAGGGGGCAAGTCCTAATGACACTTACTTATATTTCTTCAGTTTCTACAGCTGACAGCTACAGCTTATTCTGAAGAATAAGAGAAAGGCTGAGTAGGAAATTGAGGGAGGGAAAAAAATCGATTTTACCCCTGAAGAGTTTTCAAGACTGCAAAGAAGGTAACACCTAATTTTTAGAATGTGAAGTGGGGTAAAACATAAAATGAAAAAAAAAAACAACTGCAAGAGAAAAAAGACATATATGATCCTCTTTTTTCTGCTGTATTTCCAAGATCAGTGGGAAACTAGAAGGTAGTGCCACGGACACATAGTGCTTGCTTGAAGGAATTTTCACTGAAATCCTCTCAAAGTCACTGAAACTGCTGGAGTTCAAGATTTGCAGCAGGCACAGTGCAGTGGCAGGTAAGCCAGGCTCTCTGGCTGCCCTACAGCCCTTCTTCAGCACTACTTGACTCCCAGAGAATGGAGTCCTGAGGGAAAACTTCACATTCGGCACAGTAAGAACTGAAAGCCTTGAATTCACACTCCCCTCTGAGGAGCACAAAAAGCCTTTATAACCATTAATTAAAAAAAAATAAAATAGAAAATAAAAAAAGCCTTTGCAAGTCCTAAGTCCTTCTAGAAGCAGAAGGATGGCTTTTAACAGCAATGAGAGTTCAGTGGCTGTTGCACACAGCTGCAGTTCTATGCAGCACTCAGAAAAGAGGCATAAGTTAAGTGTAAAGAAGTTATTGACCCTTTAGCAGGGTGGTGGGGATTTCAGTAGAGATTTAACTTCTTGAGATGGATTGTGTCTGTCAACTGAAGTATTTACACCTTTATTCTTCCCGAAAAAGCAATACCAGCTCTACTGACCCCAAGAGCCCTGTGCCTCTCTCTAGAAACCCCCTCTGCAGATCATTAGCACATTACTATTTATCACGAAGCTGTTTCATTAATGACTTGTGCAAGAGGGTCAGCACAACTCTGCTCACTGAAAGATCCCTCAAGAATTATCACCGCTGAAGACTTTCAGCATGGAACTGAAGACCTTCTTTAATCTCAGCATCATTATGGGCTGCTTAAATGATGGAACTAAGGAGAGAAGGGGTTCATGAAGTTCTTACATTTTTATGGGACACCTATACCGGGAAAGCTTTCTTTCCTTTAATTAGATTAAACTTCCAAGAAACAGAAGCAAAAGACACTTTCTTAGCCAAAATCTCCTCTCTCCTGTTCACCATGCAATTCCCCCAATGCAAATTCCTGCCAAGTGAAGTGGAGCCCTGTATTTACTCAGCTGCATACTTTGATCTCTTCCACTTTCTGTAAAGGAAACCTCAAGCCTGAGAAAACCTTCCTAACATCCCACATCTATGAAATTAGGACTACCTTGAATGTCTTGGACAATATGTCTTATTTTGTGCATTGCTGCAACTTAATACAAAGAGCGTGTATTTTAATTGAAAGAAGGTGGACATTTTCCATAGTTTTTTTATTATTTCACTGGAATCCAGCAACAAAATTGGCATACTATTTATTTTTAAAGTGTACAGCAGTGTAGTATTGCTGGTACTGCACACTTACGTTCTACTCTCATCAAATCAGAAATAGATAAATTATCACCCATAACTGCTAATTTGGACCAAGTTCTGTGCAGTGTTACTGCATTTACCACTCCTTTGACCCAATTAACTTACTCAATGTACTTGCTAATATTGCGGCAGGTAAGAAAAATTAAGGCAAGAGTACAAACACAGATTCTAGGATTCACATTCTAAAGCCTAGTTCCAATCCAAACACTTGAATCATATTTAATTTATTGCAAGTAAATTTTGTTTACTCACACACATGGCCAGAAAGGTGTGTTAGCTCACAAAAGAATCTTAGATTTCTAGAAGTGTTTCCTACTGCCACTCTTCCAGCTGAACCTGCAGCAGCAGCAGCTACCCTTGCGGCCGTCAAGTGTGTCACATTTCTGAATTGTTTCAGATAGTAATGGCATGAGCTCTTATTCTCTGTACCATAAATCTCAGGAAATAAGGTGAGACTTCCCTGTCAAACAAGTTGAGAAATTTAACGTGCTTCAGAGGCAAATGTAAAGATGAAATTGTTTGTATAATTAAGGCTGATTGCAACCAGCGTCACTTATCTCAACCTTTCCAACAAAGATTTACAATAACATGAAGTCTTTTAGGACTATTTAAAAAGTTAAAACTTAGATATTTTTTCATTGATCTGATCCAAGAAGAAAATAAAGCCATTGCAGAATACACATTAATCATCAACTTCAAAAGACTGACATTTGTAGCTTTAGCATATCATGCAGCAAAAACCCGCACAGTAACTTAAAATAAACTGGTAAGCAGCAGCAATGGCTACTTTAAATTACCTTTTCCTGCTGCAAAACATACCAGGCTGCTGTTTCCCTCAGGAGCTAGCTGCAGGAAGCAATAGCAGCTGGAGAACCCTTCAGGCTTCTGCTATTCCAGCACGCAGTACTGCAACTGAGACCACCAATGGGAGTAATAAAAAGGAAAATGCAGAAGTTCAGCAGCACCACAGACTCTGAGGTGGTTCCTCCTTTCCCCAGAAGCTTATGTGAGCCAACAACACAGGACAGGTGCTACAGCTGTGCCAGTTTCACACCTAACCCCATTAACAGCACATGTAGCACAGTGAGAAAAAAAATATTATTATACTTCCTGGGAAGCAGAGGAGGAGTAATAGTCTGACAATGATTCCTCAGTAAGGAGAAGTCTTATAACAAAAAGAATTAATCTGAAAAAAAAGCCATGAGTTGTGATTTTATTACTGTGAAAGGAGTGAAATCTTGTTTATAACCAGAAATAATCAGCACAGGACTGTAGTTTTGGCAGATGAGGTCCTTGGACTGCTTTTCCATTCCCATCCCTGCCTATAACTCAGCACCTTGCTATGACCAGCTGTGTCCTCCAAGAGCTGCCAGGTGAGCATTTCCCACAGGCCTTCCTCACACACCTCAGGCAAAGTCTCATAAATCACCTAAAACTGGTGCTTCAAACTGAGGGCCGATGTTTAATGAGCCAGCAGATTGTGAAAACCTGACTTTAAGAAATTAATGGCATGGGAAGACCTGTCTTCCACTCCCTCCTGCTGGCGTACATCTCATTTTCCTTATTTTTCCAGCTCATCAGAGCTGATGTTTTTAGTTTACATGCACCATCCAGCCTACATAAAAGAGCATGACTGTGGGGAGTAAAATCAGGGACACCCTACCCAGCCAGTACATACCAAGATGGTCCAGCTGGTCAGAGTGAACACACACAGCCCACAGCCCCACTCCCAGGTCCATCCACTCAGACAAAAACTGCCCTGATCTTCATGACCATGTCTGATGCTGGTTACACTGCCTGGCACAGACAGATTTTCCTGAACCTATCTAGGGAATTTTCACATAAACTTCTCCACTGGCAGTGTACTAGAGATGAAAAAAATTCTCTTTGTAGGTCAGAAAGAGACTGAAAAATAGCTACAGGTCAATGGCCCTTTATGTTGGTACAGCCAGACTTTGGAGCTGAATCTACATTATTTAAATCTACAGTGTGCTATGGCACAGTAAGTAGAAAGGACTATTACCTCTTTTTTTTTTTTTCCTTTCCTCTCAATTAGTCCTACATGTTGTAGCAAGAGGAGGAGTTGTGGAAACATATCTAGAAAAAACACAGAAGAGCAATAGCCAGGGTTTGCACCAGTTTCAGTGGGTTTGAGATCTTCAGTGGGAAAGAGTACTAGGACTACTGCAGCACAAATTATGCTCTTATGCTTTACTGCTACAGGGTTGCAGCAGCCTTATCCACACACCCAGGGGCAGACATGAAACCAGGTTAATCCCAGGAGTTACTTTTCCAGACCGGTTTTGCCGGGGCTCGCCAGGCTCACGGTAATTCCTAACATGATACTCGAGCTCCTCCACGCGGCAAACTGCAGCGTTAATCTTTCCCGTGTGTAACAAAGAACGTCTTTATTCTTCACAGAGTTTTTCCTCTCATTATTCTTCTTACATAAATACTACCAAAGATACAACATTACACTACGGGACAAGAAGATAATGAAAGGAGAACAAAGGCAGAATTGCTCTGGTAATTTCTATTAGTCACGAACGGGTACTTTCATAACACGATGTAGTTAATTTGCATGTTCACCAAATAACCTGTTCAAAGTTCAGATATAGATCAGCTGTTTTAAACACTCAGCTTTGGACAAAATCACACATGAATGCAAACAGCCTCTTGATTAAAGTAGTAGCCTTCCTGTGGTGAAATATCTTGCAAAATGGATCTCATTATGTTGAAAATTTACAACTTCTGCTTTGTCAGGCTAGAAAAAACAAGACATAGTGTGGGCTTATTCCTTGAAAAATTGATAAAGAGTTTTTTTTATTTAACTGCAGCCAAGGGAGAATTTATCTGCCTTTTTTAAGGAGTATCTGGAAATTAAAGGTGCCATTTGTTTAAAAGAAAAAGGCTTATGATTCCAAGTACATCAGTACAAGCAAGCTAAAAGGACATTTATTTTTCCCAGCCATTAAACATTTCAATTTGTTTTGCATGCTTCAGAATATTTTTCAGTCAGGTTTAATTCTGTGCTGAAGGCCAATGTCCTCTCCTATTCCTGTGCCTTCACAGCAATGCCATTTACTAACACATGACTTAATAAGCTCACACACTTGTTTTCCTGTTGACACTCTAACAAACTCACTTTTCAATTCACTTTGGTTTTGTATACACAGTCACTACTAATGTCATAAAGTAGGTTTTTTAATGTGTATACTCAATAAATATTTTGGTAGATTATGGGAAGAGATGTGACCTTGTTTTGAAGAAGTTTTTCCTTAATAGAAAGCTTAGTTTCTGCATGGTTTTATTTGCTTATTAGTGAATTGTTGGGGGTGTTTTCCCCGCACTATCATGAGAAAATCAGCAAGCAGAGGATGCACATCTGAGCTGTTTCAGTGGCAAATAGGAAGGAAGGAGAGGTGACAGGAAAAATGTGACCTTCCCTGAAATACCTGGATGGAACCTAGAAGCAAAATAAAACCGTATTTCAGGGGCAGCTACGTAGAGTTATCTGCCTCCAGCCAGTGTTGCCTGGATAGCCCATTTCCAAAGTTCCTAATTTGGCCCATTGGTTTCTTATTTGGCACATGGACTTTGTAAAAGCCTAGCACAATGGGTAGCAGGCAGCAGGGAAGACAACTAAACTGACCTCCTCCCCCTAAAAAGCAAGAACTTAGAAAATCTTGTCAAAAATCTCAAAGAGAAAAAAAATACCACCAAGAAAACCCTTCACCCTTTGTTTATTCAAAAAGAATGGAATCTCCCTAAAAGCTTTTAGCCCATTGAATTTCATGCCTTTTCCAGACAGTTGTCCAATTATCCACAAATTTTCTCAAGTCTGAAACTGTACAAACTAGAAACAAGTTGATCAGTCAGTGCTTTGGCTCTCAGGAAGATCAAGACAAGCTCAGAGATTTCTGTCCTTAGTAACTTTATTTTTATCTGCAACTCATGAGCAGTCACACATTCCCCTAAAAGCACATCTAAGGATAAATAATTGTTTCAAATTGGCTCTTCTGCTGCCCTTGCTTTATCAGCTCTCACAGACAGAGGGAGCAAACTGCTAATCAGAAAGGACTCCTTTGGAGAAAAAACCCCTCTAAGAGGAATAGTCCAGGCGGGGAAAGGATGGCAGCAGACCTGCTCCTACCATGATTGATATGTACAGGTTATTTTCTTTAGCCTAAGGCCCACATGGAAATCCAAAAGCAGAGTGTGTTTCTATATTCAATCACCATCAGTGAATTGCTTTTGTTTGATGCATGGGAACGGTCTTGCTCTATTTTCGATAAAAATATGAGGCAGGAAATGAGAGAAGCAGGGAGAGATAAAATAACAACAAAAATAAAACAGAAAAAAAAGGAACATTCATGTATCATTTTAACATCATTTACGCTAATTCCCACATATACCCATGTTGCTAATTAATAAAAATTCTGTGGCATATGCTGTTTAAAAAGTACCCAAAAATTAATTTTCCTTTTTAAGTACATGTAACACATATTTTGAGTACACTTATTTGTATTATGAATCCTATGTTTATGTTGCTGAAGTTCTCATTTTAGCCAGAAGCAGAGCAAGGGGAACTTCCACATGCTATCCTATTCCCAGGTCATACCCTGGAGGGATTCTTAAGCTCACCAAGTCCTTTTCCTGCAGGAACGACAATGCCTGTGGTGGGCACCAGCTCACAAAGCATTAGGCTGACTCCCCAGGCCTACTCATATAGACCACAAACCACCTAATAAAAAGTAGAAAGCATTTTTCCTCACTACAAACCCCACCAGAATTTGAGCTGATGTTGTTTTGTTTTCAGTGTGGTCATGGCATATTTCCCATATGAATCATCCTGCGCACCCTCCCCTCCTATCACGCAGGCACAGAGGAGCACACGGCATTGCTCACACTCTGGGCCAGCCTTGTTCTACCAGAGCCCTCAGCATCTCCTCCCTGACACTCCGTGCTATCCTCTGTCGTCCCCAGGCTCCCGTGTAAAGCCCAGTGTTTAAAAGCTGGCGTACTGCAGTAGTAGTCACAGCTTGTGAAACTAGTTAACAGGCAGATCAAAAAGGCAGCTGGGATCAAGCTTTTTGAAGGGAGGAGGGTGGGCTCACCAAGACCAAATTTGTAACAGTAAAAAGGTGGGGGGAAAGGCTTCACTGTGGGGAAATCTAAAAATTATTCAATCAAGACATAGGAGCAAGACAAGAGGTAACACTGTTTCAGAAAGGGAAAGTTTAGGAGGCTAGAGAGCCTTACAGCATTTACAATGATCATAGAGATCACAGACATTACATTCCACAGAATTCCCATGAACAAATTCTATTTACCATCTGCAAAGATTGCTCAATACATTATCCCTCCTCTGCAGCTACGACATCCCAGTTCAAGTCCCCTCTCCATACTGCTTCCCAATGTTTTAGGAAGGCTCATTAACACTACTGGGTACCCATCTCCTTATTGTACAGAGTGTAAAGCATCCACTGTAGGCTGCCCACCCATCCCCAGGAGTGGTCAGCCACAACCTAACAGCTGGCATCACCCTTTAAACAAGAATGTAGAAGTTTGTGGTTATTTTTTCCTGTTGGCAGAGGAGGAGGAGGAGGAGGAGAGAAAGTAATTAAGTGCATGAATGCCTAAGAGATCACGTCTTTTCCAATTTATCTGAAGAACACAGGAGGTTTTAATCTTGATTTGAGGAATTCAGATTCCTCCACGCTTCCAGATTAGCCCAACTACCATGTGTTTCTCACCACAATTACATGATCATACACCAATATTTGGGTACTCCAGCTCCCCTTCTCCCAGCCTCAACTCTTTCATTTATTTAATCCTTCAACACCATTGCCTTTCCTCGGGTCCATCTATGAAAGTCAAGGGATTTACACCCCTTGAAATACAGCAATAGATCGTGCACTGAATTTAGCTTGTAAAACTATTCACCGTAACAATAGAGTGGAAATTAATGGCCACATCCTCAGCTGCAACCATCAGCTTAGCTCCATTAAAATCCACCCTGCGGCCTGACCCCTGAGCACTGACCTAACTCTCTGCTGGCTGACACAGTTTCCATGGGCTTTGTGGAAAGCAGGAAATAGCCGGGGTGTGGGAAAGCCCCAGCCATGCCTCCTCCTAGCCGGTCCGGGCTCCCGCGGAGCCCTTGCGAGGGCTGCACGTCTGCCTGCCCGCCCACCCCGAGGCTCCTGGACCTGCTCTGCTCCTCCCAGACGGACATCGCCGTGATGCTGCCAGCCCGGAACACTTGGCTTTGGAAACTCCTTCCTGCCCACAGTTGTACAAGCAGTCGCAATGTGTGAGAGTAGCTGAAAGAAATAAGTTTGGAAACAAGAGCTTCATTCTGATTCCACCAAAAAATACGGTTTTTTTCTTTTTTAATAAGTTTTCAACCAGACCTTAGGGTGAGGAGAGTAAGCATGAGGAAAGGCTCCCAGAAAAATCTATCATAATTAAAGGAAAAAGGAACACCAGTGTCTCAGGCCTAAAGCAGACAAAATGGAAAGTTTCTTTCTTGAAGAAGTCAGTTCTTGCTGCCATGTGTGTTTTTGTGGAAATACTGAAGTGTAAGGACCTGCCTCTATGTACACTATACAATCCTGTAAAAATCTGTTTAAAGATAAAAGCCTTTAACTCTAGTATTTTTAATGAGGAAATTATGCTATTTAAAATAACAATGAGATGATTAGAATATTACTGATCTCTTGGAATAAAACTCACTTGTTCCATGTTCTCACTATACAAGCTTTGAATTTTACCTTTCCATCCAAAAGAATAGTACCCACTGTGCAATAATTTCCCTATGTCTATTACTTTTCTTCATGTTCTACCTCTGGCTTAATTTGGACCTTAATGCCAAGATACTAGGAAGAAAAAAAAATTGTGAACATTCCAATCTTCCTAATAAAAAAAGCACCAAAATCCTTGAATTAAAGTATTTCTTTATATGCCACCAATTTCCCAGTAGTCCTATTTCTCAATCAGAATTTGAATAATCTTTACAATTTGTATTCCCCAAAACTCAAATTTAATGAGTTAGTAGGTATAGAAAGAGAAATAACAGCTGCAGCTTATCCCGCTGTGCTATTCAGTAATGACAATGTTATACCACATTAGCAATTGTGACATTAATAAAAAGAAGCCCATAGGATTAGCCAGAGACAGCTGACTTTAGTCAAATGTAGGTCATGCTTTGTTTGCTCAGAGCTGGGTAATAAATTTCCAGGTAAGTGCTCTCATGTGTCATACATATATGCCAGGAGCATAATTTCGGCTATACTAAATGATCCACATTCTTAAATTTCTGTAAGCCGTTCTTGAATTATTGTTAAGCATTTAATTCCACAGCAGCATCTTACAGGCTACTTAGAGTTATTAACTCATATGACATTATGGCATGTTTTCTTTCTAGTGGCAGTTAATAGCATCTTGATCTGGTTTCCCTTTCACCTTAAGGTAACTGCAACTCTGAATTGCCAGTATTTAACAAAAGATACTTAGCAAGGAATCAAACTGACTCTGCAGCTCTAGCTGAAGGGGAAAACAGTATTTGGAATCAATCCAAGCAGCAGCAAGATATCTTCCACCACAGAAGGGAGGCTTTAAAAAAAAAATTAAAGGAAATAAAAGCATAGCCTTCAATTATTAGTACAAAAGATCCTATCTCAATCTCTGCTACTTTGGCAAGCCCTCAAAATTTGGATTGAAAGCAGACTTTTAAACATATTCATATTTAATCTCAGCACAAGATGTGCATATTGTACACTGAAACCTTAAAGGCCAAATCCTGTGTCCTGTAATACCCTGGCAGACTTCAGTGTGAAAGGGTGAGAGCACTACAGCAGAAGCTGACCCTGAGGTTGTAATCTCACTTTCACTTTTTTTCTTTTTGATTTTTGTTTGGTTGGTTTGGCTTTGTTTTGTTTAATATTATGGTAATGATGAGAGGCACCAAACAAGATCGGGAGGTTTTTGTACAAGGCATCATCCTGAGATGCAGAACAGAGAAGGGAATTCTAGTTAAGAGCTCAAATCATACCTTTTTACAGATGGGAGGCCGATCCCACAGACACAGGAATGCTAAATGAGAGATCCAGATTCCTCTCAGGACTCCTGTCTGGGGGTTGCTATGGCTTCAGTCAACCACTTGTCCCTAACTTCAGGGGCACCAAGCTCTCTCCTCACACCCTGGGTGTCAAAGGGGCTGACTCAGTCATGTCTCAGATGTTCTGCTACGAGTTCCATGTAGGGGGGTCCACAGCTGTACCTTAGTTCATGTATTGAGGTAGAGCCTTGTCACCTTATTTACAATTAATTAGTCCAATCGTTTCTGAGTAACAGTGCTTAATGTCTTGATTCTCTTCTATTTTTACCCATGTCTTTGCTAAAAATGTATTTACACATCAGCCAGTCTTTGGGGGCTTCTGAAGCACGTCAAGGGGAAGAGCTCACATAGCTATAATTCAGTTGATTTTTGTTTGGTTGTTTAAACAGCATAGAGTCTTGAAACGGAAAATAAAGACCAGGTAAGTAGTTTCTTCTTTAGCAATTTAGAAATCTTGAAATAAAAAAGATTTGTGTGTGTGTGTGTGCGTGTGTGTGTGTAAGGAATAAAATTGAGAAGGTTTTGCAGTCTTTCAGTACAATCGATCAAGTACCAGTTTCTTCAAAGCAATGATATTTTACTGATCTCTTTCTTGAAGGCTGCAGTTGCATCTTTATTACCCTTCATTGTTACCGGTGGAGCAAAATGCCACAGCCACGTTTGAGGCAAAAGAAATTCCTTTTGTGAGAGGCAACAATTTCCTGCAGATCCTGAACACTTTTGTGCTTGACTTCAAGGAAGTAAAGGTGGTCACAGCATTCTGTGACAGGTCTTGACAAGTCTGTATTACACTGTATTAGGAACATAGGATGTTTGAGGGGGAAGGAAAGAAGGAGAGAAAGAGAGAGAGAAAGAAATGGGGAAAGGGGGAAAGGGGGAAAGAGAGGAAGGAAGAAAGGAAGAAAGATCCACAACACACACACAAAAAAAAAAGCCAGGAGGACAAATGACACTCTGAAAAACTAATGATAGAAGCAAATTTGTCTAAGGGTCAGAACCATGCAATTGCAATAAATATTGCATACATATGTCATCCCAGAGCAGCACTGGCCAGCCTGCCTTTTATTGATGATTTCTACCTGCTTTGCAGAAGGACAGAGAAGCCAGCTGAACAGCACTCAGCCCTTCATACTTATTAGGCAGATGAAGCTCCCTCACATGCATAAAAATGCACACACAACACACAGAACCATCCTCTCTTACAGAAAATGGTTTTAGCAAAATGAAAGAATGTAAAGAAAATATTTTGTCTGAAATTGTCTGTTTTTCCTCAAAACACAAATGAAACATTTGCAGTGGGATGAGAAAAAAATAAACATCACATTTAAATAAGTGGGGGCAAGTTGGATTTTGTTTTTCTTTTTTCTTTTTTTTTTTCCTTTTTTTTTTTTTCAAAGAGAAAAACAAAGAAGACCTTTTGGTGGGAAAAATCAATCCCTTCACTGCTGGGTTGGCTGTCTCCCTGTCTGCACAGGCTGATGCTCCTTTGTTCCCAGCTCTGTTCCCCAGCCTTCCAGCTGAGCTGGTGCCTCAGAGGATGCCTCCTGGCTCCCTCCCACTGAGCACAGCCGAGAAAGGCAGCTCACTGCCCATCCTTCTTAGCCCTGTTGTGACTCATTTCTAAAACCCCTCTTCCCACAGGATGCAATGCTAGCAGAAGCAGGACTTTCCAAAAACTCATGTTCCCTTTTCTTCCCTGCCTTGAAAATACCAAGGTATTTTGGTATTAATTCGGGGATTTTTTTTTCTCTGTCTTAGAGCCAATCAACAACACAGCACAAGAACATGGTCAAGGTGACAGGCGAGCAATGAGTCTTCCTCACCAAATGATTTGCAGTGGCAACCTTGGTTTTGGATAAAAGCTTGGGGCTTATAAGTGCAGCAAGGCCAAAGGAAGGAAGCTATTTCACACAAGCAGAGCACGTAGCTCATTAGAGCTGTGGGGTAATAGGGATGTGCAGCATAGGTGATAGGGAGTTCAACAGGGAGGAAGGTGCATTTAGGGTCCTCTCTCTGCCACAGCCCACGGCAGCTCCAAGTTGTCTTTCTCCCTAGCACAGCCTCAGTAGCACTGGACTCAATGCAGTCTCCTCAGGACTGTGCACTCATTTTTTGTCCCTAATCTCCTACCCATCCTTCCGAGTCTGTCCCACACACTCTGCCATGGGAGCTCCGGGGGCTGGGGCCACCTCATAGGGCACCCAGGGCCACCCCACACAGTGCCCAGCATTACCATCAGCCACGGGCATTCACCCCTCACAAACCTCCTCCCACATTAATTACACCATTTCTTTTCAAGCCAAAATTATGTTTGTGTTAGCACAGGCATATGGCTGAAAGCCCTCTCAGACACCTTGATGGAAATGATGGTCAGCAGAGCCAAATTCTCTGTGAGAGCACCTGAAGCTACATTAAACAGCCCCGGAAAGGCACAGAGAGGCACTAAAATTTTTCTAAAATAATCCAGCCTCCCTGTGCTGCTGTGTTGACAGGTACAAACAGGTTACAGACAGGAGGGGCAGTGCTGCAGCTTGTCCTCTGTAGCTGTGGACAGTGTTACCCTTCCTTTGCGTCTCAAACCAAAAGCTGTCACAGAAGTTTGTACAAATGCCATCAGGATTTTTTGAAGGCATACATTCATAGCTGCACAGATGAGCAGAAGGATTTTGCTTTAAAACAAAAGACAAAAGCAGGGAGGAATTCCTGCTAATGCTTCGATCTGGACATTCAGGTGGTTTGGGAATCCCTCCTCGATTTGTGATACACACTTTGGCACTTATGTTCAAGGTCCTACAAATAAGAAGAATAAAAAGAGCAGACAGAGGACAACACCAGGCAAAATAATTTCTGACTTCAAAACCAAATACCATCTGTAAAATATCTTTCTATATGAGTGATAAGAAATAAAATAATTATTTATTCAATAGCTATGAGGATGAGATCTCTATCAACTACATATTTGATCAGTGCCTAACCATCAAAAGCCATAAACTCTCCTCTCCTTTCCTCAAAATAATGAGGAATGGATGAAGATACTACAAGTAAACTACTTGCAATCACATTTCCAGATAATTAGATCACACTGTTACTTTTAAAATCACTTCTGCATCATTGGATGGACAGATATCTGAGGAGAAAATGGAAAACAAAGGAGAAAAAAAATCCCCAGGTAATTACAGGGAACTGTAATTTAGGCTTCATCACCAGGACTTACTCATTTACAAGCTGCAGGGCCATCCCTAAAAAAAAAAATAAATAAATCTCTCACTGGAAAAACACACATTGTTACCTGCAACCTGTAGAACATGCCAGACTTCCTGACCTCAAATTTCAGTTACCTAAGGTAATGTTGGTGCAATACCCCTAATCATCAGTGAAATTACCCCTGCATGAAAAAACATAAGGGTGAGGAACACAAGGAACTTGTCAGGGACATTCAGGCTGCTGGTGGCCTAAGAGCTCTGACACCCTGACAGTCCTGGCTGAAAGCAGCAGATAAACTCTTCCTGCAGAGCTGGTAGTTAGTTGCTCATGGTGCTGGTACATTAAATATATCTACTGAAAAGTAAAATGATTAAACATAAAAAGGTAATAATCTCCAGTAACGACAGATGATGTCACTTCACCAAAGATCCAAGATATTATTCAAGCAACAAATTTAAAGACATTAATCTTCTCAAAAGAGTTAAGAAAAATAGTTAATAGGGACTGGTGACTGAACTCTCTATTCATCTCCAAATAAAAAGTTTCAGTCAATTTTGGGAAAATATCAGGAAAACACCTGAGAGTCAAATTTAGTCCTAAGAGCACAAGACTCAAAGAAAAACCCGCAAATTGCATGTATTTGTTGAAAGTATCAAATTAAAAGCTGCAAATAAATTTGACTAAATTTGACTTAAATTAACTAAGGATAATTGGAAATCAGATGTTGTACCCACTACCATCAAGTGGTATCAAATATGACTAATATTCTTCTACTACTATTAAAAGCCTGGGGTAGGCATCAAAAAAACTATGCAAAAATTGCACTAAGCAATTCTTAGACAAGAACCATTGAATCAGTTTTGGGGTGAGAAGAGGTAACACTAAATTTCAGACAAAAACCCTAACAAATGCTCTCAGTTAGATACTCTCAAAAACTAAAGAGGCAGAAGAAAAAGTAACTATTTTCTCTACTGTCTGTCCAAATCCTGCTTGTGAAATAACACTTATATTCACACCGACACACACATGAGTCCTGGGAGGTTGATGAAAGAAAGGAAAAACACAGCTACTATCCTGCAAAGCAGAGAAAAGGAAGGATGTCCTGTTCCAAGAATATACAAGCCCCTTCATTATGAGGCAGAAAATATAATGAAAGAAATCATCCTTCTTCACCTTTACAAGATGCACAGTCTCCACCTTGACTGCTGCTCTCCTGAGTCTGCTACATCACACCTACAGGCACACTTTCCATACATGTGCTTTATGGGATTCAGTTGTGGAAACAAGGGAAGAAAAAACTGCTTCGAGGAACGCATACCAGCGGCTTGCCAGTGACAGATGAGGCCCAGTACTGTATGTGATTGGCATCATTCCCAGTCACCAACGTGTGAAGGTACCCAAATCAATTTTCACTGTGGAATCCTGCTGAGGACAAGCAGAGTACCAAGGCTCAGCAGAACCAGTCTCAGGGATAAAGCCAGTAGGAATTCTAAAAGGGTGGGAGAACTGACCTGTATAAACCAGGCAAATCTATGACACACTGATTTATAGGGATTTGTCAGCATGCCAAAAAAAGGCTGGTAGTTTGTTGGCTGGTTGGAAAAGTGGAGTAGGAAGCTTTAGGCCATGTAACAGTAAATGGTCACTGTAAACACACACACAAAAATACTGTCCCTTTCCCTGGTTTTGTAGTAACTAGTGCAACCTTTGTAAAATTCCTAGGGACCTAAATATAATTATATGCCTTGGGGATGAATTTGGACACAATTATCAGACAATATCTGCTATGGCTTCCAGTTTAGCACAGACCTTAAATGTCAGATGTAGGAGAGGAAAGTCATATTTCTGGAGGTAGTGCAGCAATAATTTACAATTTCCAACAAAAATTAGAAAGTATAATTCAGGGAGACTCGATCATGAAAATCTTATGTACAGTGATTCTAGTTGGTTTAGCTGGGTACAAAATCATTGGGAAACGATGAGAGGGAAGAAGACTCATCCTGCTCATCACAGGCACACAGAGGTATTTTTCATACCTTCAGTATAAACCAGCAGAAGTGCTACTGTAAGATGGCTCTAAATACGTGCTGCTGTGCTGTTATCCTGCAATACCAGCTCCTCCAGAACAATGCCTGGAATCATTTCTGCACAAAGTGTCACCACAGCTGCTGCTGTATATTTGGCTTGAAGTTCCACCTCTAGGGAAACCCATGCCAAACTATTTATAATAATGGGCTGTAATTTATGTGAAATGACTTTGTACCCTTCCTACATGTGAAAGATTCAGCATACCAGTCTATTCATTAATGCCTCATTAGTTTAAAGGTTCCTTTATAAAGCAATAATACGGGTACTTTGCTTCTCTATGGTGTCATTCTGCAAAGAATGTCAAAATGTTTTCCAAATGTAACCAAATATTTAACAGTCTCCAAAATCAGTGTAGAAGATGGGAAAGATTATTATGTCTGTACCTATTATACTTTCCTATTACTGATAAAAGGAGGCTTTTAACAGTCAAAACCTCTGAGTTGTTACCAGGACTCTCCATCCTGGCTTTCACCTTGCACTGCTCCCAGAAAGAAGAGAGAGAAAGGCACGACACAGGCAGAGCTGTACACAAATTCAGGAAGGAAAGCTCACTCTGCCAGGGTAATCAAGCTCACCAGTGGAATTCTCTACCTTGTGTGTGGGTTGTGCAGCCAGGGTTTCTTACTTTTCTACTTGATGGATGGCTTGAAAAATATTTCAAGAAAGTTACAATGAAGTCTCAAAAAAATACACAAGTTCAAGTCTACAAAGCACTTCAGCAAGAGATGAGCTTCCAGCATAGGAGTAATCAAAAACAATGCAATGTAGCCTGTTTTGCCAAGTCAGAGCATAAAGCAAGAAGTTGCTCTGTTGTTTAATGTCTGATGGGTGACAGTAAAGACTGCTACACAGGTACACAATTCTTCCACAAAAGTTCACTGCTCACTGTATTATCTACCCGAAAGTGGCCAAATTTAGACTCTCTCTCTCTCTGCTATGAACTCTGTTCTTAGATAGAGGTCATCTCCAGCTCCACAGTTTTGAATGCTGATGCAGTTTGAGTGTTGCCAACTTTCCTGAAAGCTTAGAACAAATTGCTCTCTGTGCTGCCAATCTCTTTCAGGTTTTCCTCCAAGGAATACTGGAGGCTAGTAATATGAACTTCTGGATGGAAACAAGCAGGGAGCATAGCAAATCTCCACTCTTCTGCTCAAAGGTAGCCCCATTACTTACACTGCTTATTTTTATTCATTCTAAAATAAAGTAGACCACTAAGTAACCTAGTTTCTGTGAGCCAGACAGCCCTGCTGAGCAAACTCACAGCTATCTAATTCAATCCACATATTTTCTCAAAGCCTGCCAGTGACCTCCTACAGAAGCTACAGAATATCTTGGTTCATCTTTGTCTCAAACTGACGATGATAACTCAAGCTGAGAAGATGGTCATTTTTCTGGTCAAGAGATTTCCTATGACATTCCTTCAGCCACGTATCTAAGATACTTGCTGCTTTTTCATTCACAATATCTTGGTTTCTCTCTTTCTGAAGGTGATATTTACATCCTTAACATTTTTGGCACTTTCTGGAATGAGATAAGCAATCTTCTATGTTTATTTGCTGTAGTGTACCTAATTGACTGGGAGACAAAATCCGAAGTAACCAAAATCAAAAAAAAGCAACCCTACCTCTACCATAACTGGTTCTTTCCTGTGTCATTTATCTCTGTCTTACACACACCCAAAATTCACCCCACTTAGGGTGAATGATTGAAACTGTTCATCCACTGCTTAAGCTGAAGGTATGAAGAAACCTGGGTCATCTGTAAAGATCACCAGGAATCTGCTGCAAGCCTGCATTTTGACAATATGCATGTTCCTGACAGATTAGATAATTGAACACTCTGCATACAGGCATCTTCCCTAGGGGTTGTGCTGCAGAAAGGAAAAATACAGCCCCAGACTGTAAACCCTGCCAAGTACAAAGCACTCCACTCATCCATTAATCCACTTTGTCCAATTCTCTACCGCCTCCTCACAGGCAGAGGAGAGAGAAAAATCCTAGGAGGAACATTAAAATCCACACCTTAACTCTGAATCATCATCCCAGGACTTCTTTCCCTAGATAGGTAACTATGGATGGGTTTTGCTAATTGTGTTGTTCCCAGCCAACAAATATGTGGCACCTTCCCCGTGACCACCACTAACCACGGGACACTCCATCACTCAGCAGCTTTATGAAGGCAATGAGGAATTTGATCTTCTATGTAATGAAGTCTCCAAATAATCTCAGCCCCTCCAACAGCAGAACATAGTTGAAAGGACTGTGCTCACAATACAAAAATAGTTAGTTTTTCCACTTAGCAAACTGTACTATAAGTAGTATATCACGTTTTTGCAAAATTGTCCATAAGTCATTCTCAGCTCCCAATTCGCTAAAGTTTATAAAACACATGTTAAGTCCCATTTATTTTGCTGGAAGCAATCCATGTTTTCAGCTAGCAATATTGCCAAATGCAGGTATTCAGAAGTCTTGAGTAAAGCACCACGTTCCAAAGTAATAGGTCAGCATTTTCTCAAAGATATTATTTTTCCTTGGACTCATTTTCAAACTGTAGTCCAGAACCACAAGGACTATAAAACTGAGTTTAGATTTAAAATTGAAGATTTGAATCTCAGTTAACACAACTAAAGCCTTAAGATCAACACAAAACAGATGAGAGGTGGCAATGCTGAGTTAGATAGGCACATGCTTAAGTGGTTTGTTTTGTTTCCTTCTTGAAGGGAAGGGCTTTGGAGGAGAGGAGGTCAGAACTTTAACCTCCAACCCTTTCACCTTTGAATCCTTACTCAAAAGCTTCCAAGAAGGAAAAAGGACTTTGCAGCATGTCTGGGCGTTTAACAAATCCAGGCTCTGGTTAATCAAATAGAGAAGCCCTAGGGCTGTACTAATTCCTAGACCCAATGAGGCCCCTCAGAACAGAAGGAAACTGTGAGCATAATAGGTAGTAGAGCTGCTTGAGTTCATTTACATGACATATCCCTGGCTCCTAAGCTATTCTCATGCTTCTGAATGAGTATGCAAAAGGAGTTTTTCCCCACCCAAAACACTGATCTGGTCCACTCAGGGCACAGCTGACTACGGTGAACCCTAGATTTGTTGCCCTGCAAAGCACACTAAATATTATGGCGAGAGTGAGGCCTCAGGAAATTGCATATATGTATGGATTGTCTTTATTAAGCCAGTTGATAGATGTACCAGATCTGACGCCATCTGTACAAAATCAGAGATTCAGTACAACATACAAAGAAAAAAAAAGCTAAACTGCTAATTACAGAAGAATAGACACTTCACAAATGTTTTCTCGCAGTCAGATTTTCTTCCTGCTCTCTCAGTGGAATGATTTGGTAGTATTTCATACCAAACTCAGTTGTAATTAGCTAGACGTGATGCTTTACATCAAGCTCTCTTAGGTAGCTGGGTAGTTCCACACAAGAAATACAAAATTTAGAAAGCAATTTAAGGATCAAATGATTCAGTGTGAGGTTTCTGCAGCCTGCACTTTAAAGAGCTAAAAGTCTTTCTGCAGCCATCAATGGTTCCAGAGTCATGAGTTTATTTTCACTCTGTTATTTCACTTGGTAAGGGGACTGTAGATATTTAAGGGGATGGCTGATCCTAAAGCAGGAGCTCAGTCTTTAAAAACTGTTCAGTAGACATAGTATTCTGGTTTGCAGAATAAAAAAAAAAAATGAGGGGGGAAGCTTTACTTGGTTTTGATTATTAACAATTTCACATATATTACAAAGAAATTTCTTCAATTACTGCTAGGCAGTCTGCACTGGAGAACGTAGCAGTATTTCAAAAAAATTACACAACTAAGGTTTACAGACTTTGCAAGAGTGATGAAGTTTCAACTGTGAAATTTTCTGTAATTTTATTTATTTAAGAAAGAACCTTTATTGCTTCATAATAAAAGAAACAAACAAACAAACAAAAACCCCTAACTTATTTACTTCTCTTCAGAAATGCAAGCAGCCAGGAACCCAAAAACCGAACTGAGAAAAATGAGGCACTGATTGGACTCATTCTTGTAGGATAGTTCAGTTAAATATTACACTATGTATATAGATTATCTTCTTATCTTTTAGCAAATAGTTTGCTAGTCAGTCTTGACTCTCACTAATCCCTCTCATCTCAGATTTTCTGTATATTTCCAGTTAACAATTTTCAGCCCATTGTTTATTGCTGATATCTAGCATTTGATAACCATTGCATATAAATACCTGGAAAAAGAACTGCAACACTACAATAATTAGAAGTACCTTGCAATTAACTTTTAGGGAACATTTTGGCCACACTCAATGAAGTTTTTTTATATTCTGCAATATAATGAACCCCTGAACAAAATCAAACCAGAGCCATACTTTAGTTTGCTTAGAAGAAAATTAAATTTACTAGGGGAAAGGCTTACTTATAAAAACAGCTTAATCAGACATTCAGTTATTTAGCAAAAAAGAAGGAAAGGTTGAGTAGCTGAGAGCTTGGTAACATTAAATGATGACATCATTAAGTTGTTCAACTCCCACATTACAGCTACTGAAATTTATTGCAGGCTGTGGCTGCTTGATCAATACAAGTATGCAAAGCAGCCTTTGGGTTTTAAACCTGTTCCGAGGTGCTTGAAACTTGCATGAAAATCAATGTGATAGCTCTGATTAATTGCTGTCTTGCAACCCAGGCAAAGGAAATTGCATTGTCTGCAAGGTAAGTGTCCCCTCTAAGTGAAGGAAGACACCCTAACAGCCCTAAGCCTATGTGGTGTTTTATCATCACTTATTTTAAAAAACCCAAAACAATAAGAACAACAAAAAACCTCTAACCTACGATTACATAATATGGGGGAGAAAAAAAAGTTTACAAAATCAAGACTTTTTCATCTCAATCTCAGTTGTCCCAGATTTCAGACATTCAAAACCTTCCTGAGATCATATTTCCATGCTGACTTGGAAGATATATAAAAGCAAAGGCACCCAAGTCATTAATTTGTCCATCATCATTTGACTGTTCCTAATTTCCCACCTCTAACTTGAAGCTATCTGGATGTTTTGATTTTTAGAGTAGAAATTGCTTAATTAAATTTATTGCAATAAACACAGATAAATAAAAATTTAGATGATAGATTAATTCTCAAAATGGGCAAGGATATAGCACACTGTGGGACACATAGCCACACAGGGAACTTCCGTATTTATCCCTTTACCTAGACCCCTTCCAAAACCATTCATGAAGACCTAATAAATAAATAGATAAACAAACAAATAAATAAATAAATAGATGAACCAAAATAACAAAAACCCTGAAAACAGCCAACCAACCAAATTCTGGAAAGTGATCAAGATCCCTTAAGAATATAGTGATTGTACTTATTAATTGGAATATCTTCTAGTGCATTAAATAGTTGAGGGGGAGGGGTTTAATAGTGTCTATATTGTCAACAAATGATACAGCACAGACTCTCTGTAAAGGGGAAAATTAAAAAGGGCTTATTGCTGGCTTTAGCTCTACCCAGCAATTCTAGCAAGAAATATCAGAAATAAGAGTTGAATTGACTTTCTTGAACAATTATCTGTTTTCTTTCTTTCAAAATGAGTACAAGAAGGAACCAACTTGTAAAGGTTTTTTTCTAATCCCTATGTAAATAGCAATTGTTTTATTCTCCTTCTTCAGACAGTAACAGAGTATCCTCTGCTCCTAGGGCTGAGATTTCCCTTCAGCCAGTAGCTGAACTGATTCTGGGCCATTTTCCAGCAGTGCAGGTTACTATGTCACACCTGTCAATTATCACATTTCCCAGCTTGAGCTGCCAGGGGTTTCAGTAATACCACAACAGTGCACACACATGCTTCTGTACGCAAATTGCAAACTTGTACTTGCATCCTGAATGGCTTATTTTGGAGAAAGGGGGAAAAGATCACTGGGGAAAAGTAAATCATTCTGGGTTGTTTTCATAAAATGCAGCATCAAAGCTACTTTCCCTATCCCTGCAGACTCTAAGTACCCTGAAATTCAAAGATCAGGTATGTAGAAGCCAAAATTCCAATACTTAAACACTATTTATCACACCTTTATTCTGTGATACAAAACAATATTTGACAGGGTTGTTTCTGTTTAAATATGTCAAGACCCAACACCCCTGTTGTGCCTGCACCTGGTGTTGTGCCAAGCCATAAGGGGCACCTGAGCCATTCTGGTATGAAGAGCTCTAGACACAGTTAGTGGGTGGCCACAGCCCTCACTTTGTGATGAGAGATGAAAACACTACCCTAGTGGCTAGTAACAAGCATCTGGAGCAAGGGATGCAGTGAGGCTGTACACAAATAAATAAAACTCACAAGTAGCTTGAGGTTTTCTCTTGGCTTAAAACATGAATATGCACGCACATGAGGACTAATTCTGCCTCAACCCTGTCCCCTCACAACACCTTGAGAACCTCAGCCCCTCGCTGGCAGGGCAGTGTCAGGCAGAAAACGCCTTGAATCTGCTCAGAAATTTCAAAAACATCCCTGTATGTTCAACAGTGCTTTCAGCACAAATCCAAGACATAACCCCATAGTTGCCACTGTGAAGCAAACTTAGTCTAACCAGCCACTTCCCTTGCTGTTGCTCTCAGAGATGAGTTACTTTAATTTTATCCAGATCATTTTGTGATACTCTCACTGCTAAGAGGTCCTGCTTTTGTGGCCCAGGGAAGAGACCAGCCTGGCAGCCTTCATCCCACCTTCAATCAGAAGTGGGAAGGGTGAAACCAGACAAACTCACCCACCAAAGCAGGGACAAGAGCTGGATGTGAATGCCCTTGGGGGTTTCAGTTTTCTCTTTTCTTTCAATGGAAAGCTGATACAACTCTGCTCTTTTTTTTTTTTTTCCCTTCATATATGAAGCTTGTGCAAAAAGGAGAGTTGCTTTAGAGTCAATGTTCTCACCTCAAGTGGGAAATGATAGAGGATGGGATGAGGGAAGGACTGAGCTGCTGTATTTGATAGTGGGCCATTACTGGCTACAGGGATGGCTTCTGTGAGAAGCTGCTCACCACATTCAGCAGAGCCAATACCAGATGGCTCCAGGATGGACACCCTTCTGGACAAGGCTGAGCCAATCAGAGATGGCAGTAGCACCACTGTGATAACAGATTTAAGAAGGAAATAAAGTTATTTCACAAAGATAATTGTATCCAGAGAAGAGCAGAGTGAGAATATGTCAGTGAAACAGCTACACAGACACCACGGTCAGTGGAGAAGGAGGGCAGGAGGTGCTCCAGGCACTGGAGCTGCGATTCCCCTGCAGCCCGTGGTGCAGCCCATGGTGAGGCAGCTCTGCCCCTGCAGACCATGGAGGTCCCTGGGAGTGCAGAGATCCCCCTGCAGCCCCCACGCCAGAGCAGGAAGATGCCTGAAAGAGGCTGTGACCCTGTGGGAAGCCTGTGCCAGAGCAGGCTCCTGGCAGAGACCTGCACACTCATGGAGAGAGGAGCCCATGCTGCAGATTTCCTGATAGGACTTGTGACCCTGTTGGGGACCCATGCTGGAGCAGCCTGTCCTTGAAGGACTGCACCTGGTGAAAGAGTGACCCATGTTTGGAGCCCTTTTGTGGAGAACTGCTGCCTGTGGGATGAACTCACACTGGAGAAGTTCATAGAGAACTGACTCCTGCAGGAGGGACCCCATGGTGCAGCAGGGGAAAGGCTCCTCTCCCTGAGCAGTGGCAGGAACAACGTGTGATGAACTGACCATAACCCTCACTCCACATTTCCCTGAGCTGCTGGGGTAGAAGAAGTAGAGCATAGGTAGATAGAGGGTGGGAGGAACTTGTTTTTAAGGTTTGTTTTACTTCTCTCATTATCCTGCTCCGGTTTTAATTGAAATAAATTCAATTAATATCTCCAAGTTCAGTCTGATTTGCCCATGATGGCAATCAGTGAATGATCTCTCCCTGTCCTTGTCTCAGCTCATTAATTTTTCATTATCTTTTCTCTACCCTGTCCACTTGAGGAGGGGAGTGTTAGAGAGGCTCTGTGGGCATCTGGCACCCAGACAAGATCAATCCACCAGAGCTGTGGTAGATATTTGGAAACCAAAGAGGTGTATTTTTTTCAGAAGGGGAAGTTAGGGTCTCCTTCCTGTTTTCCACATCTCGCTGAGGCATAAAGGAAAAAGGTAGAAGCCACACAAATGAAAATATTTTGAGGATGTGTCTTTCCCAATGGGAAACGTGAGAAGTAAGCAAAACATGAGTAGTAGAAGCCTGAGCTCTGGTGCTTGGGTAAAATCACTTCTATTTTGGATGGGACAGTGTTTTCTAAGTATACTGTTGCCCTTTTCCATAGCTTTGTTCATTCTGTAATCTTCTACTGGAGGTTTCAGCCAGCTATCTTGAGTAATGTAATTTAGAAGAGACAATATCTATTCTCGTAAAACTTTACTAGAATGAAATTACACATTATTGAGCTCCTTTATCAGAAAACATATTTTGAAAGAAATATGTTGGGGTTTTTTTAGATTGTGTTAGAAAAAAAAAGAGTTACTTTTAATATGCTGATCAATTGGTATGGAGACTTAGTGTCTTCTCATGCTTCTGAGAAGGCCGCCCCTGAATACAGGAATGGGGTGTAAAAAGGAGTGAATGCATTATCTTTCAAATGCTATACAGAATAATAATCTAGAGAAACACTTATATATTATAATTACGTGCTATTTAGAGTCCTTATCTAGGTAGTAGTTATAGATAGGAATGTTATTTTCAGTGTAAGATCTTAATTTTATTTCATTCATCTTCTCACTGATGTGATTTTGATCACCTCTCTGAATCCTGATTTGTTGGAGTTTTTTATATCATATATCCTTATCAAAGCTGGATTTTTTATTTTTTTTTTAACTAAGATGATATTTACTATTCAAACAGTCTGTAAACATCCCAGATCAAATTAATCAACTGAGAAGCTTCTGGAATTTTAAATATTGACCCTATGGCAATAAATAGGTTTCACAGTTGATTTTGATTTACAAGAAATAAAACAGATACTTATTTCATTCTACAAATTGATCATGACAGCCAAACTCATCACAATACGGCATTTTGGTGCCGTCCTACGACTCTCCTGAATGAAAAACTTCTCACATATGATATACCTTCTAAGATGTTAATGTCTTTGCTATATAATATTGTATTGAAATATAGTGTTGTGCAGACCAGGGCACAATACAGCTTTCATTGAATGTCTGGGAAATTACATCCCTTTGGATGACTGTCAGGACTAGTCTGCCTCCATTATCCCAAAACACAAGCTGGCACATTATCATTTTATACATAGTTAAATACCTAGACTCTGATTTCATTAATCATTCAGTTAGGGCTGCAAATTTACCAGAGAGAGGGCTTTCCCTGTCTTCACATGGAATGCTATTTCCTAAAATACTATAGATGTATTACATAATATAAATGTCTAACATTTTAGCAATAATAACCACACTTGAATCAAAGGTGTTTTCCCCTCAGTTCCCCTTTAGCCTGCATACATTTTCATTTCTGCAACTCTTACTCCTCTAACAGAATTACAGAAGCTTTTTTAGACCAAAATACAGGGGCAAAAAAATAAAAAAAAGGTAAAAGCTTTTTCTTTAAGTATTTCCCTCCACTTCAATGGCAGGTAGCTCCAGAAGTGCGGATCTTTATCCCCATCACATGCCAAAGAAAAAGTCCTAGTTCCTTAAAAGCCAAGTAGGAATTTTAAAAACTGAATCTGTAGAATAATAAGCTGGATCAGCTTCTAAAAGATGATGCCAGGGGATTAGAACCTCCTGCCTTGCAAAATGGATCCCTTTTCATAACACTGGAGACTCCTGTCTCAAGCCAAGACCATGGTCACAGCACAACCCCTCTGTAAAGTGACTAAGCACAAGTGCTCTACTCAGCAATACTCGCTCTTCCTTCAGCATAAAACTGAGCTCCGAAATTTTCCAGTTGAGTCATTTTCAGGCTCATATTTATAACACAAACTGTGATTCATTCCCCATTTGTCTCGTCTTGGATTTCATGCCAGGACCAACTGGAAGAGATATGCCCTTCCACACTTCCAGGATGTATTGCAAGGAGCTGGAATGAATTTTGGCATCCTGTTTAAGCACCATGCTAATACACAGTGCTGATACTGTGCTGCTGCGGTGACATTGTAATATTTTCCATTACTAGCAGATGAAACAACTTGTGCACTCTTTTAGACAAAATTTCAAAGCATAGGCTTATTTTCATTTGCACCCTTTACGGGAGAAAAAAAGGTAGAAGCAAGTTTTCTCTACAAAATTAGGTCCTTTATAAGTAGAATCAGGTACTTCAATGTTTAAATTTAAAGGGAAAAATAGGTACAGATAACTAGTGTCATCTGTCAGGGTATTTTCTCAGATCTCATTCTTTATAGTCAAACTAACATCCAGACTTGGGAACTGTAAACTATATACCAGTTTTGGTGTAAGGTTATTATTTTAAAGCCATTTCCCATAAAGGAAAGTGGTATAAAACCCAACTCTGTACTTTGACTAAGGTAATTTCTTGTGATTTTCAGGAAACTAGATCCTGAAATTATTCTAAGGTGCCAATCATTACAAAAACAATTTCCTTTTAAAGACAGATTTAGATGATACACACTGTTATCCCAGTTCTGCCATTATTAAGCAAAACCTGACACTTTTGTCCAAATTGGATGAAGAAATAGAAAACATTGACAATTCCTATATGCAGGCATGGAGTTATGGTTTAAGATAGGTCTGAATACTGAGACACACCATATTATTTTCTAATTCCCTCTGAGGTTCTCCCACTCCTCTTTCTTTGGCATTTAGTCCCTTTGTTCAAGAGGAATTACTGATACATAAAATTAACTAACACATTGCAAAGAGATTCTACTTAAATAATGTCACTATTCAGGAAAGCAAGACAAACAGGATATGTTTGGTCCTAGTTGTGAGTACAGTTTTGATCCTGGATTCTGCCTATCTTAATAAAGTCTTTTGTATGCAGCCAGTAAAAAGAGCTCAGAGCAGTGAGGTATGAAAAAGTGTCATTCTGCTATCACTGCACGTGATATCACTGGATGTACCATTAATAGCATTCTCCCTTGACTCTCTCTTTTTCCAGTTTACTGGATGTCCTTTCTCACTACGTAAAGATTTTTTTTCACCCAGTTATCTCCACTGCCTTGTGAACATTTCCTTCTATATCACCTAGCTCAGCTAATTGTTTCATGACTTTCCTTCTAATCCAATTCTTTCTCATCTGCTATTCTTTTCTAAATCCTGGCACAATATAATCTTTTTATTCAGATTAATTTCCATGCTTTTACGTGAGGCTATCCCCATCCTCCAGCATCACAGAGCAGGCCCCGCTCATGCAGCTTGGCAGTAGAACACTAGAACTTCAGGAATTCATTCACGTTAATAGTTAAATTAAATAAGGTGTTTTAAAAAATAATTAATTAATTAAGAAAAAGCAAAAGAAAAGCAGTTTGCAGATAAAGCTTTCCTCACCAAATGTCATTAAGAGCATTGTGTTCTAGCACCAGATATTCTTCTAATATAAACGTGACTGTCAGTGTCTTGGTTGATATGTAAAGTAATTATATCAAACCTGCCAGGGTAAATCATTTTACTTCATAGAGAGTAATACTCAAGCAGTTTTCTGCTTAAAGTTGATGCAGAAACATTTTGTAAAACATCTTGTAGCAGCCTACATCAAACAAATCAGTGATGGATCCCTGATTCTGAGCTAAGAATCGTGCAGTCCCACTGAAGTCCCTCTGGCCTGGACTGAGAGATGCTGGTTTAGCTGCAGGTAAAGACATACCCCTTTAAAATAAACAAGCACTTGAAGTAGTTGAATCTTACTAGTTTTAAAATGTCTGAGCTTTGTATATCCCCAGGGTCTCTATGTTTGCATCTCCTTAAACAATACAAGCCATTATTAAGAACATGAATAATGTGGCATGCTATCATATTAAGATATAATTAAAAACAAGACAGCAAAGCCTCAAAGCTCTGCCGAACATACCACACATATTGCAGTCTTCTACATTTGTTCTGAATTAAAATCCTACTTCTTACTTGAAACCTCTCATCTGTGTTCCTCACACAGCAGCTAGTGCCTATTCGAAAAAAACATTTCACTTTTGGCAGAACAGCTGTACCATCAGCTTGGGATTGGGGGAGTGGGGGGAGCCAACCAACGTGCTTCCTCAAGCATCCTTTCTCTCTGGCTGTTGGGGAGGGCTTAGAGAGCCATGGGAGCAGGAAAATGTCACTCCTCACAGAGCATCCCGTCATGTGGCCAGCTAGACAGCTCACCAAACACCCAGCCCCACCAGTCTCTCCCCTGGAGGCAGCATATCTACCCCCTCTTTTCCCAAGGTACCAGCTTCCAGTTCACAGCACTCCCATGGGGGCCTCTCCCACAGGAAAAGGACTGAACCTGCAGCTGTGATCATAGCCAGGACTTCCTCAGGACCATTAGGACTTGTATAAAACCAAATTAAGGCACCCACACATTCTTCCATTGAGCACTCCATTCTCAGAGCCAGCTTTCTCTCACTAATCTATTTACCTAACCTCAAATATTATGTTAAAAGCCAAGAACATGTTGGCAGGTGACCTAATTTTACTCAGCTATCAGCTGACTCAGAGCTAGGAGTGATGCCAGGCAAGCACAGCCTGCTGTAGGAGCCAGTGCTTTGTGACAGCTCCTCTTTTCCCCTTTCCCTGCTGCTGCAGCTGGTTGGCACCACAGAGAAAAGCAAGCAGAGAGCTCTCAACCTGACTAAAGCCTCTGCAAGTGGCTAGTGTGCTCTGCCTGCTGATTTTAACTCATAATTCCCCTCTCTTCCACACCTGGAAGAGTAATCAGGCTATCTGCCTTAAGCACTGCCCATAGTGCCAACCTAAACCTCTTGAGACTTGCCAGACTGTGAGGAAATCGCCAAGACTTTGTGGCCTGGAAGAACGGAGGCCCTTGAGGACAAGAAGGAGCTCTGAGAAGTATTCAGAGAAGAACCTGGTGGCTGCATTTCTTCAGCCAGGGGTCAGAAGAGTTCAGAGGCTTTGGGGATGACCAATAAAATTATTAGTTGTAGTCATGCCAGAAATATGTCTGGAAAAGGTCTTCCCGGGCCTGCCCGGGACCATTTCTAAAGCAGCTATGGACTCATACCAGACCTGAAACACTGGAAACCTGCTGAGCAAGGATGCCAGCTATAAACAGTGTAGGTGCTTTGGTGTCTAACTTTGCTTTTGTGGTTTCGTCTGAAGAGGCAAGTGAGGTGGTGTAGTTCCAGCTAAAGTGGCTCAGCACACAAGCCTTTAACCAGTCTGAAGGCTAATCTAGCAAGATACAATGACCTGCTGCTCCCTTGGGCAGGATTAAGAGCTGTTAAATATGAAATCTTGTTGGAGAAGAGATATGAGTAATACTGGGAAACCCCAACAGAGGGGTTTCTAATGCCTTTGCTTGTGTTCATGGACTTTTCTGTTTTATTGCCTGGGCGGAGAAGTTCCAGCTCTTGATTGCCCCAAATACAGCTAGAAGATCAGACCTCAGTCAGGAGCTTTGAGTGAGTCCATGAAGAGTGTCAACAGTGACAAAGCCTTCCCTCCCACACACCACGACCTGTATCAGTGAGAATAGGTTTGGTAGAGGGAAGTGTCTGGTTTGATTTGGAGGGTGGGTTTTGTTCTTTTTCAGCCATCAGAGCATTAGACTTCTCAGGAATAAAATACATGGTAAACTGGTGAATTTATTTTGTCTCCTGACACACTGTCCTTAGCGTGCCCTGCAGCTCAGAAGATTTTAGATGTGTCAAACCTGTCAAATTGTGCCATGGCCCTACCTTACGAAGCAGAGATGCCATGGCCACAGCAGTATACTCCCACCCAAGAGTGCAGTAGAGACATGAAAATTGCCCATTCAAGCAGAGAGCAAGGTCTGGTTTCAGATACGACTTTTCAGTGTGGGTAGAGCCAGGTTGTGACAAAGTAGTAAAAACTGACAAGATAAGCTCTTGATGAAGCTTTCTTCAAAGTATAGAGTGCTGCTATGGAGACTGTCCTTGAAAGAAGGCTTCTTTTGCAGAGCTTTCAGGTTCTACCACAGGAAAGAAAAGTGATCTTCAAATTTTGTCCTGTTGCCTGATCTATTGCTCTGTATCTTGTTTCTGCCTCACCAGGGCAACGACTTATTATCTGTATTGGTTCAGCTAATTATTCCATTAATGATTCAGCTAATATAGTTTAATACAGGAAGTGTAGCTGTCACATCATTAAACAATTATTTATGTATTCTAGACCTTTACCATAATCCATCTTGAGATGTGTTAATTTATTTCTCCCCTGGTGTTTATAAGGTATGACATCCTGCAAGCAACTAATTCTGGATCTCCGTTCTCTTTGAGATTTAATCAGCATTTTAGACTTATATCTGGTATTATGCCAGGATAGCTAGAAAGCAAGAACAAGCAAGCTTTCCAGCATTTGGCAGTTCCTCTGAAACAAGCAGAATTTTAGAAGTTGATATGAAACCCATAAAAACCTTTCAAAAATTAGCAGTTCTTTCTCACATAAAAAAAAAACCAACAAAAAAACCAAATTAAAAAACAAACCTCTTGCTTATACAAGCTTCATTGAAATAGTGTTTCAAAGGTCCTTAAAAAACCTGCATAATTATATTCTAGTTTCCCTCAAATAAAAGGAAAGCTAAGTAAGTCTAATTGTTCTCAGGAGCACAACGTAACCGTGGGTCAGTGTGCCCTGGATAGCTTAAAATACGGATCCAGGGAAAACACAACCAGAGATTCCCTTGCCTGAGAAAAAGAGCTTTTCATCTTAAATCTCCAGGTAACCAAGGCCATGTAAGTGTTGTGGATGATGTGGTAGAGAGACTGACTTCATTAGTCTCTCTAAACATTATTCATGTTTTCTTATCTCTTTTATTAGTCACCTTAATTAACACCAAGTTGAATGGTACCTTAGACTGAAATCTATGTATGACTCAATCCAATTATTTAGGAGACAATTGCTAATTAAATAATGTAGTTAATTTAGCAATAGACACGTGTAAGGAGAGGTTGTTACCATTTGACAATGAAGGGTTCTTTTAAATTTGAGGGACAAACCAAATGAAAGTGAAAAACAAGAAGAAACATCGAGGAAGAGGCATGACTTTGACACAAATGTTCCAAGTGAAGCCAAGCAAAAGTGAGTGCATATTTTGTCTTAGTCTCTATTCATATTTTGTCTATTCTCTATATTCTACTAACAGGTCTTCATACTCCTTCCTTAAATCATTAGAACATTTAAGTGGCAGTAGAGAAGAATTCATTTGAGTATAAAAGCTCACAAAACCATTCTGCTCCTTTGAACCTCCACACAAAAATTGTTAATTAACAGGCCTCCTAGCTAGATCTTCCCATATTTGTACCTGCAGCTACAGGTTTGATCTAGCTACATGACCTACCCCGTTATATACCTTGGTTCACTTTATCCCCCTTGGGAATAAAGCTAAATAGGGCAAAGGTAGTGAGGAACCCTCAAGGGACCAAGCACCATGCTGTCATACAAAAAGAGACCAAAGGGCTCATATTTGGAATATGTGAGGAGAGGCTGGAAGGGAACAAGCAATTTTGAAACTTTAGGCATTAGAGAGGCCATGAGAGGAAGAAGGAGAACAGATGGTGAGTGCTGGATTAGCAATAATGGCAGTGGCAGGCACACAGCTCTGTGGAGGAGAGGAGGAGGAGGAGAAAATCATGGTGGTGGATCATGTGCAGGATCCAAAGATGTCCTAGTGGAGACAGTGGAGGGAGAGAGAGGACACTGAACCATCAAAGACAAAAGCAAAACAGATCCAGAAACAGGCACAGGAGGAGACAAGACAATTAAAAACTGTGATTGAGGTGGGGGCTGTGGTATGAGTAAGTGGTGGGTTGAACAAAAAAAAAAAAAATTACATTTAGTAAAGGTGGAGCCCTAGAAGAGCCTCTTCAACCGGGAGAGCATCACCCCCACGTGTAAGGGAGCAGAGATGTAACTCAAAGCTTCCCAGTGAGCTCTTCTGTTCTGCAGCATAAGCTTTCCTATGAAACAGAAGGCACTTGATCTCCACATAAAAGCTTCACCTAAGTCTGATAGTTATAATTCTGGATAATTATGTCTCAGACTGCTGGCCAAGAAAAAATTAGTGGATTTGGCACAAGCAGGAAAACAAAAGAGGGCCTGTAAGTGTGCTCTACTTGCTTATCCGTTCCAGGTAATATACTAAGGAATGGGACTTCAGTGGATCTTTTCAAGATCCACTTTAAGGGAGTAAGCATTAAAATCAGAGGTATAATCAGGGTATTATACAACTGCAACACAAAAATTGTAGACACAGATAAAAATCACACAAAGTGCTATTTTACTGTGCAATTATATCTGGTCAGATGCACTAGGGCATGACAGTTGATGACAGTAATCAAGGCTCACTGAAAGCAATTACAGTTACAGGATAAGAAAATATGCAAAAGCACATTTAAACCTGAGCCAAATTCAGCATGAAGCAGAAAGCCTTTTCCAGTTATCCTATGCAAAGAACAGAATAAATAAGTCAGCTCTCAGGAGCACAGAAACTTTTCATTTTGTTTCCAAAAAACCTCAGCAGAACCCAACCATTTTCCAAAACAGGAATTTAATGCTAATTACCAGTGTGAAAGTGAGACTACAAAGTAGGTACTTTATTCCTATAAGCAATCTAATATGCCACCAGACTTTTTTTAAACTGGATTTACCTGGCTCAGTGTGAAACAACACATACATTTCATTACTTGCTGTGCTTTATTTGCATATCAACACGGCCATGAACCAGACTATGAGCCATGAACCATGGCCCACTTCATTCCAGCACCTGCCCAAACCTTTCCACCCAACCCTTCTGCATCCTATCACTTGCTAAAACACCAAATGCAGAAGCACAGCAGTCAGAGGGGAGCTGACAGAGCTACAGGTATTTGGGTTCTTTGTTTGTTAGCACAATCCAACACACATGACTCAGTTGTGTTTGCAAATCCTCTCTTCCCACCCACCTCTTGGTCAGATGTGTCTGTCCCTAGATAATATATGAAACATAACCTTTTTTTCTTTAAGGGCCAGAGAGCTGCTCTTCTGACTCCAGGGCATTTCTTTGAAATAGGAATGGGAGCTGATCTATTGCTTCATAGACACAAAAGCCTTTCCTGACCTTAACGTTCACCAAAGATTTATTTGGATGGGTATTTTAAGGCATAATACTAGGTCACAATAGCTATCTTGATCTAACAAACACCTTCTAAAAGCTTGGACAAAAACGAAAACCAAATTTTACTTCTTACTGAAATGGCTTGTTTGAAGTTTTGATTCCCCTCTATGGTTTCAGAAGGTTATTACCCTCACTTTGTTTTAATTAGAGCTTCAAACCAGCACTATTTATGCTGAGCAAGCCACGTCTGGTCCAGCTGGGCCACATTTAGCACACAGGTTGTTCCCATTGCACTGGGGTAGGCAGTATTGCTGCGCCTGCTGGGCTGGAAGCAGGGATCAGCGATCTGCTGCAGCCTGAGAAAGAGAAGGCAATGGCAGCTCCTTGCCTGCTGGTGCTCTTCACTGCTCAGCTTCACCTGCAGCAGCAGCTGTAGCTTTGGGCTGGAGCCTTACTGTCAGTGTTCCTCAGAGGATGGTTGCTGCAGCTGTAAACCCCAGGGGTGCAGAGCAGGGAGAATTAGCAGCAGTGGAATAGCAACCCCACAGCATTTCAGGAGATACAACGGGTCTGTGTGCTCTTCGGCCAGAGATGAGACAAAAATCAGACATCCTGCAAGGGAGATATTGCAAATCCCTCTGAAGGTCCTGCAGCACTTCTCCTTCCTTCCCTGGCTTGCAAACTTACAGGGACTGGAACACTTCATGCCTTCACATCCTGTATTCCTGCATCAGCCCACAAGCATTCCCTGAAATCACCATGCTGCCTGTAGCAACAAAGTGCTGGGACCATCTGGGGCTACTTAAAAGCCGTGTTACTCTAAACTTTAGGCTAAACAGAGTTTAAAACTGCTTCTCTACCCTCCAAAAATACTGAATACACCAAACAGTTCCAGAAACCATCCCTAAAAGTAGCAGCCTGTCTGCTGTACATCAGTGTAAATCTTCTTCACCTTAATCCTGCCCTGCAAGTGTTCATGCCTATGGAAATTGCATGTTGTGTAGATTACACAAATTTGCCTGAGGGGTGGACTGTCTGAAGTACAGCAAGCCTGTCTAAGTGTTAGTGGTACATCTTCTGTAGTATGCTTTCTTCTACCCAAATTTTTTTAAAGTGACTTAAATCCTTTGACAATTTCAAAAGGACACGGAAAGCATAACCTTATGAGCATCTTCACTCAGACTGCTGCAATTTAATAATGTATTAAATAATAATAATGTGGTGAAGCAGTCTCAGTTTTCCTAGGTTCCTTTTTACGATGTTCTTCAGTCTTTCCCCTGCAGGTTGTGAACTCTTTGACTCTCACGGGGTAATCACGAACAGGTTGAGTTGGCATTTGGATAGGAAATCCACAGGGAGGCCATAGTAGTAATTTAGATTATTCAATTATGGAAAGAACACTTTCTTCTTTGTATTTGTAAGAATTCTTCCACATGTCTTGAGAGACAGCCCCGCTTCTCAGATAAAGATTATCAAAAAGCTGTAGGCCTATGTTTTCAATTTTGTGGATCCACTTTTTTTTCCTGTAGAAGTGTACAGCTCTCTGTAATGAATGGAAACCTAAAGACAACAGGCTTGCCAAGTTAGCTTCATCGTTATGCTAGAATTCCATAAAAACAAAGGTATTTCTGGACTGAAAGTTCCCCCCAAAAAAATCACCATTTCAAGCCACTTATGTTGGTCAGCCTTCTTTTCAATCTGGGCACCTGATTCAAATCCAGCTGCTAAAGACTACATCTTAAAAACACAAGCTTCAGGAGCTGTCAATAAAATCCTGAGTTCTTTTCCCTCATCACATGTGTTATGGGATAAGGTACTATTGTTAAGTCCAATTAAACCACTGCCATTTATTGCCCAAAGTAAATCCCCAGCATTTCAACCATCAGGACTCCCTACCATTTCTGAGAGTTCAGAATCAAAAGCACTAGAAGGAGGAAAAATGCAGATCCCCAAATGGCTCCCCCATTCAAGGTTTCTGTTCATCTGATGGAAACCTGCAGAAACAGAAGATAGGTAAAAAGTATTGGGCTGCTTCTACTCTCTTCCCCGGGGTTACCTGGCTACCAGGATGGGCCTCTGAACAAGTCATAACTCTGCCAATTGTCTTCCTCATTGCTTGAGAACGTAGCTCTAGTTTACACCATCTTCTTACAGCTGGCCAGAAGGTAGAAATAAACTCTAATGCAAACATGTACTCATCATAGTCTTTTTTCCAAAGCCGAAACTCCTACACCAGTAACAAAGATAAAGGATAAAGTAGGTGCCACAACGGAAGTCAAGAATCTACTAGGTAAATTGCCTCTTTTACGGTTGTTTTATTCTAAAAGAGCAGAGCAAAATCAGACCCAGTGGAATAGAGAATGAGTACCCATTAATTTCAAATATTGTTAATAGGGAATATTCAGGAAAAAAAGAGATGCAAAATGCAAAGGATTTATTTGGCTGGGTTTGGTACAGTGCTGAATAAAAATAAAATTCTTACACTCATGCATCACTGAAATGAACAATCACTGTCAATTAGTACTTGCATTCAATATTTAGTGAAATTATTTTACAGTACTCTCAATCTTCAACATTATTAACTAGTGTTATTTTGTTTAATGTATACAACATCTCATTCAAATTCTGCCATTTCTGTTAAGCGCTTTTTATGAGTTATTGATGCTCCATTGTTTTGCATGTATTTCATTCTTCACCATCAGTAACAAGGTTTTTAATCTTTATACAGAAGAAACCAGGCTCAAGCAAGAATGACCTGTCAAAAATGCTTATGGCTTTGTGGTTAGCTCTCTCCTGAGTGTGATTTAATTGATATGGCGATGCCTGACAACACACAAGATTCAGTAACATAATGTCTAGATGTTAACCATTTGAGACCATCAAAGAGAGAGGTATAGATGATTGGAGATTTGCAATAGCACAAAACCCAAGTCATCTGGGACATCCAAGTTTCTTCTTTGACAAGTGGTTTGAAGTGGGTTTTATTTAGATGGGGCAACTGCACATTTGGATTTTAGTGCTGTTTGATTTTTCACATTAGTGTTATACAGACTGTGGATAGCAACGACAAAGATGCCCAAGTGCAGTTCTGTCACTGGGCCTTATCTTAATGTGAAGATCAGTCTAAGCCTCCTTTTTGGGCAGTCTTTGACCTCACTGTTGAGCAAACATGGCGTTTGCTGCAGTGTACATTTACCTGGTAGGAAGTGCACTAGTGCCACCAAACCACATATAATCTAGAAGACAGCACTTGGACACCATTCCAATACACATTTCAGGATAGACACTGTAGGAAGGAGACTCAGGAGGGCTATTAATGTGCTGCCATGATAGGAAGAGAGATGGGCAACTGTAGTAATGAGGGATAGGTGACTGGGGTCTAGGTAAAAAACCTTCTGCAGTGCTTATGGACCAATCCTCCAGACTTTTATTCTGCTCCAGTGGATAAGCACTCATGCCAGGGTCTATCCCTGAAAGCTACGTGCCTCCTCTCCTGTCACTCTGCTCCACCTGGCAACAGGTCCACGCTTTCCCTAACACACTGGGGCCGACCTTGCTAAGTCAGCTGGAACACTTCAGACGTTTAAATCCATTCTAAATCAGTCCACTAGCTCTCCCTTATCCACCACATTAGGTTTAAACTGTCTGCTCTCACCTTTAGTGCCCCGCATAACTGCATGCTTTCTGTGTACAGAGGTTTGCTCTCTCCACTTAACAGTGACATCAGTCGTGATGTCCCACTTACCTGTCTCTCCAGCAAGCTTTTCGGTCTCATGCTGCCTGGTTTGTGAGATGCAATGCTGATTCTGGTTCACTGAATTTGAACTTTTCATTCAAATTCCTCCTTTTGAGTTCATTTTGGTTGTGCCTACAATTAGTGGCTCACTGATCATAATTATTTTAAATAAACCATTTAGTTAAGCAAATCGAGGTGTTTACAAGCCCCAACAGCTTAACAGCTTGATCTTACTGCTGTAATGTGTGAGGTAGTTCCTCACTCCATCTCCTCCTGCTGTTTATTACTCTCTTTTTAATCTAAAGTCAGATAGTAAATTCTTCAGGGAAGTGATTATATCTTTTGTTCAGTGCAATGCCTGTCATGTTTTAGGGTGCAATAAAATGTAACACAGAATGTGCATAAACTGGTACCTGTAATCCAACATAGATTCAAACCCATCAATACAATCAAGAAAAAGTAAGTGTTAAAACCCAAATATCATGGTATGTTTTCAGTAACCAGTAAAAACAGCAGAAATCCTTAGCAGGATTACAAGTCTCCTTAAAGAAGCAATGCCACACTTCAGCAAAATGGGGAAAACATTCAAGCAAATAGTTCTACAGAGGTGCTTAAAACTCAGTAGACTGAATGAATGAGAATGGCCTATTTCAGTCTATGTAAGCAGGCAAGAATGTCTGTCTAGAAACAGTTTTCCAGGACATAGCTGTCACATGCTTCAGATGAATGTTGTGCTTGCTTCTTGTACAGCTGAAGTCTATGACTTAATCTTATCTGTTTAACATCCAAGATTCCAGTTTTAGATTTTTGGCAGTAAGCATATGCTCCCCCTGTGGCAACTGCATAATAACATTATAGAGTTAAAAAAAACCAGATCCTTTAAGGCTCAATTACCTCATGAAACTATTTTAAAATTCAGGGTGAACAAAACTGCAGTATTTCAGTTTACAAGCATCATTTTAGTTTACAGCTGTTTTAAAGGACCCATTCTAATGTTTTATGTCTTTCACCACCTGCAGAACTGAAGGAAAATACTTATTCTATTTTGCAGAGGGCTACCAGAACCAAAAGAGCAGAGCTAAGTGAGAAAGAATAAAATATTTTAAATCAAAGATAAGATCCAGGATAGCTGGCTTTATTACCGCTCTGCAGCACTGAAGATAGGTTAGAATCTTGCAAGGGCAGAATAAAAACAACCTACAGGCAAGCAAGAATCTTGAAATGGTCTATTCCCTAAATTAGTATTTGTATTAATACTTATAATCCTGATACAACCAAATCAGGTTTTTAATCATTTTAATTACTGTTTTTTAACACAATATGTTTATAAAAGGATGGCTCTCTTTAACCTGTGGAATCAATTCATCTGCATTCTAAATTCATTGGTAGGAACTCTCAGGGATTATTAATACCAGCTGGAGGCTCCATTGTAATAGAAAATAAAGGAAAAAATGAGAAATATTATAAAGAACAAGCCAGATCTTGAAAGAGCACTAACTGGGGCTAGGAAAGACATCCTCCTCCCTGAAATAGCAAAGACTAAAGAGAAAAGCTATGAATCACAAAACCAAAAAAGAAGTAAGTGAAGCAGGTAAAAGAAAAAGGTGAGGGCTGCAGGAGAGAAATAGTGGAGAGTGAAGGGAGGAAAGATGATGGAGTTGAAAGGAATCAGTGTCTTTGGTTTGAGGTTAACCAAAGGGTTACCCAAGGGAATTATGTTACCACTGGAGGAAAGTGAGTTGAAGGTTTAAATAAATGTCCTGGTCTGGGATGACAAGCAGAAACCCCAGGCAGTGCCAGCTTTTCTGCAGAAGAGTTGAAGGATTCAGTGAGCAATGCCCAAATGAACTCTGCCCAGATGCAGGAGAGAATTAGGAATGGGAAGAGCAGGTCTCCCTCCTTACCCTTCTCTTTGTGAACAGTTAAGGGATGCCAAAAGGTACAACACGCTAGCTTTGTTCTGACAGCACAGCAGGTACAGGTGTTGCCCTTCACACCAGAAAGTTCACGCTGCTATACTAATGTTTATTAACTGCAGCTCATACCGGAGGGGCCAGCTCTATTGCAAAGTGGGCAGGCAAGTGTCCATGTCCTTTTGTCCTCTGCAAAGATGGCCCCAAGGCAGTACGTGTGGTTTCACACCACCGTACCTGTTCACTAGGAACCAATATGAGGCCATATATACACTTCATTCAGAACAGCTGTCTGGCTGCAAGGCTTTCAGCAGAGCTGAGAGAATGATGGGAAGGGGGGAGGGAAATTCTCTATGAATTATGGAGCTGGTCAAACGCCAGACAAACTGGTCTGTCAAATAAATGATTTGAGGAAAACCAGCCACATTCACAGAACAGTGAAGAGTTTCTTCACGTTAGAGCATATCCATCTACATTTTCAAGCTGATTCTGAACCAGACATAATTTCCATTCCTTCATGTCGCTTCATGGCAGGCACTGATAATCTTTTCATAAATAGTTTTAGACCAAGAATTATTATGTGAAGAAATGTATTAATAACTTTGAATTACAAGTAAGTTAAAGAGTTTCACAGTCTGTCCATGAACTATGTACTAGTGAGGAAAAGCAGCTATCTTCACTGAATAAATAATTTGTTCAAAATTACTTGCTTAGTCCAGACTTACAGACTTACCAACTTGGCTCAGATTCAAGCCAGTCATTAAGTGAAAAACTGTTTCCTGAAACTCATCCAACAAGAAAGGTCAATTTTCACAAGCCTTATACGTATTTAGGCACTCTAGGTAAAACATGATTTTTGTAACTAGCTCATCAGCACCACAGTCTGAGCAGTGATGTCTGCCCGCATCTGCAGGCAGTCAGGATCATTAACTTTGGGAAACGAGAAGCGCACCATGAATGTCAATAGCGTGTGAACAAAGTGCTCTCGGGATCCTGTCAACAGCCCCTAGGGACGAGCATGGATGTGACAAGCACAGCGGCAGGTCCCAGACAGTCACTCCAGGGAGTGTAAGGACTGGAAGGCTTATCTGCAAGCTCCTTCCAGGTGCTTTTCTCCAAGGAAAAGCCTGCTGCTACCGCAGAGGGCTGTGAAATTAGCCTTCTGCGGCTCCTGCTCCACCAAAGTGAAGAGGGTCCCCCTTGCCCCTGTCATGCCAGTTTGGAGCAAGGCCATGGCATGGCTGTCATAGCAAGGATGCCGTTTTGTTACTGAAGTTCACTTCTTTTGGCAGTTATGCCAACTTAGGTAATTCTTGCTTCTTGTTCCTTTAGTAACGTCTCACTTGGGTATGTAAATGTCTGTCTGGCTGTATGGTGAATCAGATCATGGACCGATCGGGAGCTAATATAACCTGTTATATTTAACCTAGTTATTTTTAACCTAGATGGGAAGGAATGGGGCAAAAAAGCTTTCAGTTACCAATAGCTCACTGTCTGGCTTCTACAGTTAGCGAGAAATCGGTGCCTACAGACTTCCTCAGTGCCCACTGAAACATACTTGGGCGCACCACGGCAAAGCTATCCTCAAAAGCACAAAGGGACCGAGGCCCTTCAGTCTCTCATTATCCACCTCCTCGACTCACTCTGGAACCTTATATCTATGCTGGAGATATAGTTCATTGGCTGGTTTTTGTACAAGTGTGTTTGACTGGGTTTTCTTTTTATTTATTTATTATTCTCCATGTAGTGATGTGTTTGCTCAACAATTTAAGAAGGTCACTTTAAGTATGTTTTTATTTACATATGATCTCTAAAATATTCGGGACGGCTATGCTGAAATAATTTGAGATAAAGTGATAGGAAACTCAATTATGTGGTTGACAGCTGGGGGAAAGGAGCAATGTTAGATGTACATTTTAGCAAAAACAGTATTAATGTATTATACCTTCATTGTACACTGTAAACACTTAAAAGCCCAATTTTAAACCAGGGAAGCTACACCCACGCCAAAAGCAAAAGGTTACACAGGAACATGGTGGATTAGATCTAAGCTAATGTGTAGTAACACATAACACTTTAATAGATATACACGAACAACAGCTATAAGTGGAAAAATAATATTAACATCAGAATAATAAACATTGCACCAATTAACTCCAGTTTTAGATTATATCTCATAAAGAGACAGTGGGATTTCCCAAGTCTCAGAAATATAAAATGGCTTCTGCAGCATTTAAAAAGGAGATTACACTCTTCAGCTTCTTTGTTGCTGTTCGGGTTATTTTTAAAGGTTGTACAACTAGCAAAGAGACCTGCTAATAATTATGTAAAGTATTTGACTCAGTATGAACTTCTTTGTTTAATATGTACCATGCTGTTATGCATATGATAGTGTTTAACATTAAGGTGTTGAAGCAATAGGGGAAAATCTTATCCTAATGAATTTGAATACTGACATTCATTACACTTTTAAAAAAGAAAAACAATTAAGGATGCCTCTCCCTAGACCAGGTTGCTCAAAGCCCCATCCAACTTGGCTTTGAACACTTCCAGGGATGGGGCACTCACAACTTCTCTGGGCAACCTGCTCCAGTGCCTAACCACCCTCACAGTACAGAATTTCTTCCTAATATCCAATCTAAATCTACCTGATATCCATTTTCCCTAAATGAGCTACCATCCAGAAGTCATCAAAAGAAGTTTGTGTGAAGTGCTTCTTGCCCTTATCACCTGCAGGAAGCCTACAGTGAAATTCCTCATTCCCTGCTCCACATACACCAATCACAAATGTGGCCCTGGAGGCTGAGGGGTAGGACAGCAGAAGGCAATAGTGTATAAACCAGTTACAGGGCAAAAAAAAAATTTAGGAAACAGCAGAGATTAGGAGGATTTGCCACTCTAAATTCCAATATCACTTCACTATGCAGCAAGATTTCTTGCTAGTGCCAGAGAGCACAATCAATTAACAGGGTATTTTAAAGACCACTGCACTGTTTCTATGAACCATCACTTGTAGGATGCAGGTACCTTTTCTCCAAGACTCATCTCCCCTGCATGTGTGAGTAATTTCTGCACAAGGTATTTCATTCTAGGTGTAATAGCAGCATAGGACTATTCTCTGCCCCGTCTCTTTCCATAGTCTGTAACTATCTTACCAGCTATTGACATACGTCATCTCTGAGCTATGTCACAAATTTATAGGCAGGAAATAAAAACCACTCGACTGAAAGCAATCCTTTGTGTGACTCTACCTTTTTCATGTAAGAAATATGAGCATTTTTTAAATAATTGGAATAAAGATATCACAGTCCCTCAGCTTGGTATTTAGCTTTCAACAGCATGGAAGAAGCATGATTGTGGGTGGCTGTGCTGATTACAGAGAAGTAGAAGCAGTCTAACCCTTGACAAGCCACAGCTGAAACCAATAAGGACAAGCCCTACAAAAGAGGGAGTTGGCTGCTCCTGAGATAGTCAGAGTCTGCTGGTGGAAGTGGGAAGTGGAACAGTTGGAAGAGGGACAAACAGGGTTAGGTGGCTGTACGGAAGAAAGAAGGAGTAAGAAGACTGCATGTTGTGGCCCAAGGGTAGGGTCTGAACTTAGTGTACTTTGTGCTCTTGGGCCTGGGGAATGACAGCAGAAACAAAATTTAGTCTTCTGAAGGCTGTGGGGTGCTGCCCATGGAAAAGCGCTGAGTGATGCTGCCCAGGGAGAGAAGGAAGAAGGAGTTAGAAGGCTGAGTGATGCTGCCTGTGGAAGGAAACAGAAGGCTGGGAGAGAAGCTGCCTGAGGAAAGTTTAGTTTATGCGAACGTATCATGTCTGTCATGACTGCGACATATGTAATTTATGGTTGTGGGCAACCATGACACATTATTGCAAAACTTCTACATCTCTCTGGAAGAGCTAATAGACATCAAAGATAGGAAAGGTGAAAACCTCTGAACCAGCCAGTTGACAACCTACAGTGATTCCTGAGAACTCAGATACTCGGAACTCCTGGCTGGAATGAGTTCCAAATTGTCATTGTTTGGTTTTATTTTCTTTTTTTTTGTCTGTTTTGTTTTGGTTGGGTTTTTATTTTTGTTGTTGGCTTTTTGGGGTTGTTTTTGGTTTTTTGGTTTTTGTGTTTTGGTTTTTTTTTGTGAATCATTGTGTTGGAATAGCACCCTCCTCAAATCAAAGTCATGGATACCCACTGAACTCCAGAAAGGGTAAATTTTTCCAAACCCTGAGATAGGATTTTGCCAATGAAACCCTGGCCTCTTTCCAGCACTTCTCTCTATCATGTAAAACAGCTTTTAGTGAGGATTCACCCTAAATCACCTCAGCAATTAGGGGTTAACTTAAACAGATGAGAACCAGAGCTAAGTGAAAGACACCACAAAAGAAGAAACAGATTTTTGCCCACAAGCTTTGATTTAACCTTAAACCCAAATCCTACTAAACAGGCCTAAGGCAGCAGCAGTAGTGATGCAACTTGCTATGCATCAGCATTCAAAAAACAGTGAAGCAAAAATCACTACTTTGGCTTGAAAAGCCTGACACTGAGAGGTGAGTGCTTTTTCTAAGAATTATGAAACTACAGGGTTTGCTTTTTCAAAAATTTTTTCATGGATTACATCAACCTGAGATTCTCCCTATGATCTCAGAACATCAGGATATGGTGATTTCAGGAGAGAATTCCACATCACTAAAAATATTTATATGTAGATTGCCAGCTTGTCTCTGCAGTATTACCAACAGGAATCTTCTTTTGGGGCTGCAGAGAACTCTGTAGGAATGGCAGGAATTCCTGTAGGCAGGAGAGGAAAAAAAGTGATGAGAGTTGGAGTTCCTCTTAGCGCCTCCTAGAGAAGCACACACATCATTTTATCATTGCCCATGGGACAAAGGATGGTTATGCTACTGCATGTCCTCACTTTGTGCATTTTCCATTAACTTGTGGTTCCGGCTTGGAAAGCTTCAATGCCTCAAATCTGGATAAACTGAGCGCCCTGTAAATTTAAGGTGACAAAAATATTCCTTTTCTGATTTACAACTCAAACAAATATCACTAGACAAAGGTGACTAGAGGGCTGAGACAGCTGAGATAAAGATGGGCTCTGTACAGGTTTATAGAGGTAACTGAAATGGTTATTAAGAAGTTTACATATGCAAATACAGTGCACATGGTCATATTTTCTGTCCCAGTCCTCATGACAGATTCCTTCTGTGGGTCAGCATCTGCAACAAGAGCCTCCTGAAAGATGTTTGGCAATAGCCACTATCTAATTTGTTCTGTTTTTAAAATAAAAGTTTCTGACGAAATCATTGCCTGTTCTTCAGTTTCTATTAGCATCTTAAAATTTACTTCCTCAATACAGGTTTTTTAGCTATTGTAAGTTAAAAATGACATGGCACTTGGTTGGTGTAAGAAACTCTCTCAAATCTAGATATCTCAGTCCATAAAGCTTCAGTGGAGTTGGCTCAGACACACCCATTCCTGTAGGAAATGCCATGTGCCTGAAGAGCAGTTTTCTCTGCAAGTTGAGAGCCATGGGAGGGGACAAAAGCAAGAAGTGGGTGCACTCTGGTCTCCCACTGACCTCCTCGGATGGATTTTAATTTTCTGCTTCTTTGCATATTTGTCCTTCCCTCTGGCCGTAGAGAGCATGAGAAGGTGAGAGTCAAGGCACAGTTTTTGGGTGAGAGGATTCTGGTATGGATTAGGAGACTGAGACAAACTGCTGAGCACAGTGCCTTCTGCAGGTCAGCTGAATGTCCTTACCACCTAAGAGAAGCCCACAGGAGAACAAACCTGTGTATTATGTCCTAAAATAACCCAGAGTGGTGCTTTCCCGGGGGTTTTAGGACCAGGCAATCAGTCCTATTATTATTTTACTGCCATGAGGGAGCTCTCTTCAAATGCATGGTGATAGAGCAATAATCTATAATGCACATCCTTATCACTTGTGAGTCACATAAAACTCCTCCATTATCATACACCATAAAAAGATTAAGTCACATGTACGTTTTAAAAGGTAATTATTACATTTAAAGAAATGAAACCACATTATGAATTGTCTGAGTACATTATTTAGCACAAGAGGCAGCACCAATTTATTTTTTTCTATTAAGGCAGTTGTTCATAACTCCTACTTTCTTAGAAAATAAAAGCTTGAAATCAAGCACAGCTGCTGAAAAGCATTAAAGAAAGCTGTGTCTGCACTGCAGAACCACAGCAGCAGGAGAGGGGGCAGCTAGCCACAGAAAGGGGCAGATGAGATAGGGAAAGCACTAAGAAGGGAGGCATGAAACAGAAGGAGATAACAAAGCTTTACAAATGAGTTAGTTGCCATTCATTCCCATCTATATCTACATCTGGGAAAAAGGAAGTTTAGGGGATTCGCAGTTTTGAAAATGTCGGAACATTATGATAATATCAAAGCTGATCACTAAAATCTCCAGTTTGACTTACACATTACTTACAGGATCAGGTTACATCTAAATAAATGTGCATTTGGAAACAGTCATTCATGTGGTTGAGTGCTTTCTCAAAGGCATATGTACAGTCTGTTATTAATCTTTGAAAATCAACTTTGTTCCTTACAAATGTGAATTCATGTACTACTTTTTATATTTCCAACTTCTTATATAATAAAATGCATCCTTTCAATCAAGGCAATGCAAGCTGACATGTGCTTTTCCTTTGTGAAGCAGATGTTTTAATTGTTAGATAAGCTCCTAATAGTTTGCTTTCTTTTAAAGGAAAGTGAAAGTACATGAATGACCTCTCCCTCCCCACGGCTTTCAGCGCAGCTACTTTTCTTGAAGATTAGGAGTCTCTTGGACTCCAGCCCCAGCTTCTCTTGTATCTGTAAACTACAGTCTGAATTAGTTTTCTCCTTTAACAAAAACTCCTGCTGTGTTGAGAATCTCTTAATTACTTTTCAAGCTTCTCCTGTTATTGTGAAACTCTGAAAATCTGATTACTGTGCTAATAAAGTGACTAAATGCCATTTTTTTTCTATTTCATCTGAAGACTTCAAAATGCAAAGATACACTAAGTCACACAGCAAGATTGCATTAATATAAATACGTGACTAGTGTCAAATATGAACCTAATGTGAGTAAAATGTAACTGTGGGAACTATTCATTCCACGTCTGATAGCGATAAATACTAAGGAAAAAAATTTGACAATTTAGGTGTTCAGAATTCTTTATCAAGGTAGTTTGTAAGACAGCATTTTTTGTTTCCTCTGAGAGCTAAGAAAAAAATTGCATTTAGAATCATAAAATCATTAAGGTTGGAAAAGATCTGCAAGATCATGAAGTCCAACCTTTGACTGAACTCCACCCTGCCAACTAAACCTTAGCACTAAGAGCCACATCCAGTCATTCCTTGAACCACCTTCAGGGATGGTGACTCCACCAACTCCCTGGACAGCTCATTCCAATGCTTAACCACCCTTTAAGTGAAAAAATTCTTCCTGGTATCCAAACTGAACCTCCCCTGGCACAGCTTAAGGCCATTTCCTGTTGTTCAGTCACTGGCTGCCTGGAGGAAGAGATCGATCTCCCTCTCACTGCAGCCTCCTTCCAGGCAGTTGTAAAGAGTGATAAGGTCACCCTGAGCCTCCTTTTCTCCAGGCTAAACACACCCAGCTTCCTCAGCTGTTCGCCATAGGGCTTGTGCTCCACACACTTCACCAGTCTCACAGCCCTTCTCTGGACATCCTCCAGTGTCTTTCTGACAGTGAGGGGGCCAAAACTGAGCACGGGATTTGAGGTGTGGCCTCACCAGTGTCAAGCACAGCGGGACAATCCCTGCCCTAGCTCTGCTGGCCACACCATTGCTGATACAGGCCAGGATGCCATCAGCCTTCTTGGCCACCGAGCACACGCTGGCTCATTCAGCTGCTGTGGACCAGCGCCCCCAGATCTTTTTCCACCAGGCAGCTTTCCAGCCACTCTGCCCCAAGCCTGTAAGACTGCAGGGTGCTGTTGAGACCTAAGTGCAGGACTCAGCACTTGGCCTTGTTGAACCTCTCACAAAAGGCCTCAGCCCATCGACCCAGCCTGTCCAGATCCCTCTGCAGAGCCTTCCTATCCTACAGCATATCAACACTCCTGCCCATATCAGTGTCATCACTGAGCTTGATGAAGGTGCGCTCAACCCCTTCATCCAAATGGTCAATAAACGTATTAAACAGTGCTGGCCTTAATCAATTTCCCACAACCATTACAAAAANTCGATCTCCCTCTCACTGCAGCCTCCTTCCAGGCAGTTGTAAAGAGTGATAAGGTCACCCTGAGCCTCCTTTTCTCCAGGCTAAACACACCCAGCTTCCTCAGCTGTTCGCCATAGGGCTTGTGCTCCACACACTTCACCAGTCTCACAGCCCTTCTCTGGACATCCTCCAGTGTCTTTCTGACAGTGAGGGGGCCAAAACTGAGCACGGGATTTGAGGTGTGGCCTCACCAGTGTCAAGCACAGGGGGACAATCCCTGCCCTGGCCCTGCTGGCCACACCATTGCTGATACAGGCCAGGATGCCATCAGCCTTCTTGGCCACCAAGCACACGCTGGCTCATTCAGCTGCTGTGGACCAGTGCCCCCAGATCTTTTTCCACCAGGCAGCTTTCCAGCCACTCTGCCCCAAGCCTGTAAGACTGCAGGGTGCTGTTGAGACCTAAGTGCAGGACTCAGCACTTGGCCTTGTTGAACCTCTCACAAAAGGCCTCAGCCCATCGACCCAGCCTGTCCAGATCCCTCTGCAGAGCCTTCCTATCCTACAGCATATCAACACTCCTGCCCACATCAGTGTCATCACTGAGCTTGCTGAAGGTGCGCTCAACCCCTTCATCCAAATTGTCAATAAACGTATTAAACAGTGCTGTCCTTAATCAATTTCCCACAACCATTACAAAATTAAAAAAACCAAAAAACCCCACCCAAATAACCCAAGTCACCAACATTGTGGAAAACCTCAGGTCTAAGAACCCCAGAGCATTGTAAACTTTTGCAGGTGGTAGTGGTGCTTCAAAAGCCACCAGACATAAAGATTCTGAACACACAGAGTTGCTTCAGTGGAAACTCCTGTCTTTTTTATTAGCAATAAAGATTTAAAAATCTGCACAGTCAAAATTATATAGTATAAAGCCAAAAGGAAAACATCTCTGCAGCAGGGAATTGCAAATCTGTCATGGTTTAGCAGATGGTCATCTCTTCTGTATTAGATGTCTTTATCCTGGGCTAAATGTATCTCATACAAATGGCAAAGAAATTCACAAATCTCTAAACCACAGCTGAGCTAACATCATTTGAACACAGTGGGCCAGGATAGAAGCGTTTCCTCTTTTTAAAGATATTCATGTGTCTGGAGGAGAATTAAAGAAATCTCCTGTGGGAACAGCCCCAGATGATGAGACCTTTCATTACCTCATTGGTTTTGTAAGTGAAGAAGCTTCTTCTCCATTACTGTCTTTTTAAACTCTGCCTCCTAAAGTTGACTTGGGATATACATTCTTTCAACATTTCTTTATTCGCAATTTATCCTTTGAGATGAGTAGCTGGACATACAAGACTTACACTAGCCAATATTGGAAATCATAGGGGAGACAATAGAGAGCCTCACCTTAAAAATACATGTGCTTAATCATCATAAAAAGCATAACAGTGAAAGGTGTGCCAGACTTTGGAACTGATGACACTGACATAAAACTAGAGAAACATGGCTGAATTCCATGGGGTTTTTACTTTATTTTTAGAGAAAGTAAAGGGAAGGGCCAGTGCTTTAATAAGGATAAGGGGGCTGGACCTCTATGGCATCTGTTAAAGCAGGTTGCTCCACACTGGCTGCAGAAATTTAGCAGAACTGAAGCCATTGCCTTGCTGGAGGCAGCTATCAGCTGCATCCTGCCTCCAGGCTGAGCTCCTGCATGCAGTCTTTTAGAAACCAGACGTCTGCCTTCAAAAATGGCACTCAGTGTTATTTGAAAGAAAGGAATGGAGGCAAGGCATATCACTCTCTTCAAGGATCGGACATCTGCTTATTTATGGTGCTTGAACTCTCACACCAGTCCAATGAGTTTTATGCCGGCATTCAGCTACTGATCCTCTGCTCCTGAGAGATATCTAGGAGCATGGGCTGCTACATGCAAATTATTACTGCTCAGAAAAGCAGTGGCTTCCTGAGCATCCCCATGGAGAGTTGGGCAGAGTTTCACTGGTATTATATTGCCTTTGGCTTTGGATCCTTGCATTTCTGCACTGACCAAGGAGCCCCTCTTCCCCACCTGTGAGCTCTAGGTATGAGGAACCATTGTCACATGTGTAAACATTAGGGTTTTATTAACAATACTATTTTATCCGTCTGCTAAAGCTACGAGAAGAGCAGGGAGGGGGAGAAGAGTAGAACAAAAGGCTGGTTGCTTGCTGGCTGTTTGTCCTCAAGAGACTGATGTCCTGACGTCACCCAGCAGCGATTTCCTGACATCACCCACCCGCGCGGGCAGAGCCGAGCATTCCTCTTTTGGTTCTTTTGCTGCTGTTCAGAGTGACAGTTCACTGCTGATTATGCTGCTGTAACAAATGGGAGGCAGAACACTTTTGTATTTTTTTCTCCTGTAAACTCAGAGTAAATTAGATTTGGTGCTCTGCCAAGAACAAAATACAGTCTACTATTGTAAGAATTGTTATGGGCCAGATCTTCAAATCTTTACTACTGGCAAAGTGTGTTTGTCCAAATGTTGAATTAGTAAAGATATCTGATTTGAACCACTATCTTTTATATCTCTGCCTTTAATTCTCTTCCTCCCAGAACACGCAAGTGAATACAGGCTTTAGAATAGAAAAAAATTTATCTGTTTAAATAAGCAGTTCAGGATTCTCACCTGTAACTATATTTGATCTGGCTGACTGCAGATCTTTGTTTTGAAATAGTGCAATTAATGTTTATAGTATACAAATATGAGCTCAAACATGATCCCAATACTATTTGCATGGGTGGAATAAAATAAATCCAATGCACGCAGGAGGAGAAGGAACATCTAAATAATGTAATATCTAGGAGCCACAATAATAAATGCATTACAGAAAGTTGGAAATTACTTCTGTTTTCCTTGCTGCTTTCTCTAATGCTTTTTTGTTTTTTTTTTCTCCAAAGCCTCTCAGAGTCTGAATAAAAGGATACTTGTGACATTTGCCAAAATTTTAAAGTGCATCTGTCCACAACTCTTAGATGTTGGCTTTCTCTAAACTGCTAATTTCTAGCCAAAGTCTTCTCTTTTGCACTTCACAAGGGGGACAGAGCAGACAGCTTAATCTAATCCCAAAAGTGCAAATGTCAGACTAATTTATTTTTGATGAGTCCCCACAAATGATTTTAAATAATTCCAAATAGCTTATACATGTGTGTTATATGTCCAGACATTAAAACCCAACAAGAAGAATCCAGTAAACAAAAGTTTCATTATAATTGATTTGCCTATCTCTTGTCTCACAAAATTTTCCCAGCATTGTCTGGATGCAATGATGCCTGCTGTCATGAATATGAATTATATGGCTTAGTATCTCTTCTTTGCTGTGAAAAAATGATTAAAATAGAATTTTAAATGGAATAATTTCATAAAAGGTTACAAGTTATTAGAGAAAATGTATTTTCACTGTAAAATTATTTTTAAAGGACGAGAAATGGGATTCTAGAAGGACCACGGAACAGTGGAGGTATTCCAGTGTTTTCATGTGAAAAACGTGGTGCTTTAGTAATAGTCTTTTTTGATAATGAGATTCATTTTAATTAATAGTCTGTTTAACATGTGCATTCAATTATGAGGAATTATTGTGCTTCAGAGGCCTCTCAGTGGAGGTAGAGACACAGTGGAGGATGGTGTAAAGATATTTGATGTAGAGGAAGCCACGCTGGCTCCACAGCTGTGAGGAGAAGATTCATATGATCATGGTGCTGTGACTGGTGACTTCTGCCAAGGAGTGCTTTAGCTTGGAGATTCGGTCTCTACACCAGTGGGATCACCCATGCCAGGGAAACATTACCCTCCATAGGAAATGGACAAATGCATTTCTCAGCACAGTAGAAAATCATGTGGAACCACATTGCACAGCAATATAGATGACCAAATCTATAATGGCCAGGTTGAACAGGTAGAGTAAAATGTTGTTTATTTTTTGTTTGTATATAGGGGATAGAAAATAAGAAACCTTCTTCTTTTTCTTATCCTTTCTACTCTTACTGCTTCCACAACTCACCTCACATAATAGTCAGACTAGACACTCGTTTGCATTTATTTCTGCTGTCATAATACATTCTCAAGAGGTTTGAGGTAAGATAGGGATAAAAAAGCTAAGGCTTAACCTGCATGAAGGAATAAATATTGGTAACTGATGCCTACTGGGAGGAAAGCTGAGTGCTTCACAATGGCAGAGGAGATGCCAAAATCACTCTCCTATTTTCTTTACTGAGAGTACCATACCTATGACAACATGAACTTCACGGCTTTACACAGGTGTACTTGATTATTACATTTGCTAGCCTTCCAGATGTTGAGATGCATATTATTTTCCTAGGCCCAGATCCCTCTCTCAACAATGTTTAGGAATGTGTTCTTGTAGCCACTTTGTACTCCTGTTATTACAGAGTTATGAACTGTCCCTGAAGTGATCACACTAATTTCCTTCAGCAGATGGATGTAGAAGAGTGCTCAGCCTACTGAAGGCAATGTCAATCCCATCTGAGTTTACTGAGTTTATGTGGTAAACCACTTTGTGACTGCAGAGTTCTGCATATAAAAGATTGAGACTCTTCTGGGTGATCGCCATCTGGGATTGCTGATCTGAGACAAGGGTGTGAAAGCATGCAGTCTGTGTGAACTGTCTGTATCCCCCCAGTTGCTGCTGCTCTGCGTCATTCTTTGAAGTATTCCCTAAGGAATGGCATACTACCCAGCTGAATCAAACATGGTTAAGTCTTGCTATAATATCACATTTCCAAAGCTTGTCTATTTCAGCTTGAAATAAGTTATGCCCTTTGTTTGTATATATAATTTTTAAACCTAAAAGTATTTATTTTACAGAACAGAGAGAATCCCCCCTTGAAAGAGTGTTGAAGCAGTAGTGATAAATCAATTAGCAATAAGATACTTGGGACTAGCTTTTTCAAACAGTTGTCCTCTTGATCTATGCTTACTCCATGAATCTCACTGTAATTTAATTAAAGAATATTCCAAGACATTGATTCTGGAAATATGGTTGGCACATTGTGTTTAGTCAGATTGGTTTTGTTCTGCATGTAAACCAACTCCAAGAAATCATTTTTTCTGGCTGAAAGTTAAGGGAAGCTCTTTCTCAGTATTTCAGTGACTCCCTCCATACTAAGATTGACTTATCAAAGCATTCCTTTTTGTCACTTAAACAGCACCTTGGACCAAAGCATTTGTGCTAAACTGTAAAATGACAGCCTGTTCAGGGCAGAACACACAGGTATTGTTCAGAGAGCAGTAGAAGAAAGGCCCCAAAGAGACAAGTGTCCTTGTTAATGTCATTGCTCTAATACTGCTGACCTGACCAGTTTGCTGATCAGTACACTGAAGGAAGTAGTCTCCTAGGAGCTGAGGCCCTTCTTTTCTTGGGCAGAAAGTATTGAAAACCTAAGGCAGTTACTTTAGTTTTGGCCTTTCAGATCCACACAGCTCAGATCTAATGTATAGTTTATGTCTGGCCCATTACCCATACAACCCCACAATATTATAATTAGTTAAAGAAGATTCTCTTCTGACAGTACTATTCCTATTTTAATCAAAATCTCCCCCTTACAGTACTTCTAATATCTTTGGGAGTTGCTGCTAATCTGGAAATATTTTCCACGTATGAAACAAGGCCACTATAAGGTGTTCAAACTAAAAAGGAAGATCATCTAGTAATAAATGCTGTATTGTAAGAGTTTAGGGGGCATTACAAGACTAATATATGTCCCAATATATAGAGGGCTGCAGTTTCAATGATTGCCTCCAATTTTTAGCAATTCTGACTTTTAGTGCAGATGTCATCTTTGCAGATTTCATGCAGGGAGCATAAATAGCTGCTTTTACTTACAACTGCATAGACCTAAACCCTCATGATGTTATAACTTCTACAGTTATGCAGGAAATAATACTAGATAGGTATCTGACAGAGTCTGTCTTTGAAGGTGGCTCAGATACTCAATATCTGGAAGAGAACAGCTCTCTGATTAACAGCCTCCCAATTTGTCATCAGCCAACAGTTCGTGGGTTACCGTTTGTGAAGTGGGGGACTAAGGCACAAGTTCATACATCTGAAAGGAAAAAAATTCACAACAGATTGGATTGGGGGTGAGAAGATTATCCAGAGACAAAGTCAAGAAAAAGAACATGTGTAAAGAGACAACAGGGAAAAATAAGAGTTGTTGAAAAAAGGAAAGGGAAGAAGAAAGAGAGAAAATAGCAAGCTGATCAGGTATGAAAGGCTTATTTGAAGAAAAACAGGGAAAAAGTAGAAGGTAAGTGACAAAAAAGGCAAAAAGCAAATACAAAGGCAGAGAAAGGACAACAGGAGGTTTACTCAAACAGAATTAAACGCGAAATCCTCACCACAGTTTTTTCTCCCTAGTTCACCTCCTCTCCATTTGCTGTAGGGGCCTTTTTCTTACTTTGGTTTTGTGGATTTTTGAAGCTTAAAATACTCAGCTCCATCTTCATTATCTCAAGGTAGTTAATGAAAATGGATTTCATTCCAGATGCCAAAACCTGTTTGCTGCTAAATAAGTTAATAAATAAGGCCATAAGCTGACAGACAAGTCAAATTTATAATACATTATCATCTGTTCCTTGAAGGGATAGGAGGGATAAACCAGCTTATTCATGGAAAGACACATTTTGCCTTGGATCACAACCTTTTAGGGCAAAATAATGTGGAAAGCAGGCATTATACAGAGTTGTCCTAACAGTCACAAGTGGCTGCCAAAGGCGAGCTATGAAAGTAATCCGTCTTCAGATAATGAACTATGAAGCATCACAAGAAAGCATAGGGGAGTGAGAGGGACTGTGGTTTTTCACTTTCACATAGAGTGAAGATCCTCTGAAGCAGATAGAAGGCTACCTGGTACTTGGTGTACATGGAAAATCTGAAAAAGACTGTAAGCAAAAGAAGAGGAAGGTTTTGCTGAGGCACATACCCTCCCAGGGTGCTTTTGGTTCCATGACTCCTTGCAAGAGTATGTGGCTTTAGAATATAAACTGTGACAGAAGTGTTGATGAGAGAAAAAAAGGTTTCAAAAGCTACCGTGTTTATATGAAAAGTAATAAAAAGTAATAAAAAGAAAACAGGCACAAGCTTCATCTGCAAAACTTAGGTATCCACTATGGACAAAGGTGACAGGTACTCATGCAGAAGGGAAATACCTAGCAAATGAAACACGTTGTTGACTGATTTTTGAAGTAAATATTTTCAATAATATTTTCCTTTGCAGTAAAGTTGGTTGGTTGATTTCTTCTGTGTCCCTGAGATACAAGGCCAGATGCAGATCTAAACTGAGATCCCTCAGGACAGCACACTGAGGCATACAGCCTTAAATCTTTGCTACAAGTAATGAGTAGCGTGGGTCCCAATCTTGATCCCACCTAAAAGAATGACAGGTAGAGGTCTACAGCTTGCAGTAAATAGCGACAAACTAAACAAAAGGTGTTGATGTGTTGGCTGCTCCTTTCCCAGGAATCCTTACAGGGGCTACCAGACTTCTCCCTGAGGTTGCTCCTAACAGTGGGGAGCTAACAGCTCATGAATCAGCTCTAAACCACCACAGCCTACAGCCTGGCCTGTTAAGGAAAACCAACATTGATTTTGGTTTATGCTGAACAGCAAGGTTTAGAAGCTGATTCGCAAGCCATTCGTCTCCCCTGCTACAAGGCAGATGCCTGTGGAAGACATTTTTTGCTTCAGCCACTGCACTTTCACCTGCCATTAGCTATGCACCAGTACCTTTATGGGAAGTTCACTGTGGAGAAGGCCACAAAACAAACAACCTAAAAGCGACTTCCAGATAAGTTTGAAACTCTGATAATAATCATTTGTAGTTTGCTTAAGATCTCTGTCTTCCCATATAATTGTTAAAACTGTACATTATTGTTGCTACCAAGAATGCAGCTGCAACCTGAGATGTCAGATGTATAATTTTTTCTGTTCCTGGAGCGAAAAATTGTATTCAAGTCAACCTTACAGCTATGCTGTGGAAAATTAAGCCTCTTGTAGCATTCACTGATGCTTCCAAGAGTTTTATAAATATTTGGTATCTTGACCTGAAGGATTCATAATTCTATACAAATATCTGATTTGTAGGAGGGGAGGCTGAGTTTTTAACATCCATGTGACTATTATGCACATTTTGTGAGAGAAGCTGAGGAAAAGTTGCTCATTTGTGTAGTTACACAAGTTTGCTTAGCTCTTCTTACTTTATATATCCTACGTTTTAACAGAAAAGACTATTCTTACTCCACGACACTTGTAACAAAATCTAATGCCACATAAAACTACACCAGTTTAGAGTTTCATTGTAAGTTTAAAACTTGGTTCATTGTTAGAAAAAGCCATACTATGACATTCAGTAACTTTTGAATTAATCTAGATGCTGTTTTGAGCAAACTTGCCTATAGATTTGTTTTAGTGATCAAACTACATGAAGTAAATGAAACCACATCACCCAAGCCTTGATGCTTCTAAGTCAGTTTTGGTTTGCATTTTGAGGTCCAGACCAAAGCCACAGTTGAGGGAAAGAACTGTTATGAATCAGAATAAAGAAAATGCTCATGTGAGGTTCTCCCTAAAGAAACCCACAAACTTTTGCACAGTTCTCTATTTTCCCTATAAAATTAAAGAGCGCTTTAAGCCTTCCTTCAGAAATAGAGTAAAGCTAAAGTCTTCCATCAGAGAGCTTGCCCTTGTTAGAGTTTCAAAACACAGACAGATTTTAAAGAGCATATTCCCTATGGCACATTCAGGACTATTTTATTAAAATACATACATGGCAAATAATGTATGGTAACACTAAAAAGGGTTTTATAGTAGTAATTAGGATTTTATTCAAAGACCATTAATGCCAATGGAAATGTTTCCATTTATTTCCAAGGAGTTTGCAGTAGGTCCACAAGAAAAAAGAAGTACACTGGTCTCTAAGTCTATTGTAGTCCTCCTAGGTGAGAGGAAACCTGCGTCTGACTGACTCACATGTCTCCCTTACCTTCTGGGCTGTTACCAATGGATTTTTAATTACCAGTAATGGGCAGACCATTATATTTAAATTACCGTCCAATTTCTGGCCCATTGTTTCAGATCTGTGGGCTCTGTGAGCAGATGCCGAGGCAGCTGTGCAGCTCACAGCTTCCATGGCATTTCACCTCAAGAGAGATGTAGCACAGCAAGTCATTTAGCTGGCGTCCCCCGCCACCGGGAACTTTGGTCCGGTAACACAGCGCAATCCAAGCTGCCGGCGGGCAGGAGGGAAAAGCTATTGCTGAATCTCTTCCAAAACCAAATTATATCTCCCATTGTCTCAAAGGAGTAATAAACCCTGGCTGGCTGATTGTGGAATATAATAATAATCTAGCTGAATTAGTGGGCATTCCTGGGAGTGACTGATTTCTGCTTTTTCCCATCAGCATTTTTTTTTTCAAGGTAATAATTCTCCTCTGAAAAGCAGGATTTATGTATGCATAACTATATGGAAACTGAACTTAAGAAATTTAGAAATGTTATACTCAGAATCATACTCCTTGTGTGTCCATAATCAAAATAAAAAGCTCTTAGCAAAAATACATGGCTGGTTTTTTAACATAGTGTCAGGGCCCTGAGGGCTCCTGCCAGCCCAATTCTCCTTGTCCAGCCTCCCCTGGGGATTTCCCCACCCTGCCTAGGGGTCCATGTTAGACCCCAGGACTGTCAGCCTCATCCCAAGGGAGGTTCCCAATGTCCAGGGCAGAGCATAGTGCACTGTATTGGAAGGAATTTCAAACAAAAATGTCCCCACTGAGACTGACCATTCACCCATCATGTCAGGTCTGTTTGTCTCACTTGGTCTGAAGTGGATGCTTGAAAACCTCACTAGTGCATCAGCAACAGTTGCAGGGCGTATTTGAATCTGTAACACGCCATTTGTTATTTTAATGTATTTTTCCATTTAGTGGTGGATTGTGGTGTTTTCTCGGTTAAGTAAATCATACCTTTGATCTCATGAGTAGAAACCCAGTCTTGATGTCATCAAGCAATTTAACACCTATTTGTGATCCCGACAATCATGATTCACAAGCTAAGGGTCCTGTAATCTTGCCTGCAGATGTTGTCCTAGCAGAGCAAGCATTCCCAGGGCAGAAGCACCTCTTCAAAATGTGAAGCAGTTAGACCTTTGACTGAGGATGTCAGACACAAGCACAAGCCACCTGTTTTCCTGGAGGGACTCTTAATCTCACATTGTTACCTTGAAAACACACAGTGATGTGCGAAGGGGACAAGGGACTTCCTAATCTCTCTTGCTAATGCTGTTCAATTTTGAACGGGATCATTAAATATTAAAAGAGGGAAAGATCAAAAGATGGAGAATGACTTTTAGCCTGTTTGTTAGGCATCTCACGTTTTCAGTTCCAACCCAGTGAAGACGTAGGTATATTTTAGAGAGAAGAGACACAATGAGAGGGAAAAAATAAGCCAAGCACCAAAATGCTGTAGTGTTTGAGACACAATTCTCAGAGTTATAAACTGCAGGGATTTTGTCCTTTAAGGCAGGAGACAGAATTAAATTTCTACTTCCCATATTATCAGTGATGCCTGTCAGCAGATCGAGCAGGAAAGGGTTTTCTGCTAGAACCAGGAGACCTTGAACTCATTGGTGATACTGGCATCATGTTCCAACCAACTCATCTAATCCACCTGTAGTTAAAGCCCCAATGAAAGGTGTGTACCCATATCTGTGGAAGACTCTGTGCCATTGTTCTGTTTCCCTGCCACTTCCTGATGAGTAGGTTAAGTGGATAACTACTCAGCCAAATATTTGTGGACCTCCCCTGTCTAAATATCTAGCTCTGTTAATCTATCTCCCTTGAAATGTGTGGCCTTCCCTGAGAACTTTGCACTTCACTAGCTTTTACAGCATCAATAGTTACAAATTGCAACAGATAGCAAATTGCCTTTGTGGGCCTAGTCCTCAGCTATGCCATGGGTTTCAGTTCCAAAAATTTGCCCAACACAGGAAACACAGACAAAGAGAAACTGTGTGCTGGATTCTCTAATTACTTTCCACTTTTCCAAATTGACTGTAAAATGCAAGCAAGATGTAAAATACAAAATGTAAAGTGCAAGAAGCATGCACTTTGCAGAGGTAGAATTGCCTATGTAAGATTCAAATCTGGTCTAAATAAGGCTTCACTTGGATTAAAATACAGGAATAAATACAGCTGTGGAGGCTCTCAACTGAATTATGAGGTTAAGCAAAATTCCTTCCAATACCCATTATGACAAGATGAAGATGTCCAAGATTCCACTTTTGTGCAGCTCAGGGGTCTGAACAGTGGTAAGGATACAGGAAAAAAGTCTTTCTACTTAGGAAGTAGATGTGTGTTGCTGTGTTGTGCTTTCCAGCTTCCTAAAATAAAGGTTTGTCTCACCTATGTCCTCCCCACTGCATCTCCACGACTTTGCAGCCTTGGGTACAGTTCTAGTGTGATTAAGATAGTACATCCCTACTCTAAAGTTACTGCACCCACTGCTTGCTTCATTTCATGTAGTTGAGGAAGATGAGCACTTGCTGTTTGATTCCTGCTCCCTGAAGTTCTACAGAGAGTTTATGGAAGAGCAGAGAGAAGTTTGTCAGGTTTTGCCTAGACCAACAGGTAAGAGATTCTATTAATTCCCTGCAATAGTTACCACCAAGGATGAGACAAAAGAAGTTTGATATTTTTTTTCCTTTGTTTGTCCTTGGACTTAGCCACTGGCAGCTGCTGTCTTGGCACCAGTTGTGTATGAGATTACACAAAGCAGGAGGAATAATTTAGGTTTATCAAACTGCAGACATTCCCCTTCATCCCTTCCAATTACAGCCCAAAACAGGACTTTAGCTGGGATTTTCAGGAAACAAGTGCAAAATGTGACTACTCTGACTTATTACTCTACTCTGCAGGGGACTTCCACTTCACTGGGGGAATCCCCGGCAGAGAACATGCGGGTATTTTCCACCCTGTATGAGGTAGACAGTCTGCTTCAGACTGATTGTGGTCCTCTGGGATTTGGTCACTCCTATTGAAGGGACTGAACAAGCCTGCTTATGGGGTCTGGTTTGCTGTGGTGGATGCAGAGCCTACTCCCTAGGCATGCATTAATCATGCATTAAACATTGAGAATATTAGCCCACATTCTTCAGGAACCTTAACTTTACTAAAAGGGAACATGAGTGCCCACGGCTTCTTTTTCTGTGTAAAGATGTAACTTTCCCAACAGAACCACAAGAGATCCTCTGAATTTTACCCATCTTTAATCAGAAAACCAAGCCCTGATCCTGTGAATTAAGATGTTATGAAACCAATAGAAAATAATAGGAATGCGGAGGTGCTGAACAGACTGTGGAAATAACACCTAAACCACCCCAATTTTCTTTTCTAACCTATCTTCACTTTTCAACATTCTCTCCCACATATGGTGATGAATTAAGACAGGCAATGCAGGGAATTCTTCCAGTTACAGGTCACTGCATTACAATAGCTCTGGAAATAAAGATTTTCCCCTTCAGTATGTGCAATATGAGATTTTTAAAGCAGCAACTTAGCCTAGGATTCAGTTGTCAACTATTTCTGTGTAGAAACAATCACAGAATTATCCTGTGCAATTACCTTGCAGTTAGGCTCTAAACCAGCACATAGAAACAAACCTCTGTTTGGACACTATGCAGTTAATTTATTCCCTATATTAAACAAAAATACAGGCTTTCATTAAGGACACGGAAGCAAGTTATTACCCCCCTCCTACCCACTCCTAATACTTTTTATCTTTATTCTTTACAAACCTGGATAGCAAAGCAGCTGAGGATTTCTGATGCCACATGGTTATTGTCCCAGTTGTTTGTTCTGGTTCCAGCTGAATGATAGTGGGAGCTGTTCTGCTTCTGAGCAAAGGGGAGGAGGAGCTGCAAATTCTTAGTGTTTCTGGCCAGAATGAAAGAGACCTTAAAAGCTGTTTGCCACACAACTTACAACTCCTTTTGTATTTAATGGCCTGAAAATATTAGAGTGAATAAATGCTAATGATTTGGGGGTTTGCAGTGTTGTAGAGCAAATAAAGAAGTCAGGCTAGCAGTAACTTGCCTCTGTGTTCACACAATCATTTCACTTCAGAATGCCATGAAAATACTTTAAACAGATTTCTGTCAAGGCATTGTTTGAATAATAGGTTTACCTAGTGTTCAGGATTCAATCAATGTTTTCCTTGATATAGGATGTAATTTTGTAAGTGACGAGGACATACACAATTAACTGAAAACTCTAATTAAATTTCTGCTGCAGGTACCTTCCTTGCTATGCCACTTTATTCTACATGCTGATAGAAGAGAAATAAAAAGAAGAATCCTGATCTCTGAATCACTCAGATACTGCATTTTCAAACACAGCTGGCACTTCAGAGATCAGGGTACCTGTGAATTTCAGTTTACATTTGCCAACGTACAGAGTGGGATTCATCCAAGTGGTAACAAAAGCAAAGCAAGATTGTAGAAAAATAAACACATGCAGTGTGAGAATAAACTATCTACAAATAGGAAAAAGAGAACTACCAAGTAGGGAAAACATAGAGAACAGGCTAGATCCTCTAGATGGTCCTTACAGCTGTGTGCCACCAGAGTAGCATAAGGAAAACCAGCTATGGGAGAAGAATCCTGGAACAGCATAAAGCTACTGCAGAAACTCCTCATTCTGTGCCCCCACCCCAGCTGAGGATGGAGGACCAGACTGGGAAAGAGAAGGCCAGCTGCTGAGAGCTGCCTGCTGTCCACTATCCAAACAGCCCCATGGGGCCCAGCTCCCAGTAGGGGAGAGATGGAGGAACAACACAGGCTATGACAGCTCCTGTGGAGCTGGAAAGTGGAATCAGGTAAAGAATGAATAAAGGCACCTTTGTCCCCATTCCTCCAACCTTCTGCTGATAATAGCTCAGATGGATGAAACAAACTGGCTCATTAGGACTTGGTTGGAAAAGACTGATATAACAATCAGGCACATCGTGGACAAATGAATATCACCATCTCACTTTTTAATATAAAATACCAGTTTTGAAAGAGAGATATGTTATGACAAGGTCTTCACCTACACCGTGGTTAAGATGATTTCTCATCTGTTCTCTGCCTCTCTACCTGAGAAAACCAAATGCTTTTTACCAGTTTTAACTTGACAATGGTGTTCATTCAATGACTTTAACAGTGATATAAAAGTGACATGTCCTTTAAAATGGGGATGAACAATAGTGCATAAATAGAAATACAGAAAACAATATCAAAGTTGCATTTTTCCTTTCCCTTATTTTGACATAGGACAATATTTCCCTGGTTTTTAACTAAAAAGAAATGGATAAAACTCACCATAAGTACAGCTAAAAAAGTAAAAAAAAAAAAAANTCTAAATAGATCTATTACTTTAAATTAAACACAAAGCATGGGAACTTTGCTCAGGTTTCTCCAACTTCATAGATTTTGACTGACATATCTGTCCTCATAACACTCTAAATCAAGAGCCCTTAACAGAAGTGTCCTTAACTATAACATTTAAAGTGTGACTGCCTGTGCCAGGTGACATGAACTCCAGCGTGTCTCCACAAAGAAGCTCCAAGCCTCTGTGAGAGTAAAGAACTTGTGTTGCTTGCTTTGGATGTGTCTGGTGGTATAAATAATGTCAGCTTCTAGAAACCACACAGAACTGAGCATGGGGTAAAAAAAAGGTGTAACTTGTGTGCCTCAGGACTCCAGCATGGGTGAAATCTAACACTGAAGTATTGGCACTCACTTCAAAAGGGCCAGGATTCAACCTATATAATCCGAATTTAGAAAAGTCTTCCAAAGGATTTTGAGCAATATTATGCAACCTTTAACATCTGAGGGCCAAACACCTTATTTTGAAAGGTCAAAAGGATAAAAATGGGAGCAGCTGGCTACCCTGCGCTACTCTACTCTGCATAGGTAGGGCTCATTCAAAACCTCTGCTTTTAAAACAAGGCACGCCTCAGTGTGTATGTTCTTTTCATAAGGCAGCACAAACCTTCTGCCTAGTTTAGTTGGTCTCAATTTAAGCCCTTCCATTTAGGGTTTTGGGCCAGAGGTTACACACCAGAAGAAAAAATCAGGGTCTGACTCGTGATGACTCAAACCTCTCACTTGGTGCTGAAACACTTCAGCGCTCCCTTGATTATTTTGGCACTGGGAATTTATGACCCAGATTCTGGGACACTGTATGGCCCCATCCTGCCCCTGTCTCAATTAGGCTATTCACTCAGCTTCTCTCTCTGTGCTTCCTGCAAATCCTAGCAGAAAAGACGTGTAATGAAGCACCATGAACTGCCACCAAAGAGACGTCCTGAGATGGGCCAAGGAGTTAACATAGAGAACGTATGCCTCCTTTAAGCTGTCAGAGCAACATTAAGGAAGTATGGTTAGAAGAATCATTTAGAATTTAATTTTATCACCTCCTGGATGGTTTTCAGGAGGTCTGTTTCTCTGAAAGGAGAAAGCATGCTTTAAGTGATTTTAGAAAAGGGAACCATGATGTCAAGAGTGTGCAATGCACCCTTCAGCACAATGAGCAGCATTACTTGCAGGAGGTTTGCATTTTTTGAAGGTCTTTCACACAGCATACTCTATTAATTACTTCATTATTAGTTCCTCTGAGAAGTCAAAGTATGCTAGCAGATAGAAACCCACCAAGCCAACATTAGGAGCTTTTCTCCATCACAAGCAGGAAAATATCTTGTAAATGCACACAGAACAGGAAGAACTAGCTGACTGTGGCATTTTTAGGTTTAGGTGAAAATATCACTGGGATTATTTAGCAAAGAAGTAGGACAAGGAAATAAACGAAGTAATTTAAAAACAATTTCTCAACCAAGAAAATTATTCATTTTACGTACAGGGAAACTGCAAAATGAATTTATGTTATCTGGATGTAATATGAGAGCAGGTGTCAATAATGTTTATAATCCTTAGACATCTCAGTAATGCTTCAAGTTCTCAACTTGTGTATGTTTGTAGGCACAGACTCCACCTACACCTCAACCACAAGTCAGAAAAAATACAATACTTCACAGCTCAAGCAGGGAGAAACTTTTCCTCCTACATGTGGTATGGTGAGAACACATTTTATTTTTTTTTATTACTTTTAGTTGTTAAAAGAGGGAAAACATTTGGACTTGGCATTACCCCTGGCTGGTATACTTCCCTCTTAGAGGAAGAAAGGTTTGAGGTGATAGTTTACATAACATAGCTAAGCATATTATGTAAAGATTAAAGCAGCAGGGTCGGCACAGGCACAGAAGCGTCTCACTCGGGCAGCGCAGCCGGGGTTACCTGACACCCAGTTCTGCTGGAGGTTTGTTTTGTTCCAGGTTAATATTCCCACTAAACAACTAACATTTAAGTGCGGCTCTGTCTCGGCCTCTCCCATTCCTGCCTGCGATGCTTTCCACAGAGGCAATGCCTGCCTGCGTGGGAGGCGAGGTTCATTTACCTGGCCACAATCAGGCGACAGCGCCTATCTCCAGCCGGGATGCCGCACGTCACCCGAGCCGCCAGCGCCCGGGGGCGGTTTGTGCCACCCAGCTGCGCTGATGCCACGCAGCGGTCGAAACTACCACGGGTAACGCCAGAGCGGCCACCAAGTGCCAAGGGCCTGGGCCCTCCCTGCAGGCCGGCCGAGGCACCGCACGCCCTCGCACCGCCCCTCCCCAGGTACCGCGTCCCTCCCCGCCCGGGGCATCGGCCGCGTCCCCTCCGGCTGCTCCCTCCGGCTCCGCGGAGACAAGGGCGCTGGGGAGGTGCTGGGGGCGGGCCGGCAGGACCGGGGACGGGGCGGAGGAGGGGGCGGCTGGCGAGGGGAACAAAGGAGCCGAAAAAGACGAGAACAGCCAAGAAAGTTGATCCCGGCCTCCACCGCCCCCTGCCCTGTCCCGGCCCGCTCCTCCCACCTCCCGGACTTTCGCGTGGGGGCCCGCGGCAGCCCGGCGGCGGCAGGAAGAAAGGCCGGGTACCCTCGCCTCCGTCCCCCCCGAACCCCCGGCAGAAGATCCCCCGCT
>VXBU01006353.1:123871-337524 GCA_013400315.1 Bombycilla garrulus
TGGGCAGGCACCCCGGGCCGCAACCCCTGGGGAAAGGGGAAAGGCACTACCCCCACCCCCGCGCCCCGAGGAGCCCCGCAGCCCAACCCTCTCCCTTCCCGCATGTGCCCCCAACGTCTTCCTCTCGCAGTCTCCTCCTCCTCCTCCTCTCCTCGGTTGTCTCCTACTTCTCACCGTGGCCGGGCCGCCGCCCGCCCGGCCGTGGGAGTGCGGGGAGTGTGTGTGGTTCCGGGGATGCTCGTGGCCCCCACCCGCTCCCGTGCGGCGGGGGCTTCCCGTCGGGAGAGTCGCGCCTGTGCCCACGCGCGGCCGTGGGAGCCCGGGGCTGCCGTCCTGTCCCGTCCCATCCTTCCGGGTGCCCTTCTCAGTGGCGGACCCTGCCCTGCCACAGACCGGGCTTTTTCTGCTTCCCGTCCCGCGATGCTGTGGTCTTTTTGCCCTTTATGGCTTCTAATGAAGATGAAGTAAGGCGGCTGCTGTCGCTGCTGCTCGTGGTGGACCCTGCAGAAATATTCAATTTATCTTGGCTTATAGGAAATTACGAGCACTTTAGAAAGACATCATTACTGGCTCTGCTGCCCTTGGGACCCATCTGCACATTGGCAGGATCTTGCTGTCCCCGACTGGTGGATTTTTTTTTTTTTTTCTTTTTTTGATGTGTGATAATGACTGGTGGTTTGGGGTATTTTTGTCTTTTTTTGTTGGTGGTTTGTTTGTTTTTGTTGTTGGCTTGTTTGTTTTTGTTGTTGGTTTGTTTGTTTTTTTGGTTTTGTTTTTAATTTGAGGAGGAAAGGGAAGGTGCCAGTGGATATATTTGACAAAAGCAAAATATTTTGGACAGTCTTCACTTCGAATTGATAGTCATAGTTACACTTGTAATCTCTGTGCTGATTCATCTCACGTTAAGGGAGAGACTTTTAAGTCCCTCTTCGTTCCTTCCTCTGTCCCCTCTGCTCATTTTTCTCTGCACAGCAGCAGGGAGGTTAGCAACCCTCGTCTGAATGTAGAATAGCCTGGCAGCCGGGAACCTGGACGTCGTGTGTCTGTCTGCCCTCTTGCTCTGTGTGTCAGTTGCAACCGGGCTTACTGCTCGTCAGTTTCAAGGAGTATCCTGTATTTCTGTTTGTGTTAGGGTAGGGGCAGCGAAATGTTTCCTTCACAGCGTCATCCTCTCAGTTGTTTTGTTTTTTTTCCCCCATTCTCTTAGTTGTTTGTATGTGTGTGTGTGTCTTTTAAGTTTGACCCCATTTGAAGTGTCTGATATCAGGCCCCGTAGACACGCTCTTGCTGCAATATTGAGCATCCCTTGAACAAAACTTCCGAAAACTGCAGATATTGTGAGGAGAGGGAATAGAAAGAATTTCCTGGATGTCAGAAGGGGGAATAGGAAGTGAAGGAGAAAAAATAAAACAAAAAAAACTCCCAAAAGGCAAACACCACCCCCACCCCCCCTCCCCCCCAGAAACTAGCCAGACATCAAATGACACATTTAAGCATTTTCCTCTTGTAAATGCTGGCGTTACATGTTGCAGTAATTATATGCTCTGGGCTACTGTTACAGTATTTGTCTGCTGGATAGTAACCTGAACTTATGAAGTGAATACAGTTGTTTTTTGGATAATAGTAATATTTATAGCCAAGATTATTCATAGCAGATGTCCTATGCATATAAGCATTATTAAATATGCTTTTAACTGCCTGTAGTGATAAAGCCTATGTACATTGTGAAGAGAGAATTTTTCTCTTTAAAATTTAGATGAATTAAGTAAAGTTCAGAATTAAAATCTAGGGCAAATAAAGGCCAACATAAGTGTTATAAAATGAGATGAGGTTGTATTTTAACTTTATGTAGAAGCAAGGAAAATGGGTACTTACTACCAAAATCGCATTATAGTTGCATATTTTGACTTGCCAGAATGTGATACTTTTGTTGTTTGTTACCTCTAAGTGTTCTGCTGCTTTTACCTTGAAATATGACAACCAGGATTTAAATATCTGAATATCAGCCTATGTCAATTTATGAACTATGTAAAATATATTGTTGTAGCTGTGCAAATGCAGCTTAAGCTAATTAAGGGAAACTTTCGTGACATATCGATGACTTGGTATTGCTTGCTGTTTCTTTTAATGTCTAAACATTTTGAAGGAGTGCCATAATTCCAGAATTCTTTTTCTTTATAGCTTCACAAAATAGATGAAAAAGACCTAATTCCTCCTAAAGTTAGTTGGATGTGTCAATAATGCTTGAAGAGATTATTTCTTCTACTCCATAGTGTGTATTATTTGATAGAATTGGATCTTGGTAAGAATTTTTCAGTATAGGAGTAAATTTATTTCTATTCTGTAACAAGAACACTTATGCCTTTTTAGAAAGCATCCTTTTCAACACAACCCTGTTGGCATTGATATTAATTTACTTTTCCTTTGCTGTCTCTTTCCATAAATATGTGCAGGGAGATGAACTTTGTTTAATCCACAGAACAAGCATGGTTGAATCTGAGTCTGAAATCTCATTATTCTCCCTTGAGTGAATCTTAAAACATATAATAGTCAAGGTGAATAGTTTTGTTCTTAATTGTGATGATGTCTGTACATAGGTAAGAGGAAAAGCAAGTCGAAGTTCACAGCAACTTGAAACTCTTTGTGTATGAAAGAGCAAATTCTTCATTCAGACAGATTTGATCAGAAAACCACCCAGATACATGGGGATTGCGTGGGTGTAAGCAAGTAACGTTTGGGCCTGTGTGCTTTTTATTTAGAATCTCTAGAGAAGGATATGTAACACAGGATAAGGTACAGATTTGGAGTTAGGGGAAAGACTTGGGTTTCAGTTTGGCTTTAATTTGGTTTTGGTTTTGTTGGTTTGGGGTTTTTTTTGTTTGGGTTTTTTGGTTTCTTTTAAAATCAGTCAGTGCCACCAGATATGCTAATTCAGTACGAGTTTTTCATGGACATCTGCCCTTCATTAGAACAGTTTGAGAGTTTGAGAAGTCATGACAGCTGTAACAGTGGGCTTGTAATTCCTCATCTGTCGGCATATTGTTATACTATTTAAAATGAAGGAAGAAATTAAAATAGCTAACTAGTATCAGAAGTGTGCCAAGAAAACAGTAGCTTGACTTCTGAAATATGCTGAGATTTCTTGCTGCTCGGGTTCTCTGACAAGTTTGTTGTGTCATGTTGCCTGAATGAAATGTCAGGAAAAAACTTCCTTATATCAGGAAAAAACTTTTTTATATCCTCTACCAATGTGCTCACCATTTTAATAAATACAATCAGTCCTGTGTTACAGCTTTTTACTTCTGTGTTTCCATCAAGCATGCCAAGATATGGATTTTGCAGTGTGGAAACCCACATTGTAGACTTCGAACAAGCCCACAGATTTATTTCATATGGGATAACAGAGAGTCCTAAGATAGTAATAACTTGCTGTTTTTAACTAACTGTGGTAGATTTGAACTGGTGGCATAGTTGATAGGACAATGAACTCATGATGTTGCTGAGTGGTTGAAAAACATAATTCACAGTATTTACAGTGAATGGTTATACTTGTAGGATTATGTTTCCCACTTAATCTCAATAACTTCTGGTTTTCATGTGTATCTGTATTTATATATCTATATATATATATGTGAGGAGTTTGGCAGGGGGGGTTGGTTTGTGGTTTTATTTTGTATTTTTTGTTCATGGTTTGATTGGGGTTTTTTGTGGGGTGGCAGTGGTATAGGATTTAAAATTGCCAGCTCCTGAGTTATTGTTAGGATGCTTGTGGCAAAACTCTTTAGTACGAGGTTTACTGAACTACTGTGACACAAGCATTATTTCATTAAGACAAAGACATATATCCTGTGTGTTCTTTCCTTAAGCATGTAAGAAATACAATTAGGTAGCTTCTCAAAAAGTTAACTTCAGTTTTTCATCTTTGTTCAGTGCAGCAACTGCCATGTCTACAGAGGGGCAGAGAGTGGATGATAGTCCAAGCACTAGTGGAGGCAGCTCTGATGGAGATCAGCGTGAAGGTGTTCAGCAGGAACAAGAAAGGGAGCAAGTTCAACCCAAGAAAAAAGAGGGGAAAATATCAAGCAAAACAGCTGCTAAATTGTCAACTAGTGCTAAAAGGTAAAGTGTTCTTCCTGGTTGTTTATTTTCCTTTCTCTTCTTTCAGCTGGCCATCAGATCCATTTATTGACTCAGTGTATTAATTTTCTGATTGTTTTATTATAGCACTACTGTATCAGTGTAATAGCCTTTTGAGACGGGTCACAGTAATGAGTCCTGTATACTTTTTTCCTTTCTTTGTCAGTTTGCCTCTTTCACATGGTTTTAATAGTTGCTTGCATGATAAAAGCTGACATTTTTTTATTGCTAATAAAACTCAGACAGTTTTGTAGCCTTATAAAATATATCTCTGTATATGTATGTAAGACTGATGTTGAAACTTGTCAGTGTAACTTACAGTTAATTAGCCATAAACATTTCAGACAGTTCAGTAACTCAGCATGTTAGGACTACTGTAATACCTATTGCCATGAAGTACTGCCTTTTCTTTTCCCAGATGTTCAGGTCAGAAATACTTGAGTGATCAACAAATATATGTTGGTTTCATAACTTTAAACTGAGATCTATTTTATTACCCATTTATTTTCCCTCCCTTTTCTCATTGAGATGAAAGGTTGGTTTGTGGAATAGCTATTTAAATTATTCTATGCTGTCGTGTCCATCTCCAGATAACGATTGTCTTGCTCAGACCAGACAGAAGGAATTTACAGCTTAGTGTTGCTTCATAGTACGCGTAGGGTTGTTAGTCTGGGCAAGTGGGATTATAGTGATTGAAGTTAAAAAGCACTCATAAAATAATCTGACAAGAGACCAATTCTGCAGTCTGTCCTGATGCAGAATTCCCAGATCTCGTTTCTTTGCTAGTCCAAAGCTGTGTAAACTGCAGGAGAAAACACTGGAGTTATATCACTGTGGTGCTGTAGTAAAGGAGAAGCATCAAGCCCCTGCTGCCATATAACATACAATTTATAACATATGCATGTAGTCAGAGTCTGTAAATAATAGTATATAAACGTGTGCGTACATCTCGTCAGAATTCAAGTCTTTATTTTGCCTTAACCTTTTCCTTACCAATTAAATACTTTAATGAACTAAAGTATCTTTTGTCTTTCCTGTGAGGTACTGTCATGCTTTTCTTCTGCCATGATACCTTTCTCACAGCTAGTTTTTCTTTGTTTTTAATTCCCTGGAGAAATACTTTCTGGACACCCATTCCTACTATGACGCCATTAGGAGATTACCTGGTCATATCCCCTACGGAATGGCCAGCAAAACTTGCCTGTGTTTCCTTTTAAGACAAGAAGGGAAAAAAAAGCCCACCCAGCTTTTACTACAAACCATGATGTTATTCATGTAATCCTCACAGCCATTATTGTTTCTGGTCTTCTTCTCTTTTGTCTGCTTCCTGCTATTATTATTTTTTAAATATTAGGAATATTGGATTAGTCATGACTTTTAAGGTCATAAAAACAGTTTCCAGGATCTTTAGAAAGCAGGCTGTGTATTCTGAATTTTGTACAATGCCTGGTGTAATAATGTTACAATTCTGACAAGGGCCTGTAGATGCTATCCTATTAAAAAATTAATAATGATATGTCAGAAATTGGTCTATTAATCTTAGCTTTGTATCTTCAAAGCTTAGAGCTTTTATCAACAAGCATTTTACAGTGATAAAATTACTTAAACCTTTTAAAGTTTAATCATATCTGCTTATGGTTCTGCTGAAGCTAATTATGCCATCAGTTGCTGACATCAATACATTTGCCAGTTAGACTCTAAACCTAGTTTCACATGTATAGTAATATTGATTATACATTTTGGAAATACACATTTGATTATACATTTTAAAAGCTGACATGACTTACAATAGTTCTGTAGATATGTGTACAGTATTTTTGAAGAGAAATGTGTTTTAGGAGTGCTGTGTGCAGCACTCCAGTGTCATAGCATTTCTGGAAGGATTACAGAAACAGCTCTTATAGTAAAGGGGGTTTTTATTAGTATCATTTTGGGTTTTTTTCTTTTTTCTTTTTTTTTTTTTTAATATTCAGTAGTTTGTCATTGTGTTAGAATTGGAATTCCACCTTCTCTAATCTGGCCAGGGTTTCATATTGCAGGTTTTGTTTCTGTGCTTTTTAATTAAAATCAGTAGTGTCTCAAGAAAACTAAGTCAGAAATTGAAGTACAAGCTAAAAAGGAGAGGAGTAGCCTAAAGGAGGGAAAAATGTCTTAAAGGCTTCAGTATGTGATAACCATTCCAAAAACGGTCTGTATAAAATATCTTCGTAGTAATATTGTTATTTTAGTTCATTAGGAATGAGAAATAGTGCAGGATTAATACGGCTGTACTCTGGTAAACCAACCTTTAATATAGTGAAAGGAGTCAACTCTGCTAAAATCAGTGAAACGCTCGAACAACAGTGTAGCGCTGTTGTGGTTTTGGTCAAGATTCCTTAATTCCTGTTAAAAGCATTGAACACCAGCAAGTTCACTGGAGCTAAAGTCACTGACTACAGACTTGATTCTAACCAAGAGTTTGGAAATCAGATTTTTTCACCTGGAAAGCTTTCTCGTGCATATGGAATTGTAGCCACAATATTTTTGAATTGCATTATGATACCTACTGTATACGAAGGAAGGTTGTGCATCTCTATTTGGAGAACTCTTGTTTTGCTTTTCATTTGTGTATTTATGTAGTCAGATTTAATGAATTTTCAGTAGCATGAGGTTTTATATAAATCAAGATATAGCAGTGTGCTGACTTTTGCTTGTGTAATAGTAAACTGCTCCCGTGTCTTATGTATGAATATATTTTCATGCAGCTTAACTGCTTTCCAAGGTGATCTGATTACAGAGGCTGTATGAAACCATTTAAATTTCTATTTGAATAAGATTTTTGGTATTGAGATACGGAGTTTCTTCTGTTAGCCACACCGTGGATGGCATCAAGAAGGCAGAATGCCATCACATGCTGTTCTTCTCTGTTAATGCTTCAGGACTAGCTGCTGTACAGGTGTAATAGCTTACAGCATATGTCGTGCAGTGTACCGGTCCTTCAATTTTCCTCACCCAGAGGGCATCACCTTAAATAGCAACCTTTCTTACCCAACATGTCAAGATTGAGAAACTCGCTGCATATCACAATTACAGTTCAGACACGGAATTGAATTGCTGTCCTTGAGAACAGCAGGCATCTTGTTACCTCTTAAGTAGCAAATCTTAGCATGACCTTTGGATTGAGAGAAGTGTAACCATTCTTGGCTGACATAGTAGCTCAATAAATAAATGTATTGTTTTGCTTGGCTCTTGAAGTTGCTGGTTGAAAATCTGTAAACCTTTATGTCCAATCCTGACATTTTTTAATAAATATGTGTGCCTAGAATTATGGACTGTACAACTTTAGCTGTAATCTTTTCATTATTGAAAGAAGTTGCAGCCTTAAGGAGGAGCAAATAAGTGATAAATGGGTTTGAAATTCAACAAAACTGAGCATCCCCCATCCACCTTTTTTTTTTTCTGAGAGGTTTATCACAGAATCTGGAAATGATATTTAGCATGTTGAATATGACGGGAAAATATAAAGTGCTTTTTCTTACAAGAAATATCTTTGTCATTTATCCATCTTTTAGTACGTAAGCGAGAATATTTCTTTTCCTTCACTATAAACCTCACCATCTTTAGATCAATTTTTTCCTCAGTCACAATTTATTTAGTATTGAAATACGTACCAGTGACTGCATTTTTAAGTATTTTCTAAGTAGTATATTCTTCGGTATAAGGTATTGATTCATCTGGCTTTAATGGGTAGGGAGACATGTAGTTTAGAAAAGTGGATGTGGTAAAAATAGTTTATTGTTGTGTAGTCCTTTATTTTATTTCTTTTCCTGTTAATAAAATTGGGAAGTTTTCTAATATTTTCACATCTCTCTTAGCTTTAGAGAACTGTTTCATGAAGGAAACAACACTCTTGGCACTTTTGGCTTGGTACAGTAGTAAATGTGTGTCTGTGAGAATTAATAATATTTGAAATCCACGATGTACTTTCATGCTTCTGAATTTACGAGTAGATTAACCTTTGCACCATTACTGGAAGGCAACTGTGTTTGTTCTTTTCTGTTAGTAAAATGATGAGAAAATATATACTTTTTTAATATGTGTGTATATATGTATATATGAGAGAGAAGAGTCAAACGACTTCTCTAAGACCAAGCAAAGTATCAGATCTGACATTGCAAATTAAGTGTCTTATGTGTGCAGCCCAGGGCTTTGATTACTAGCAAGGGCTCACCCCCTGCTCTTGTCCCCGTTGTACAATATATAGTAAACCATAATGCCATTAGTTTAAATATAAACTGGATATATATAATGATTTTAATTTAGAGAGTCTTTCCTCTTTGATGTTGCTAAACATTACTGTTATTGAGGCAGAAAATCCAAAGAAACAGATGTCAGAAAGGACCCCGGAAAAAAAATGTTCTGTTGCCAGAGGCCGCATATTCTCAGAGGGTGAATCCTCTGTGGTCAGTGAAGGAAATGAGGCACGTCCTCTCCTGGGGCAGATTGTGAGGGCAGCTCAGTGGGGATAGGGAGCGAGTGCCAGGGCACGTGCAGACAAAGGGCCGCTTGCACACTGGAGGTCTCTATCAGTGCAAGGCTCTCTGGGATGCTGTCCGATGATTTAATTGTAACTCTGAATGCTGTGACATGTGAACAAGCTACGTGTCAGCTGTTCTACAGCAACTGCTTATGAATGAGCTCTCAGCATGAATGCAAGGTAAATTAAGGTTGCAACAAAGGAAATGTAAGGTGTATAATTTAATTTTAGTTTGGGACACCACAGAGTAGGAGAATAAACATGGACAGCTTGCTGAGGAGCAGTTGATGGACAGTATTGTATTAATATGTTTATCTTGTCTGTATGAAAATAACTATGAATTAAACATCTCTTTGTCTTAGATGTTTGCAAGAGCAATGATGTCTTTTGAACATTAATAGACAGTGCCATCTGATCTGTTTTTATGTCTTGAAGCAGAAAGGTGGTTTGTCCATGTCTGCTCAGTCACAGAATAGCTTGATAAAGTGCCATTTTAGTGGTCTTGGCATTAGAAGTTTTGGATTGAACTACAACAGATGGAGAAAATGAGAGACCGTTTTGTTTTCAGAATGTAAGGAACGTGGGTTAGGATTTAGGAGGAAGAATGTAAAGTTTTTTATCTAGGACTGAAGTTCTTGAAGTTGTCAATCCATTCGTGATGTGCCTCATACTCTCTCTAATGCCATGAAATATTAACTGGTTTTACTGCTATATGTAAAACAAAGGAATGATCTCTGACTATATAATAAAGTGCAATCCCATCATTCTGTAACTTCAAAAAAGGCTGAAAAAGCAAAACAACTCATAAACCACAAAATTGAAATTTCCATGCAACCTAGGTTTTCTGCTGTTTGAATTTGTGAGTTTAAATTTCAAAATCATGGCAGATTTTTGTAATACACAGAAGAAATACTTTAAGCATTCCCATAGTTACAAGATCTCCCTTCTAAACGTTATGATTTGTTAGGATTGTTTAAATGGGCTCACTGTTTTAAAACAACATTTTTATTGTGCCTCAACTTCGCTAATTAAAAATGGGATGATTTTCAATGTTACTATAATGATTTTGTTCTTGATTAAGCAGACTGTGCCTGTGTTTTTATAAGAAAGGTATGATATTTATTGGAGGGATTCTGTATACTGGAGGTACAAACATCTCAATGAGTCGAAAAAGCAAGTAAAGATCAAATTGCTCCCCCTCTACAAAAATAACTTTATGTGTTTGTGTGGGGTATACACCAGCTGTGTCTGTGGTGTATCTACACGCAGGCGTGGCAGAGATCAGGTACTCAAGGACTTGACTGAGAGTGTCCAGAAATCCTTAACAACAAACTTGCTCTCCCTGGAGTTAAAACTCTGGCAGGATGCCTGTAATGTCTTTATGGGTGACATGGAGTTTATGGCAGAATATACTCTGAAGTTTTCAGGTGGCACCAAGTTGGGTGCGAGCAGTTGGTACGTGCAGGGGCATTTTTTATTATGTGCCAATATACTTGAATGTTTATTTTGATAAGCCATTTGCTTTTTCTGTATTTATATGCATAGAAGTTAGAAGAAAATTTAAGCATCTGGAAGGGTATTTTTATCTTTTCAATGATCTCATCAGGTCTTAATAAATTATTATTACCTCTGCCTACAAATCTTGCCCACGTATGTCCTAATTATTTCAGAATGCGATATGATATGTGAATGATAAAGGCTTGAGTTTCTGGTTCAGGCCAGTTCTTCTACTGCTGTTGGTTCATTTATTCATTATAGCCATAAAATCAATTCATAGTGTCATAAGGGGAATTTTGATAGTGGCTGTGAGACTCCTTAACGTGCAAGATTGTGTTTGGATTTTAACATTATATAAAGAATTAAACTGCTCATTTTTACGTTACATATGCCAATATACCCGAATGCTTATTTTGATAAGTTATTTTCTTTACCTTTATTTATATGCGAAATGGGTAGCAGTCGTTTTTAACAAGATGTGTGTAGGTCAGGCCTGAAGCTTTGGCTTGTGGCTTGAGCACCTATCTTAGGAATTTGAGAGGTATTATTGTGTTATTATTTCATTTTTAGTGTAGGGAATAATAGGAATAGCAATCTGCTCTGCGCATGAAATCTTGGGAGGGAGAAGGCAAGAAGAAAATACTGAGGATGTATTGAATTGTTTTTCTTCTCCTTCCTCCTTCTAAATGTTCGTGTTTTTGTGCTGAAATAGCCTATAAAAAAAGCCTTGGACGTGGTTTATAGGAAAGGTGGTATTCTCAGTCCTGCTTATGGCATCATAATCTGGCAAGTCTTTGAGAACTGTAAACTCCTACAAGTTCCTTTGGGAGCTCTGTATCCTATTCTGCATACCTAAATGTCTTCAGAGTCAAGATACTGCAGATCATGCAGATGCTGCTGTAAGGGAAAAGAGCCTCCATTGCCAGCTGTGGCAGAGATCAGGTACTCAAGGACTTGGCTGGGAAGCGTCAGCCTGGGAATATCCAGAAATCCTTAACAACCAAGTTGCTCTCCCTGGAGGAAGAACTCTGGCAGGATGCCTGTAATGTCTTCATTGGTGACCTGGAGGATATGGCAGAGTGCACTGAGAAGTTTTCAGATGACAAGCAGTTTGTGCACACAAGGGCAAGGCTAAGGCTCAGGGGGATCTGCCCAGGCTGCAGGAGAGAGCTGACAGAAAACTCATGAAATTCAACAAGGACAAATGAACACCCTGTACATGGAGAGGACTTACCCCTTGCTCAGATACATACCGGGGATCATCTCTGCTCAGAAGGATGTGCGGGCCTTGACAGACAGCAGGCTCAGTGTGAGGCAGCGACGAAGGCTGGGCTGCCTCCTGGGAGATATTAACAGGAGCATAGTCCATAGACAGAGGAAAGAGATTCCTCTGCCTTTACTCAGCTCTCATTAGACTGTATCTGGGATAGCATTTACCCAGTTTTGTCCCTTCAGTAAAAAGAAGGCAGGCATCAGAGCAAGTCCAGCAGCAGGTCCCCAGGCTGACCAGGGAGCTGGAGCACTTCCCTTTGGGGAAACCCAATATCAGCCCCCCAATATGTAGGAGATTGTGAGGTCCTGGGTGGGCTTATTCTGGGCAATTTTCTTTTGACTTGGGGGACTTTACCCTGCCAGTACAATATACATTAAGAAGCTAAATATTCTGGAGGGAAAGATCTATGACATGTAGTCGGAGGGGAAATAGAGAAGGAGGGTATATGAGATATTTAGTAATTGTGTAAGTGAGCAGAGGAGCTGAGAATCCTGACCTATGGAAAAAGTGTGATTTTCTAGGTGGCTGCTCATGGCATTTTTTCCGTATTTGAGGTTCATTTTCTATAAGATATTTGGTTTTTACTTCTACATGGTCTTGCACAGTTCATGAAACATTATAGATCAGCTTTCAATCAGAAATTCTAAGAATTATATTTTTTACTAGTATTGATTGATGTAGAAATGTTCATAAAGTTAAAAGAAACAGATCAAAAAGAAAAGAAACCAACCTGATAATATCTTTTTTTTCTTTTAAGAATTCAGAAAGAACTTGCAGAAATTACATTAGACCCTCCTCCGAACTGTAGGTAAGTTCACTTGGATTTTATTCATTTCAAGTATGTAAATGAATATACGGAGCTGTGGAAATTGCATAGGGCACTGAAGTAAATTTTAGTTATTCCTTTGTGCTGATTATTCAGCATTTTTGAATAAGGGCTGATAGATATGTTGCCTACATATAAGGAATTGATATGACATACTTTCTGGTGACCAAAGTGGTACCATAAATGGATGAACTTCATTATGCATTAATAGATACAGGACAAATATCAAATCACCTTTCATTTCAGGTATTAAATCTATAGTATTTTGTTTGATTCTGTCAAATGTAATCTTGGTGGCAGTTACTTGGTATATTTGATTCCTTTCTCTTGCAAGTTGTTAACACACAGTGAATATAATGGAGAAAGGAAAATGTTGTAGTCACAAAGTGTTAGTAATTTTCTGACTGTGTTTGTGGTAATCAGTTGTGATACTCGATGGACACTTCCTGAATTAGGGTATAACATCATATAGACTTTCTGATAATGACTGTGTGCCTGTTTGGTTTGGGTTTTTTATTTTGTTATTGTTTGGTTTGGTTGGGGGAGGGGGGCAGCAGGTTGTGTTTTCTTTTGTCAAGTATGTTTACTTCTGGTATGTTTAAAATTGGCTTTGAAATGAATGATGAGGTAGACCTTGAAACCCTCACTGTCTGGTGGCTGGGGCTCTCTACGGTTGTTTTCAGATGGCTGTCTCAGGCTTCTTATCTGTCAGCTTGTGACATATGGTCAGTGCTGGAGCTGGGCCAGGGCTGCACATTGCTCTTTAAAGGAGTCCCTGCTACTGCACCTCTCGTGGTGAGAGGTTGGGCTCAGTGCAGAAGAATAGCTTCTACTCAGTCCTGCCAACCCACTTCAACTGATGTGGTTAGTAGGTTTCATTCCGTTAATGCACTAAAAAGAAAGATTGATAGAAATGGCTGATTGCATGCAGCTTTTATAATGAATCCCAGTATGTTTCAGTATCGAATTAACTAAGCAACTGGTAGTAAAAATGACAGTCAGCATAATTGTTTTGGTCTCTTGACAAAAGTATGTGTAAGAAAATACTCTAACAAGATTTGATGTGGTTGTGCAGGATCTCAAGATATAAGTCGAGTGGCTACGTACCAAAGTGCTGCTTAGTGAAGTAGCCTTGCAATAATAGCATTCAAAGAGTATTTCAGTCAATTAGGATGAACAGTTTTTTGCTGGATAAAACATTTTAATAGCTAAGCTGTTCTGTCATGCTTACGACTGTGTGTGAGTCTTCAATCACATCAAAGCTGTTTCATGTGGCAGATTTTACTTCGGTGTTGATGACTGATGCCTATTAGTGGATTGATTTGCTGAGATGAATATGAAACTTCAGTCTGTTGTAGAAGAATGCTTAAGTCTTTGAACTGAGAGTAAAAGGCTTACAGGTTTTTACAACAGTGTCATTTTTTCTAGTTTTCTGAAGCCTCTTTATAACAAAGCAGTTGTTTCAGTGTACAAGTTACTATTATATTTGATTTTTTTTTTTTTTTTTGCTAGCAAGTGTAAAGTAAGCATTGGTTGTCTTATTGGAAAGCCCTTTGGTGACTTGCAATTTACAAAAAAAACAAGTGAGCTGGAGATTTCCTGGTTTTTGTTGAATTATTTACACTAATGATAAAATAGCAATGAAGTGCACTCCACAATGCTGGTTTGCAAAATCACAAAATTACATCTAACCTTTTGTGTCTGCTGCTTTAACACGGTTCTTAAGATGCAGAATTACTTCATGTTATGATAGATAGATAGATACCCATTAGTAACCTTAATATTAGCAAGTATGTTTTTATAGTCAATACAGAATCGCTTCATTTAGTTTTATGATTTGTTGACATAGTCTAAACAGTGTTTTCATTCGAACTTCATCTATTTTCTCGTATAGTTAAATGTTACGAAATAAATACATCAGCCAGGCATGATTCTTCAGAATAATGAGAAAGTTGAGCAGGATATCTTACCCTAAAGTATTGATACATCCTTTCTTGCTTTTAGTGAAATTTTGGTCGTTGTTAAAAGACATGTTAGCTTTTTCTATTAAAAAGCCTAACCATATTTCATAAACATAAGTTCATTGCAGATGTAGGCTGCTTGAAATGGTTGCAATTCCATCTTGCCTTCACTGTATGTACTCTGTCATCTGTAAAATAAATCACAACTGGGCAATAGGAACGTGATAATTCTGAAAACTAAATGTCATAGAAGGTGTGAGGAAGGTATTATTCAAGAATACAGCTATCTTAAATAGCTACTTAGGAAATTCTGATAGGAAGGCTGTTGAGCTCAATTGGAACTTGGGTGGAGTATTGCATGATGATTTGCAAGACTTTTCATTAACTACAGCAGGCCAAAGCTTGAGGTTTCCCCCACTCATGAAAAAAGCCCCAAATGGGACAGTGGCTGTCGCACAGTAGCATCCCTCAATCGCGTGGTAGCCTACACAGTCACTACAAGCTCCAAGGCAGCTGCAGCTTCCACTGCTGCAGCAGCTGTGATCTTAACATTTCCCCCGCCTCATCCCTGTGAAGAGAATGGACTGTGTAATCTTCATGTTTGTTTGGAATACAAAAAAGTCTTGCTCACAAATGTGCCTTGGAATTGGCAGATTATCACTGCTGGGACTTGCAGCATCTTTCCAAAACTGTGGAGAGCTGTGGGTTTCAGAGTTTCTAAAAAAAAAATCTCTCACCTCAGCTGTAAAAGAAGTTTTAATACTATAAGAAATTAGAGTTGTCTTCCTCCCTGCTTCCTCTTGTGTAGTTTGGGTACTGGGTGATGGAGAGAGTCCTCTTGGCTCTACAAACTTTGGCTCCTTCCTCAGGACTGAGAATGTATAATGTTCTATGTGTAAAAAAGCCAAGCTGAGGAGGGGGGTGTGTGGGAGTTGAGCAGTGTAATCATTGCTATTTTTGGAGGAAGGCATGTCATAAAAAAGCCTGTTATACTTCACATTTAACAGAAAGAACTGGATGGTTTTCATATGTGTTGTCCCATCCCTCCCTGCTTTTTGCTTTTGCATTGAGCTTAATTTACTTTCGAGGACAGTCCTGAATGCAAAGCAGGTACGTTTATGTTTTAAATCTGCAGCATTGTGAAATTGCAGTTTGTCAGGCGGTGGTATACCTAAATTGTGGACATTTGCCACTCTTTTTTTTTTCTTCTCATTGAAATATCAGAGCTTGATTGCTAGAAATGGCACACATATTATGCTCCTGAGTAGTGCAGAGTATAGCTTTTCTCACAGGTAATAAGATCCTCATATTTAAGTGTCATTTTCCTATATTGCCTTGCTGAAAGAGGGGAACAGTTGGAAATACTTGTAGCTAAAATAATGCCTTTTCAAACTTCTCCGTATTTTCGGCTGCATTGTGCATAAGACAAAAGATTCCATAGAACACAACTTCTTGTGTACTATTTCCCTTCTCACTGGCAAGAAGACAACATCTCTGTGGCAACTTATACCAATTGCTTACATGGGAAAATAATATTTGGAAAGCATTTAATGTATTTTTAGCTTTTCAATGTGAACTTAGCAGCTGGAAACAAGGAGAGCCAGCATGAAGTGAATAGCAGCTCTCTGTGGACACCACTTGGAGCAACTGCTCAAAATTTTCCTGTTAAGTCACCGACATTACCTCTCTTCTCCTTCACGTTTTCTTTTGATGTTCTGTAGTGTACTTTCCACCATTCTTCTCTTTTCTGTGTATTTACTGCAATTCCTATTACATTTTTTGTATTTCATTTATTTTATGCTCTGGCAGTATAGGTAATGCTGTAAAGAACTATGCAGCTTAGTGGGCAGAATGACTCTCATTTCAAAACAATCACTTTAAAATCCTGTGTAAGGTCTTATCTCTTCCATTTGTTTGGAACCATTACATTAATTCCTTGCTTTTTATACTGTCTGCAATATTGATAAGCAACCAGCGTATTTCTAGTATTTTGCTTTTGAAAATGAATCACACTGATAATACTTAAAACAGGGGTTTTTTTGGGATAATGTTGAGAAGAGACAAGTGGAATGGCAAAGTTTTCAATTTGACTGAGAGAGATAGGTCAGTGTGCTTAAAGGATATCCCTTGTGTTATTAAAGACTGTATGGAGTGCAACATTGCTGTTTAATACTGCTTTGACTCTGTTTTTGCTGAAATGTTGAGGCTGGGATCTTCACAACTCCATGGGATTATGTGAATTCCAACATTTTCAGTTATTGTTCTTGGAGCCACGTTTAAACTCCTACCTATTGCTTCTTTAAAGCTAAAGAGATGGCACAGGTCAGGAGCAGAAGACAAAAGGGAGCACAATGTCAGAGAAAGACTGGGAGGGAGAAGATGGTCAGGATTGCTCTAAAATGCAGAGGAGAGAAGTGGAGGGACCTGGAGCAACAGGTACAGCAAGTATCTACCCTGCAATTGTGCTCTGAGGGTTTGACTTGGGGAGACATCAGTCTGTTGCCACAGGCACATGGCTGTGATGGTGTGATGCTAATGTGTCAGCAGGGTGACAAACTGCAGTAAGAAATGCTTTCTCTGAACATTTTCCTTCACAACATTTCCAACCTGAATTCAGGCTCCCTTCCCCGTTGTGTTACTTGTGGAGTTTACTGTTTGCCTGTATAGACTCATTTTCATCTGCTGCTAGTCATCTTTCTGAGAACATGTGGCACAGGACATTGTATATACCTTAGCCTGGTCTCTTTAGAATTTACAGCAAATAGCAAAACTTAGTCCAAAAGATAAGCATGGAAGTAGTTTATACTAGGGTACAGGATCCTGTTGGTTTTAAACCCATGATGTATCAATAACCGAGAATAAGGATGGTTGAAAAATTTGAGTACTCACTGCAACTGCTTTATGTTTTGCTCTTGAGTCCCTTTCTGCTCCAAAATGGCAAGAAACATGTCCCAAAGGTATGCAAGTTAACAATCTCACTGGGATTATATTTTATAATAGCAATCATACTGTATTTTGTCACTTAAATTAGATTGCTGGGTTTTTTAACTGGTGAGGTTTTTAGATTTTATTATCTTGGTACCTTGAAGTACCTTGGATGAAAAGTGTCAGGTTACTTTTCATTTCTTTGGTAATTTTCTTTTAAGACATTGCAGAACCATAATTTGCGCTTTAAGCTCTGAAGTACATAACTGTATTAAAGCATTTCTTTAAAAATATCTGTTTATTTTCACTGTAAAAGTGGTCTTTCAATGTCATATTGTTTGCAAAGCATCTCTTTTCTAAAAATAACACAGATGTTTATTTTCATGGGTCTTCTGTGTGTCAAGATGCAGTGTACTTGGAAGGACCTCTAAAATACAGCTGTTTTTTTTAGTGATCTGATACCTTTGAAAATCTATGTTTGATATGAAAAAAATATTAGAGAGCTCTGAACATTTTGGGTATTTTTTTGTCATTGAATAAACTGAGTTTTCAATATTGGCTTGATTGCAGTATTGCTTGCGGTTGTGGGGTGATTTTAGGATTGGATGCATGCTCAAAAGCTTCAGGATGTGTTGTGGCTGTTGGTGGCTTGAAAAGTTAGCAACTTTCATGAAGGCAGGAGAGGTAATAAAAGAAAGAAAGGCCGTAAAGGGAACCTGCCGCTGGCTGCCTGCCAGGTCTGGCAACTTCACTCAGTGATGACGATGTAAGGAACTGTCTGACAACACCCATTAATGCCTCCCAGCTTAACAATACCTCCACATGATTTCTGCCAGTTCTCCCAGTCCTTGAATGATGACAACTTCTCTCCCAGGAGGAGGAGAAAAAAGAACTAGTGTTAGAGAAGAATAAGAGTACTTCAGCGAGCACCGTGTGAGTGCAGATTTGGAAGGTCAGGGAGATGCCAGAGCACATCCTATGGCACAGCTGAAGCAGGGAAATGAGACTGGGGCATAAGGAGGGGTCGTGAAGATCACACGTTCCTTGAGGCAGGAAAGGGCAGAAAAATGCTCAAAAAGCAGCCTGTGATGGACATGGGAGGGTTCCTTGGTATTTGCAACGTGCTTAGTGTAGAAAATAACTAAATCTCTGGTTTAAATTGTAAGCTGGGGAAGGTGGTGTGAATAACTGTAACAAGGGTAAAACGAAACACTTTGATGCTTTTAGTGTGGGGAATTCTGAACAGAGAAATTCTTTTCCAGCAGTTTCATATTGAGTTGCAGCTGGTCTTTGTAAGTCAGTCTCCTATGGTGTACAAGAACAGTCCCCAATGCTTTCAGCTCCAAAATTTTTCAGACCACCTTTCATAGACATTTCTTTTGCCTTCTCCTAAATAGCTAAACAAAGGTGTTGGTTTAGGATGGGAGATTTTTTTGTTTGTTTGTTTGTTTTGTTTGGTTGGGTTTTTTTTTTTCCTATGAGCCGGAATTTGGTTTATACTATAAACCTGATATTTTACATGCATGTTTTTGTAATCTCCTTGATAAAGCCTGCATTAAACACACCTGCAAAGAAAACCCTACCCACCCCAACCCCAAAAATAAGTGCATTAAATAAAAAATCACTGCTTGTCAGCAAGGGAAGCAAAACCACCTTGACTGAGACTTTACATCATTGCTGGAAAGCTTTGCCAAGAAATACCTGAATGTAGATTTTATATATAGTTAGCTATTTTTGTCAGGTTTTTCCTTTCCCCCCCTCCCCAAATATAGACTAATTTCTAATATAAAAACTATATAAGGGTGAATTGCTTTACAGAAATTTGATAGAGGGGAATTATTTGAAAGTGTGACTGTAGTAGGTACTCTTGCACTGAACAAGCAGACACTGCCATTTCATGATAATCATGTAAGAAACATGCTTTTATTAGCAGCTCATTACCCTTTAGTAATTTACTCATTATTGAATAAATGAGGGAAATGGAAGATATTTTGTCTGTTGGTCGGGACTGACAGCATAATGAAGTATTCATTTTCTTCAGTAAATGGCATAATCTTGTAACTAACAGTGTTGACTTCAGTAAACCACATTTGAGCAGAATTTGAGTTTGGCTCTTCCCTGTAATGCTTAAATCCCCTCCCCATGGAAATATATTTAAAAAAAAATCAGTCTTTCTCAGTTCCAATACCACAATTATATGGCTTTTTAATATCTACTAACTTTTAGTGCATTTTATATTTTGGGGGAGGGCTTTTGTTTGTTTGTTTGTTTTGGCTTTTTGTTGTTGCTGGTCTTGTTTTGGGTTTTCTTGCGTAGTCATGACAGTGTAAGGCAATGCTGTAATTTTTCTTTTGCTCTTGGTATATCTGGAATGTGTAATAGATTGACTTTAATGAAAATTGTTTTCTCCTGGCAGAAAAGCTACAGTTTAGGACTAAAAAGTCATGAACTAGTAACAGAGCATGCTTTGCAATACTTTGGAAACAAACTATGAAATTGATCTGGATGCTGTTTTCTTGGTGAGCAATAAAACTTATTTATGCTGTACTTACATTTGCAGCTTTGGTACATGCTTTTTGGGGTATCTAATTGGCTGCAGCTTTGAATCATATCATAAACATGCCAAATGTTACTAATTACAATTAAGATATCTACTTGAAATAATCTTTGTTTGCATTTTCTCTGACAATTTTTTTTTTCACTTATTTACATGCCTTTAATTTTTCATTTTAACAGTTCTTGCAACATTTTATTTTTGTTTCAAGGCTGTGGAATTGGATTAAACAGGGTTTTTAAATACTTCCATGTTGCTTGGAAAGAAGCCAGTTACTGTGTATTGGCTTAATAGAAACCATGCTTAGCAGTGCCTCACATATGGCAGCTCGTGTTTGTGTGGTAAGACATTATGTATTTTAAATATTACCTTTTATGCGATAGTCAAATTTATGCCAGAATGTGAAGTTTCCTCTGATTAATGTTAACATTCTGGTTTTTTTAGGGAGAAATGTGTAGTCAAATACATAATTTACTGTCTGCTTGGCACAAAAGCCATATTTATGTGGCCTTTATTAACTTGAGATGCATAGTGTGCCTAGAGAGGGCTATAGGTGAGTGATAATATGCTTTCATGACACTTGTAGCCTTTTAATGTTGTAAATATTGTGGAGGCCAAGATGGTGATTCTGTAAGTAAGACTGAAATACAAGGATTTGTGTTCAATTTAGTAGATTGAGTTATATTTCAAGAATAAGCTGTACACGGTTACAGCAATAACTCTTGGAGTGATGACACAGCTGAGAACTTAAACCTTAAATTTCTAAAGTTTTTTTTCTGGTTTGGGTGTTATTGTTGTATTGGGTTTTTTAATTACTTATATCTTGTTGTAACTTTTACGGAATTTGGAACTTAGTATAGCCTCTAAGAATTTTAAAGCTTTTGAAGACATTTATTCTGGATTATCTTGCTGTAGGCAGCCTTTTTGTATAAAATTCAGCAGTGACTTCATAGCAAAACCTCTTTATCTGAAAATAATGTTGTTATGCAGTGGAGAAATGGTGAATAATTCCATTCTTTCAAAATGATTGCCTCATTTTTTTGTACACAGTGGGTTTTGGGGGAGGAGGGCTTTTTATTTCTACCAGATTAGTTGATGTTTGATTTAACTTTCGTTTGGGAGGTTTTCACAGTAAACACCACTGAATATTCACATCATAAATCTAATAGAGATTATCCTTTTTATTATAACTTTAAAATTGTTAAAGGAAATTCTACTCTTGTATGACAGCAGTGCAGTATCTTCTGCATATATCATAATTCTGTGGGTAATGTAAAAAACCTATGGTAACAAACTGGATTTTACACTTTAGGTGTTTTCATTCTAAAGTGGCTTTTATTTTTAAGTGTGTTATTACACTAGATTATGATTAGTCTGTTTGCACATAAGAAGGCAGTATCTAGGATTTTATACTTCTGAACTAAATAGATAAATATTTTTAAAAGATAATTAAAGTATGCTTGGGATAATTATGTGGTGTCAACATTCATACAACTGGTCATTTTACCATAGATGGGATCCAGACAATTTTAGGATTTTGTAAAGTCTCTTTATTTGCTATCTTAGGTAGCCTAAACGGGATAAATACGTATGTTGCCTACAAAATTAGGCATGCTATAACCCTTCCAGAGAAGATGGATGGAGTGAAACACATTTAATTTTCAGAGAAGTTTAGGAAACTGAAAAATTAGATGTCTGCCTAGTATGCAATTTCAGATTTGTTGATATAAATAATTGATTGCAAAGCTCATAGCTGTGGCATTTAGGGTCACAGGGATTAAAAAAAAAAAACTCTAAATTTGGGTTTTGCAGCCAGGGTGGATTCATAGGAATATTGGTTTCAGAATCACTGCAGTAAATGCAGTGCCGGGTTTTGCAGCAGCATGAAGTAACCGTGGATGGGATTCATTAAGTGTTCTAGGTTAAACCGTTGGCTGGAGTTAACTGGGCTTGAGTGTTCCACAGCAATTTTGACAAAGACTCTAGTGTGGAAATGGGCCTTCCCTTTATTTCAGATTTTGTTGGATAGCTTGAAAAGCAGGGCATTCATGACTGAATCTTTCTTGGAAAAGTGTCTGGCTTTTGATTTGAGGAAGGTTAGCCTCGCTCCATGTTACATTGGAGCATGTTCCTTTCTCTGCAGCAGGCATCATGGGACACACTTGGGTTTGTGCATTCAGAATACTTTGTGGGAGTGCACTTCTTGGCACTTCACCTCTCAGAGAACTCATATTGCTGGCTGGGCCAGAAACACAACCGTGGCTTCTTGTATCTCCTGCATACAATCTGCTGTACTGCCTGCCAAAAACAATCCCTGGAGTCACTTTGTGCCTCGGGTACAAAGAGCAGGGTCTTTGTCTCCCTTTCCTGAGGTACTTGTATGAGATCCGTTGTAGTTTGGCTCCGAGAAAATACTTGGCTGTAGTAGAGGGTAAAAACCCAACACACAATGTGCCCTTCCTCATAATTGGCTGTTTATTTATGTTCTCTTACACATAAAATAAGACCTGTCAGTCTATAAAACTATTTCTGAAAGAGGGCTTGCTTCACTGCCATGTCTTATTCACAGCAATGTCCTGTTGGTAGCAGCAAGAACAGTAAAACACTTTGACACACAGTGTGCACATTACAAAAAGGAAGTGTCATATCAAAAATGGCTGTAAACATTTTCACAGTCACTTGTCATTACACATTTGAAGGTGGGAAATTTTTAGAGAAGATTACTCAATTTTCTTCTTTCCCTTGCAAGTCCAGGCTGCCTAGAAAGGAAGACATATTTACTTAGTATGGGATTTCAGTGGGCTGTTGTGGACACGATTACTACAATTTGTAGTTGTCTGAGTACATTCCTCAACAATCTGTCAACACAGTGATTAAGTATCAATGCACGAGGGCTGTTTTGAATTTTGATCCAGCATTAATCAAGTTAATTTGGGATTTTTTTTTGTTGCTGCTTTTTTTTTTTTTGTTTGTTTGTAAACTGTAGACTTCAAAAAGAAAGGTCAGATGATCACAAGTATCATTGCTATAGAATACTGTCTAGCTGATAGGCATCACATAATCAACTCAAAAATCTCATTTGTGTCTGGAATTACCGCAGTGTAAATCAGATTTCAATTCATGATTCAGGTGTAATGGCCTTCTTCATCACAAACCTCCCTAAGTGATAGTTAATTAATAATGTCTATTAACCATGAGGATTTTGGTATACATGTGGGACTTGCATTTTCAGGTAGCTACAAATGCAGCCTCAAAAGCCCACAATGCGGTGGCTGTAGGATGACGCATTCCAAAGATGTTCTACAACAACTTCCTTGCTCCTTACTGAATACAAATAGCTGCGGGATGACAGCTATCTCAGTTTCAGTAGAATCTTTATGATTTAGATGATAATGATAATTTTATTCTGCTGCCAGTACAGAGCACTTTGCAGACTGATATCAAGGTTAATTGTCGCTTTGAGAAGAAGTGAAGCACAGTCTGCCAACCTGACGCTGTGCTCAGCTGAGAAAGATAATTGTTATTCAAGTAGTATTTAAATGAGCCGAAACGCTGATAAACAACCAAAATACTTTCTTTTTTTTCCTCTCATGTTTATTCACTGTGCTAAAGAATGAGGTCATCACTGTGTATAAATACCACTAATGGACGCTGTAGTAAAAATATGCTGAGTATTTACAGAACTTACAAGGAGTGGGTTCCTCCTCCCCCCATGTGTGGGCTGAAGGGAAATATTTAAACTTGAGTTCCTCTTGTCAACACATCCTAATTCTTCTATGTTGCTGGTTGCTGGTAGCAGTTGTACTGTTACCTTGTATATGACTGCTTATGCACTGTGACCTGACCTTACTGGAGCGACTGAGGGGTTTGCAGTCTGTACCAGGGCTTGTGACTTCTAAGGATTATTCTGTGCCCCATGTATCTCATGGTGGTTTTAAAGACAACTGTAGTTCTTTTTCCCTCTGGGCTTGGGGAATTGCAAGCAGCTCAGCACCCAAAGAAACAGTGCAGAAACATACAAATATTGCTATAAATTAGAAGGTTGGAAATTTTTGTATTCCTGGTAGATTCACAGCTTTTTAAGGAAAATGGTCAGCTGTATGCAGCAATGCAGTTCTATATCCCAGAAAGCAGTCGGGCTGCCCCAGAATTTGGGACTGATTTTATTCAGTTTACATAACTCTTTTCATCCTAGGGTCTTCAAGATTAAGATTTTACCGTGGATTTCAGAAGATTTCAGTTGAATCGAATGCATCCAGTTCATTCCACCTGCTATGCCTCTTGTGCTGTTTGAGAATTATTGGTTGCAGGAGTTTCTTAGCCTTGAGAACTTTTAGTTAATCGTCATGCAGCAGTAAATACCTTTATACTTGCACTGCTGTTCTTGTATGCACTGTCAAACAGACGTCATTGTTATTCACATGAAAACTTGCAATCTATGTTTAGCAATTTGTTTGTTGCTATTATTCCAGTGAAGTAGGTGGGTTCTGTTTCTTTGGGGTTTTTCAAATTATTTAGGATGTTGATTTGATGCAATTTCTGGACTAAATTAATAACTGATGTAACTCTACTAGACAGACCATATTATAAATATGCCAAGAATTTGCACAAAACACAGAAAAATGATAGAATTGTTACTGTCAAGACTTTAAGAAGTGAAAATAAACTCGCCTTAGTGATTTATGTCAAGGGAATTCTTTTTCCATGACAATTCATAAATTCTTGGCTAAGGTGTTTTCATAGTATTACTTTGTGGGAGGACAATTTAGTACTTAACTGGCAAGAGACCACTTATTTGTTAATTCTGTTATTTCATATGCATTATAGTCCTGTGGCTAAGAAACATAAGTGCTTAAATGTCTTATTTTCAGTCCTGAGCGCTTCCATACGTTCCTGTAACATTTTTAGAGTCTGTATGGCTTATTAGCTTTCCACATGACTAATGCAGATTTTAACAAGCAAAATGGAGAAGGGCCAACTCATAATTGTTAGTGCAGTGGCATAATCAGCCATACATGGTTTGTTTATTATAGCTCAGCAATAGGAGAATGTTTCAAAGAGAAAACACGCTGGCATGATTAGTAAGTAGCACAGTGATGTGAGACCGTCCAACTACAGAAGCTGTCTTGCTGGGTTATTAATTTACTTCAGGATATGCTTTCATTTTTCTTATCATAAGGGGCACTGATAATGTCAGATTTTAGTAGCCATTTACACTGAGTTACTAAGAAAAAAATACATGAAAGTGGGTTTTTTTTTTCTGGGATGAATGGGTGTGTTGTAGAAGTGTGGTGAACACTACATGTTGTACAAATCAGCAAAATGATTAGAGCTTGCTTAATGCAAATATGAAATGGGAGGAAAATACCTAGCAGAAAGACAATTGGTTTTGAACAATAAAATGTTTAATCAGATGGTTATCAAAGATATAAGTAAGTAACTTCAGCATTTATATTGTAGCAATTACAAAGGCTACAAAATAGGCATTCTTTCTGGCTGGGTATCGATTGACACAAAATGGAATTGGAAATAGTGCAGTGCAGTGTGATAAGTAATGGGGAGAAGACTCAATTGCATAATAGTTGCTGTTGCTGCTTTTCAGTCTTGGCTGAATTTCTTGGAAGCAAGTTTTAAAACAAAAAAATAAAACCAAAAATAAACAAAAAATGCTTGTCTATTAAATAGACAAAGGTAAATTTGCTGCGTATATGTGGAGACAGTGTATTAGTATCTGTTTTCCAAGACTAAATGCCATTCAGTCTAAAATTTCCACTGACTTTACAGGTTAATTTTGCCCACTATTTTATTCACCCTTTAGCAAAACAGTTGACTTGCAAGCCTTGTGCTCTTCCAGCTTCTGCTACACGTTCTTTCATACCCCTGACACCGTGACTTGAATAATCAACTTTTTCTAAATATGCAGGCTACAAAAGCTGATGAATTGGTTGAATTAGTCTTAAACTGATTTTAATTACAATGTGTCCAGACATTTTTAATTGTTTAGTTTCTGTCTTATTTAGGGTTATATTAAGTCTATTGATTTTTAAACTGAATCAATGTAAACCTTGTTTCTAAATGTTCTTTCGACTTTTTGACCATTTCAGCTAAAAGTAGTCTTAAATTGTGTGTTTTTTCTTGAACAGTGAAAGTTTATACAAAGGCAAGCCTTCAACTAGGTGTCCATTTTGGTTTTTTATTCCTTAGTTCTTCCTGAAGGAAAAAAACCCAAAAAAACAAAAAACAGAAAGTCCAAAAAGTAAGTAGCGTGTTGGGGAAATATCAACTAATTGTAGCTATCTTCTCCGCCTCTTCAAGTTTTATTGGTTTCAGTGATTTTATTGGACAGAAAACTCTAACCCGAAAGATATTTTTAGAGGCAAGATAAACATGTTTTACAACATCATTTTTTATGACATTTGCTATACAGCTTCTGTAACATTAAATTCTGTAGAGAAGAGAAAATTGAGGGAGATCTTATGATGTGAAGTATAAATACCAACAAGGTGTGAAGAAGGTGAAGCCAGGCTCTTTTGAGATATGCCCAGTGAAAGGGCAAGAAGCAGCTAGCACAAAGTGAAACACAGGAGGCTGTGTCTGAACATCAGAAAACACTTTTTTTCCGAGGTTGACCAAGCATTGCCACAGCTCACCCAGGGAGGCTGCGGAGTCTCCGTCCTCAGAGATATTCAGAAGTCTGGACACAGTCCTGTGCAACTGGCTGGAGGTGGCCCTGCTTAAGCTGGGGGTTTGGGCAAGATGACCTCCATAGGACCTTGTCAACCTCTGCTGTTTCTGGAATTCTGTGATAATTAAATTGCAATTTGTTTGTTGGTTTCAGGGTTGGGTTGGTTCCTTTTTCTTGTTGAAAAGTATAAATAGTCCAGCATTTTTTTGAGTTGGTCATTAAAAGAACCTAAGTTTCAGTTTCTGTCCTTTTTGTGGGCTGAAACAATGAAGGTGAGATGCAGTTTAAAAGCAGACAATGTGTGGTGGTTGGCTCACATTCTGTGAGTTTACCTGTATGTAATGTTTAAGCATGTTTATTGCAAATTTTGCTTTTGTTACACCTTAATAAACCAGGTGCACTGTTTCTTTTTGGAGCAGAATATGGCTTGTTCAGCTGATTGAAACTAAAGGTTGAACTTAAGAGAAGCCATGAAAGGGATGTGCACAACTTTTGCCCTTTTTGAAATGAGTTAATTTTTGGCCTGACATTTAAATTCACTAATTAAATCTTTGATTGAAAATTTTACAGAACCACTTCATTTGAGCAGCATGCGACTATTTTTATCACCTGGGTTGCACTGTTTTAAATTTAGACTTCTAATAAATGAAATTGGCTGAGTGTTGTCTTTTAATAACAGCGAAGTTTAATACTGTTAAGTGCTTCCACTTGCTTGTTTTACTGAAGTGTATATACAGTCTTGAAGAACTCTTCTTTATACTGAACAGTTTAGTTGGGTTTTTTTGCACACTTGAAAGTTACTGGACTCCTTTGGATTTATTCCATGTCCTTTTGAATAAAAACCAAGAGCCAGCCAGCACCTTAACACTTTTTAAATAGATGCAGCTGAAATCTCTCCTAAATGTAAAACCTGTTTCACATACTCAGACACATCCAACCCCAAATACAGGAAGAGATCGATCAGCACTTAACCTCAGAGCCATCCTGCAGAGTTGCCAACCCTCTGTTATTAGCAGTGGTGTGGCTCCTGGTCTGCATGAGGGAGGATCCCTGTCTGCACTAGCACTCTCTGCCTGGCATGCCAGAGTGGTAGTAAATAGTTTAAATAACCCCCACATGTATTACTCAAAATACTCTTTGATATAAAAGCAGTAAACATTCTGGTTCTTTGATTTTCTTCTAAAAGCAGTAACTAAATAGATCAACAAAAAAACGGAGTAAATTATACACTTAAGCTTGAATTGCCTGACAGTGGTATTCAATTCTCAAAAAAAGGCCTTGCTGATGACATGTTGAGCACTGTGTAGGTTACATAAAGAACTAGCATTGAATACACTAATAGAAAGTCTGGACCTGTATTGGCTCATTGCAGTCAGGTCACATGCACTACGTTTCAAATGCACTAAGTTTCAGAAGATGACTCTTAAGAGGCAGGAGTAGCTTTCCTGGGATGAAAAACAGAAGATCTTTTACCAAAAAAGAAATTATCTCAGGGATGTTTAGCTGAAAGGTTGGGAGACCTTAGTTCAGCATATAGACCACATTAAAAAATATTTATCTAATTTTTTTTTTGCTTGACAAATACTCTGGAAGTCTGTCAAATAACTGCATGTGGGTCAATATCATATACATGTAATTTGATCTTGAAATTTCTTTTCAAGTTTATAAAGTTTAGGAATAAATTTTAGAAATTTATGAGCATATGTTTTTTTAAACAATGTTTCTTCTGTTTCAGAAGTTTTTGTTTAAAAAAAAACCCAAACCAAAACCTAACCTCAAATCTCAAAGAGACTCTTTGAAGGTTTTAGCATTAAACCTAAGTATAGTGATCAATCTGGAATACAGTTTTTGCATTATTTTGGTGGATTTTGGTTTTTTCTTGCTTCAATTTGATCAAATATATATACATGTAAAAAAACCCCAGTATTTCCTTGCAGTCCATTAACTTTACAAAACATTTTAATTTCATTTGTGGACAACTTGGTCCATTTCATATTGTGAAGCTTTGATTCTCTTAAATTGACGCCTTAAGAGTTAATGCTTCTGAATTTGACTAGGGTGGTTTGTTCCAGTAATTTTATTATTAAAATTGGAATTTTATGATTTAATTACAATTTAGTGAGAGCAGGCAGAGAAACTTCAGCATTGTTTTAGGTAGGGGTAACAGTAGGAGAGGGGTGTCCTGCTGCTGATGATCCAAGTACTGTTTAAGAGGTACTTTTCTTCCTAAACAGCCACATGATTCCTTATGAAAGAAATAAATATTGCTGAAAAACCTTTTGAAAATAGCTTTTGAATTGTTAGCCAATTTTAAGTAACCAATCCAGAGGATAAAGTTAACAAGCGCACCTTTGCAGTCAGTTTGTTCTTGTGTAAACATTCATGTTGTAAATAGTCATACCTTTAAGCAAAATCTTTATTTATGCCTTGTGGTTAGTGAACCTGTTCATCGTTAAAAATGCCAGTAATAAAGCATGTGATGCAGCAGTGGCCTTTTAATACCGTAGAATCTAAAAGGGCCTATATTAACCATGTAATCTTATTGATAATCAATGTTGAAAATTAGGGAGAAAACTGAGTGTATTCATGGGCACCTTACTGGGTTATAAGTGACAAGAATTTGGGAAAAGTACTCCTTGTAATGGTAATTACCTAAAATAGCCATAACATTAAGACAAACAAAAATATTTTGGGTACGTGAAGCTGAGAACCTCTTTCTTGCTCTGGTAGCCTCTGTTCTTTCTTCCCAAGTAGGGAAAACTAGCTATTTAGTATTTTTGGTAACAAGAAATCCCTCCTTTGTGGTGTTTCATGGTTTGTCCTAGACACTTCAGTTACCTCCCTTTGCTTCTTTGTTCGTGTTCTTCCCCTTCTTGTTACAACGGGGAGATGAGCCCTCTGGACTTGTCACTCAGGTTTATATGGACAAAATTAGCAGCTCCAGAATGCATTTTTGGACTGTTGTTATTATTACTACTAACTAATTAGAACCATCTGACAGGGTGAGGCTTTGCACATCATCCACCAGTATTCTCCTGAACAAATTCTGAGCGTGCCATGGGAGAGGGGAGGCTGAAGGAGATTCCTGTCCAACAGTTTTATACTTTGAAGAGTAAAGAGTATGGACAGGCTGTTCTGAGCCAGCTGGCCTCAGTGCCGGCAGACAGTCCTGGCATGATTAATTTACTGTTATAGGTACAGTCTTTGTCTTGTACGCCATCCCAAACAGAAACTGTGTGAATCTAGGCATCTTTCCATGCTGGGTATATATATGAGGGGTTATATATCATTTGTCTATTAGATTACTTCCAGGTTTCCCTACTTACTGTTGGGTGCTGTTGAAGAAGTGATTTTCATAGCTATGTTCGGGCTGTACTTGCACAGAGCAAGAGCCACCAAGTTATGTTGGGAAATCTTTCAGTGGGCCATGGGTTTGCATAATTGTCTAGACAGGATGTTTTGGGAATGTAACCCCCTCTTCTGAATGGAGTGTTGTGTTAGTATTTTGGAATTTCTGCACAGCAGTAGTATAGTCATTCACGTCTGTTAAAACATGAACTTAATAACACTGATGTTAAAAGGTGATAGAAATTTCATGAAAATCATGTGTAAATTAAAAGGGACTTCATGTGCTGAAACAGAACAAGGCAACTGCATCCCTTGCTTGTATGAAGAGATCAGAAGTTTCATGCATGAGTCCAGCTGGTTGCTGAGGTATAGCACTTGTACCCCGTTTAATTTTCTGGGGCTCTTGGCTTTTATGATGTTCACTGTTGCTGGCCTTCCAATGTGGAAACACTATTCCAAGGCTTTTGCTTTAGGTTTGCCTCTGCAAACTTGTCAGATTATGTCAAAAGGTGATATGGGGGAGAGGAAGGAAAAACAAAAAAAGAAAAAGGAATTGTTGGAGGGTTTTGTTGGCCAGAAATACAAGACTTCTTTGTAATGGCAGAAAGTGATGCTTATTCAAGTTTGTCTTCCCAGACATAAATCGCGTAAGAGCTTCTAACCTGGTCCCAAACCGAAGTGGTTGTTAACCTGGTCAAAAGTTACCAAAATGTACACTCTAATTCTTTAAATGGCTGCTTGGTGACTTTTTATATGGGATCATAATTGATGGTGTCAGTTTTAATAAATAATTCAGTAGTGCTCTCTCTTTGATTGTATAGCAGGATTTGTGGATAATAGAAGTCTGAGGACTAAGTGTGACTGATGAGAATAGATGGCACATTACTATCAATCTTGTCACTTTTTTACCACAGGTTAAAATTGAATTTGAGCTATTGACCATTACTCAGCATATTTGTCCTCTCACTGTGTGTGGACCAAAAATACACTCAGAAGGCAATTATTAAACTTTGTATGCCTGAAATAACCAGTGCTAGTTACACAGCCCCGGGGTCAGTGTTCCTGATTTTATTTATTCATTTATTTACTACATGGAGAATGTGTGAATCTCTTGTTAATTTCTTAATTTTATTGAGCCTAGTTTTCTTGTAGTTTAGCTTTAAAAAAAATTTAGACTTGTATTTACCATTGCAAAGTCAACCTATTTAATCATTTCATGTGGTGAAAAAGGGCTTTTTTGACTCTGATAATTATGATGAATGCTCTGTAGTTAAAAGCCATGGTCAATAAATTAAGGTATTTCAATAACATTTATTCTTCTCCATGTCTACGCTTGACATAAGGACAGCTGTCTTTGGCTGTTTCTGCCTAACTGCCTGTTTTGATTTTTTTTTCTTTATCTTTTTTTTGCTGCAGTTGTAGTTCATGATTCATCATCTTGGAGTCTTTTCCACTCTTCAGTCCTAAGGGGAATTATGATTGATTGTACTTGATTCCTAACATACCTTTCTGTATCATGATGTCCAGTAATCAAGATGTTGTTGGATGTTTCTTTATGTAAATGTGTCTAGGGAGGGCAATAGACATTTTCTATCTACTGTATTTCTTACTTGTTTTTCCTTGAAGATTTCTGTTTTTCTGTACACTTTTGTTTCAGGGTTCACCAAGCCCTTGAATATGGTTGGAACATGGTAAATATATTCTTTGCCATACCAAACTTTCCCCTAACCTAAAACAGATAATTTAGTGATAATATAATGTAATTTTAAGTAAAATAAACTTTCTTTTCCTTGAGAGAGAATGTATTATTACTACTCTCAGGAACTGATTTAATCACTATCTGTAGAAGAATCCTAGCATTCTTTTAGGTTTTGTTTTTTGGGGTTTTTTAAACATAAAATAAAAGAGAATCGCTGCATGAACACATGGCAAACTTGGCTTCTTCCATATCCCAAAAAGTTGCATATGGATTGCTTATCCCCCCTTGCTCCCTTGCCCCATGACTTCTGTACCAGTATCAACTCTATTCAGTCCAGAAGTTTTCCCTCTCAAAATAAATTTGAGCTCTTCCCTACACCAGTTTCTTCATTGTGCTCTCATCAGTATCCCAGGGAATAGTGCTAGGAGCACTCCAGAGCATACAGATTGTAACCTTGAGCCTAAAGCTTCAGCTTAACTCGTAAAACTTGCTTCCTGATTTCTCCCAGACCTTCTTCCACTGTCAGCACTGTCTCAGGAGCCATAGGCACCTGTTTCCCTCAAAACCTCTCTGGGATACCCCACAGATTCCAAGTCAAGTCTGCTGCTTTGGTGCTTAAAAGTCTGGACATGATACGGTCTTCCCTGGTATAATTGAACTACCTGTGTGCTTGATATTAAATTGCTGACCACTTTCCTTCCCAGTAAATGACATTTTTTCTCCTGAGCATCTCCCAACTATCAATAATAGGGAATAATACACTGGATGTCAATTGCTCTGTACTGTTCCTCATGTTGATGAGGGACCTCTACTTTTGTGTGTTTATTTTTGGGATTGTTTGGTTTTCTTTGTTGGTTTTCTTTGGTTTTTTTTGTTTGTTTTTTTTTTTCTTTGTTAGGTTTGTGGGGGGATCTTTTGTTTGTCTTATGTTTGATATTGTGGTTACTTGGTTTTTTGTTGTTTTTTTTTTTTCATTTGGGCAAACTCTGTTCAAAGGAGAGTATTCGTTATGCCTGGCATGTATAAGCTGCCTGCAACAAGTGCATACATGTTGCAGTTGTTAAACATCGTACATTAATCAAGAAATCTTCAGTTGCCAAGTTGGTCTTAAACAATTGTATAAGGCCATAGCATGTTCCAGAAATTATTCGTGTTCATAGCTTTAAGCCTGTACCTGTGTGTGTTCCAGCAGAGGCCAGAAGGTTGGTGCACAGCCAGTACAGACCTTTTTGTGGTCTGAATGAACTGATGGCTTGACTACTTCCCTTCACCATGAGGGATGCAGAGTAATAATGCATATTGCAAAACCCCTGTGAAAGCCAAAACAAGCTTGATTTTAGGGTCTGTGAAGTTGAACTTCACCTTTTGATGGGGAACAGTGTGGGAAGGTATTTTGTTTGACCATTGAAGGTCCATTAAAATAATTCAGAGCGCTAGTACAGATGAATAGATTATGTTGTTAAGCTGATTGCTACATGAAACTTTTTCAGCTGAAATGAAATGCCAAGATGTGGTGTTTGCATCAGTGGATGAGGAGCTGTCCCATGTTTAATGCCTCTCCTCCACACCTGACTATGCTCATTCAGTTTGGTCTACAATCCTGATTTACAATTTATATCCTCTCTAGAGTATCAATAAAACATGAACGTATTGAGTAGATACAGTCATTATACATTTAAAATAAATTCATTTCTGGTATGACTGTCTGGAGGCTAGAAGCCTTTCATCAGGTATAGACCTCAATACTGTATTATTTTACTTGATATATTGTTGCAGTCACGAAACAGCACTTGTAATATTTGCAGACTTCCTAACTTAATACTGGGTTTATAGAAATAGCTAAGTAGCAAATAAGATTATGTTTTGTATGACAGTCATATGTACTCTGTACCATTCTCTGGAAGGATAATGGAGTACTACTATGTACTTAAACTGGCGTAGCTTCTGAACTCTATTTTAAACCTTCATAGCAGTAAGCTTGTATGCTGTAATATATGCTCATTTCTGTAATGCTAAGCTCACATTTATTAAAGCTACAGCTTCCAATAAATATCCCAGTTTGTGAAAGCACCTCCTAGAACTACTTCTTTCCTTTATGATGAACAGATAATACCTAGTTTTTCTATTATTTTTCTGTAATTTTTTAATCTGATTTTTCAATGGCAAAAAATTACACAATCAGTGTGTTGTTTCTGAAATCTTCAGAGAGGAAGTTCAGTGGCTAATTTCAACCAATCTGACAGGGAAGTAGGAGTCTAAAAAATGCTAAATTCCTACAATGAGCCTACACACCATATGGCCCAGAGCCCACTTGTAATCCTTGGAGCTATTCCTTTCGAGTGCCAGTGGCCAGGGGGCAACATGTTCCCTTTCATCACATATTCAACAGATCGGCTGGAACACAGGAGAGCCAATTTCTTCCAACAGTTTCTCTAGTGAATAAGCTCACAAGCAACACAAAGGGTCAAAACACACTTCTCGACTTCCTTTGGATAGGCAGAAGTCCCTGTTTAGGGATGTGTTTAATATTAAGACGGAACTGAGTTTTGGAAGTACCTCCAATATTAAGGGATCTGCTGTTTTGGAAGGAGCTAGAGCAGACAATTTTCATGGTACTTTCTCTCTTGCTTTGTGCCTCAGGCTGCCAAATACCAGGTGCTGTGGGAGGACAGTGAGCTGACTGGCATTCTTCAAGTGATATGGAGTTTGTCTTTGAACTTCAGCCTTTAGAGATCTGATGGAACTGTTGTTATGCAGGCAGTAATTTTAAGAAAAGGTGTGCTTTTGTGAGTGACTGTAGTCTCAGGGGTGGTTCCTGATAAAGCAGTTGAGTGTCAGTGAAGTGCCTGATTCAGGCAAGATTCAAGATTTCTTTGGTCAGAGGATAGGAGGATATTAATTCCTGCAGAACTGTGATCACTCCATAAGTTCTTCAGCTATCTTTTTACAAGAAGACAGTGCAGTATCTTTCTGGATCAACAGATAAATGACATAGCTTCTAGTGTGCTGTAGCCAAGGAGATAAAAGTGCCCTCTGTCACAATTCTCATACTTTCCTAAAAGCTTGACTGGAATTAATAGCATACTTCTTCTGTGTCTGAGCATATGTGCAAACCTACAGTTGTTGATAATTTAGCTGTCAGATATGTTGAATTAATATTCACCTTCCAAGTCTTACAGCTGCATGACGTTAGCATAGACCACATTTAAAGGCAGAACAGAGAATCAAAACAAAACTGTATTATATTGTAGGGGCTGGTGCATGCTGGAGAAGGAAGACAAGAGATCCTTATTATTATTAAGGAAATTGGAATTTCAGATTATGCTTGCCATGTAAGTCTTTGTTGTGAGTGGGGCAGTTTTACTGGTGTTAAGCTTAGGAGTTTTTCTCAATTCCAGATTTCTTTACCTACTTTTGGTCCGTGTAGAGAAATTTTATTGTCTTGCTCAGATGATGTGCTTGTGACATGCAAATTGTGACGTGCAGTTTGCCTGTGTATATGTATCAATCCTGACTGCTCCTTCTTCCTTCTCAGTACTGTCCCCTACCCGCAGTGGCCAAATTTCAGCTAATGTTGGCAGAAGGGAAGAGGTTTCAGAAACACTGAATTCATATGAAGTTCCTGAAAATCAGATGACTGATAAAGAAGATTCTTTTGCCCTGTGCGAATATTAATATGCAAATACAACCCATATTAGACATTAGAGAATCCCCAAGGGAACTCAGCCCTGAGGCACAAACCCATAATAAACTGTTGCTTACTGGCACTGTCTTTTTGTTTCCTGTGTCTACCCAGTTGATCTCAATTTGGAGGTTTTGGGGGTTGTGCATACAAAGAAAGAAAAATAGGATTTCCTGTAAAACTAAAAAACCGGTTCATTTCTGTTTCTTTTTAAATTGTTGCAAGTTTGGGAAATTTTGTTACTATTCTTCAAAGAACTAACTTTGGCTAAATCTGCCTTTTCTTTTAAAAGACAGTGTGAAAAGGATTAGATGCCCTTGACTGACAATAAGTTGCAGTCTTTCAAAAATCTTATGCTTTAGCCTTTCTCCAACAGTTGTAACTGGAAATACCTGTTTCATCTCAGCTCTTGAACTAGAGTTAATCCATCAGTTAAGCAGCATTTTGGTTTATTTCTTTTTAATTCTTAAATAGGGAAAAAAATACTTCAGTTAAAGTGCTACTAAATATTAGGAAACAAACATGGGACACAAAAACCTTGTAAAAGAAAAAGTAGTGGAAAAAGAAATATTATGCTGGTCAATTCTATTTTTGTGATTTGCAGTTATGAGAAGTGTCTTGTATTCATAAACACATGGATGTATTTCAGAGTGGTCTGTAGAGACTGTGTTGCCCTGGATCAAAACTGAGCCCTTCTTCCTAGACAAGCTATTGATTTTGAATTGCAGGGAACTTGGATCGACCAAATATACATATTACTGGATGTACATTACATAACAGTTTAAAGATGTTCTACTTCCAGAGGGGTAGAAAGATACTGTGTAGAATTTTTACAAAACTGCATATATTTGGTCTTCAGGTTTGTGGTGTAACAGTCTTTGTCTGTCCATCCCCTGCCCTACCCCCTGCTAAAAAACAAAAACAAAAACAAAACAAATAACCCCACCCACCCAAACAAATAACAATTTAGTCAGTCTCTTGCTTGGCTAGAAAATGTAGATCTGGCTTACATTTATGATTCTCAGGTGTAGGTCTCCTGCAAGCTGCTGATTATTTCATTCTGGAGTGAACATTAGCTTGACAGGGGATGTCAATACAAGAGATAGCAGTATAGAGTGAATAACTGATGTTACAGTGCTGAACCAAGACAGGAACAGTCAAATTGATTTAATTACACCTATTTATCTGGGACTCTAGCACTGGGTTCCTAGGAAATCATCTGCGGGTAGAATTGGGATCACTCTCCAACTTTTCTTGGATCTTAAGCCGCTGTAGAAATTGCTTTTCCACCAGTCCTAGGAGAGGAGTTTGTCTCAACCTGTCTTTTATGCTAACTATGGTTACTGATTCCTTAGAGTTGCAACTTGTGTTTCATTGGCTGCATCTCTTTTGCCCTTATTTTTCCCTGGGCCCCCCTGCACGTGGGCTGCGAGTCCTGAAACAACACGGGGTGTCCTTCTGTCCTCTGCAATGTTTCACGTGCCTTGCAAAGGGACTTCGCTGGGTCAGGTGCTAAACCTTCATCTGTTGAGAAGCTGATTAGCATTAGAGCTAATGACAGATACTTTTGCTGATAGTGCTGAAATCCAAGGACTTAATGCCGCTCAATGTAAATAGATACGGCTTTGCGTTTCAATATAATGTAAACAGAAAAGAAGCAGCTCCCTTTGAAACGCAAATGATTTCAGCATTAGGGTGTATTAATGTAATGACAGCATTGAAGTAATGTCTGCTGACTTCTGAGTAGGTCAAGTAGCATGTAGTGTTTGGAAGACCCGTGGTTTTTTCTGCATGAATGTAACTCAAACTGAGACAACAGCTTCTGTAAAATGAATTTATTCTAATACAAAAGGACTGACTTATACAGAAATGTGTTTGCATTGTTCAGAATGATGGAAAGTGTTCTTAAGCTGCACTTCATTGCTCTAAAATTTCCAGATTTTTGGTTATTCCCCGAACCCATAAAATAAATAAAGGTATCTTGTATTAAATAGCTGTATTTTAGCAGGAATTAGCATACAAATGCTTGAGACGTAAAGTTTATAATGCCTTTTATCCTTTTTATGCTTATCTGTTTCAAATAGCTTGAGTGCTCTGTGAAGACAAAGGCTCTGGTGTACATGCCACTGATAATAGACAGTGTGACCGTATCATGTATGCTTCCTTAATAATGTCTGACATTATCAGATTGATTAACTCAGCAGGGGGCTTTAATCAGATTTAACTACTGTTGGCAGCTGTACACTGGCAGAATAGTAATACATCAGGGAGTAATATTGAACTTCTTTTATAAGCTGTATTAATCTTGAAACTAAAAAAAAAAAAGTGTATCATAAAAATTATCATTATTTCTAGTACAAGTGCAAAGAAAAGTGAAGCTTACACATTGCTCAAGCAATTTCAGATCTCTTTTGGATTGTGCTTTACCAAATTTTCTGTTTTCACCAGTGCCAAGTACTCATGATCTTCAGATTCTGCTTTGGTAGTTAATGATAGTGTATCTTAAATACAGATATTTCTTTCAGGATTCAAATACTGAGAAATCATTTGGAACTCAATGACTTAAGCAGAAAAAATAATGAAAATATTTCATAGCTACAGTTTTAAGTATTTGCGTGTGTGACAAAGTAATGATAGTTGGGTTTTCTGCTTTGTCCTTTTCATGTCAAATGCCATATTGTGACACATTGCTTTGGTTTTATTTCATGAAGAATACTCTCAGTATTAATAAATAAAATGCAGGCTTCAAAGATGTTAATGTAACATTCATTCATAGATCAATAGGTCAGAAGGGACAACTGTGATCATCAAGTGTGACCTTCTGCCTATCGCATGACATTAAGATTTTCCGAGTTCATTCTCGATTGAACTAAAGCATGTCTTCTTGAAAAGACTGACTTTTGATTGAAACAATTTAATGAAAGGGACAAGCATAGTCCTTGACTATTTGTCTCAGTTATCCTTAGGGTAAATTGCAGTCTGGGTTGGTTTTGGGGGTTTTTTAAGTGTAGTTAAACACTGATTCTGCTGTTGCTACATTGTGTTTTTCATTAACTTTCTTTACTTTGTATTTCTCCATAACTTCCTATTTGAAAACACAATAATTCCAGTTTCTGGAGTATTCTTGTTCTACAGAAAGCTTTTTAGGTTTCGACTGCTGTTGTGTAAGGTGCCTGTGTTCAGCTGGTTTTTTTTGTGGCACGTTATTGAGTCTTCCTTCTGAAATCGAATGTTGTTATTCTGAATGTACTGTCTGCATTTTTGTGTCTTGCATGTAAGACTTTTTGTTTCTTGATGTTCCAAAGCTGCTATTTGCTTGTATTGATCTTATCAAGAAATTCAGGTTGTTTGACCTAGGCAGTTCAGGGTTTTTTCCATTTCTCCCATCTCTGTTGAAGCTGTAATTGTTATCAGTGATGATGTAATTCACTTCAGGTTATGAATATAAATGTGAAGCTGCAGAGCACCAAGACTTGATTTTACAGGTTACTGCTAGGCTTTTCCAACTCCTCCTTTTTTAACTCAGCCTAAAGCCCTGCCATTTTATTTTCTGCATTTCCTATATAGCAACCAGACTGGAAGAGTATGACCTTCTCTCCTCCTCTTCCAAATGATGAGTCTTAGATGACTGACATTCCATAGCTGGTACAGTAGACTGAGCTGTGCCTAAACAATCATTTCCTCATCGGAACATTTTTTTTCAAATTTTGTGGAAAATTCTGTATAGTCCTTCACATTGCTTTATTCATAATTGGAAGAGTAAGTTAGTATCTAATTTGTGGAGTATTTAGTGTCCTGTCTGGTATTTTTTGTTTCCATCTCAGACTCCATAAGGAGCGCTGCACAAGTGAGCTTTGCAGAAGAGGAAATGATGCAGTTGACTGCAGCTTGGAAAAATCCTTATCTATGTTTCAGTGGTCTGACATATCTTCAGATCACAGCATTTCATGTCTGTCTCTTTAAGGCCAGGGTGAATGGGGCTCTGAGCAACCTGGTCCAGTAGGAGGTGTCTCTGCCCACAGCAGGGAGGTTGGAACTAGATGATCTTTGAGATCACTTCCAATTCCAGCCAATCTATGATTTTGTGATCATTGCTAAAGCAAAATAAAATCACTGGTAAGAGGTTAGATGAGGAAATTATTTAAAGTGATCATAAATATAAAAACATAATGAAATATGTGAGTTACTTTATAGAAATTGAATTTATTTTTTCCGCAGAATACCAAACTTCTTGCTCCAAATGGTGGCGGTGATTACTGAGCTGATATTACAACTGCTGCAATGTTCCTGCTGCTTTGCTGAGTTTACAATGGAAGCATCTCAGGCAGTGACAACTGGGTGCACTTCATTATGTATATGACAGAGAATTTCATTTATATAGTGTAAGCAAGCAAAGAGAAATTACTTTGAATGCATTTGTAATTATACAGGAAAGTGCTTTTGGTGACCTGTAAAATAGATGAGCATTGATCACTATAGCAGGGGTGGAAGAGAGTCAATAATAACATACATTCAAACAAATCAAAGTAGCATTTGAGCAGTTCAAAAATACTGTCATTTATTAAGATGCAGTAAGAACCATCAAAAGTGTTGATAGCTCTCCAGTATTTCTGCACACTTGTGGGGGAGGGAGGTGGGAAAGATTCTAAGTTGATGAATATGTCAGGTATGAAGAGGAAATGTTTCTGAGAGCAAGCAAATGTTTAAGCAGAATGTTACTAACATCGCAGTAGACATTGGCATCTGGCAGTCATGTAATTTATGACAGTGTGTATTTAAGTAGCAATTGCCCAGAAAGGCAGCAGATTATAAAAACATACATAATTTTTTATTTTTTTTTTATGCTTGTTGTTCTTTTGTTATTGTGACTTTTTTTCATTTCACAGCCATCCTTTGTAAGTCTAGTACTTCTGGGGCTGCTTTGCAGATCACTAAGGTGTTTTGAAACTGCTTTTGAATGACATCGTTTTACAGATTACTTTCCTTGCGTGTGACAGAAAGTGTTCTGTGCCACTGTTATGATAGATAAAGTTGTTACCAGTCTGATTTCTGGGAGCCCTGTGGGTTATACTTGTATCTATTTATTTGAAAATATGTTATTTACAATTCTCATTTGTTATTTCATGTCTTAAGGCCTAATTAAATTGGTTTGTGGATCAAATTGAGTCTCCAGATTGACAAAAACAAAAACAACACAAAAAATACCCCACAAAATTAACAGTTGTGATTCAAACAAACCTTTGACAGACATATATCTCACACAGTCTTATGCAATGCTATACCTAAATATGTATTTCCATATTTTCCCTTTTTCACGATAGACTTGAATAGCCCTGGCTGTTTACAGTCTCCTTAGCTGGTATTTGTGTGGTATTTTTGTCACATAAGACTTATTCATTTTAGCACAGGAAGGTACACTGAAGGGGTTCAGATAGTCCAACGTGTTTTTATGTGGATTCAGTTATTATCGTATGAGTTAATTTTCATTATGTGTAAGGCAGAAGAAAGAACATATTCCCTGAAAGGACTTCACTTCATAAAGTGATGTATGGGACACAGAGATTAATCAATCAGGTTCTCCACTTGCTGGCAGATACTTTTCTCCATGTCCCCATGAGTATCACCTGCTCTGGTGAAAAAAACAAACCAACCTGCTTTACCAGCAAGTATAAATTAAAAAAAAAAAAAAAAAAAAAAAAAAAAAAATAAATGTAAGAACTCGAANATGTTAGAACTGTGAATTCAGTTGTTGCAAGAAAGAATTTAATGTATGCTAATAACTAGCCCACTTCTTAAAATTATTGAAAGATAATGCATTACCTGTACTAAAAAGAAATTTTAGGGAACTGCACAGTTAAAGATTTTCCTTCCTTACCACTTAGATTTTTGCAAAAGGGTTTTTGCCTTCTGTATCAGTCTTTGAATACCAAGTATCTTATGAATTTGAAGCTCCACTTGCCTCTAGCAGCTGGAAGGAACAGGCTGTCCAAAGTATTTTGGAGCTTGTGAGGCTGAGTGCTAGGATTAGATCGCTTGCATCTTTTGTAGCCTGCCTGCTGTTGCTTTAAAAAGGGATTTTTAAAGTCTTTCACACAGTTCCCCCAGGGCTATCTGGGTTATCCTGAGTTTTCTTTTTCCAATGAGTCATTGCTACTACTCATGATAAGCTTTTCTGTTTGGTTTTTTCCCCACTGGTAGAGTGAAATTCACATACTTATTGCTACTTTGGTTTGGGCATATGGCTGAAGAAAATCACAAGTTTAAAAAAAAAAAAAAGTTAATTTTCATTCTGCTCCTGTGTGCAGCCAGATAGAATTTTCTTTAGGCTTGGGAATACAGCCTTGCTGGTTTACAGTTGGTTATTAAGTTCATAATTAGAAAATTGCATTTTTACCCTAGAAAGAGAGGAAGCTACTTTTGCTGCAAAACATAATTATTTTTCATAAAAACTATTATTGAGTTAGATGACAAAGTGGTTATAAACCATTTTCCACTTGTCACTGCTATTCAGAAGAGTGGGTTTTTACAGCCCTGTTGCCATGGACTGTCAAATTTTGTTCTAGGCAATTGAGTAGGGACTCAAAGTTAGGACAAATAAATCCTGCAAATGTAATCCCAAACAGAAGATCATACACTTTCTAGTAGGATGGTGGGCTCAATTTAGTGTCTTAGAAATAGCAGAACTTTATATCTGATGGCAAAGCTTTTAATTGTCAGAGAAAGCAACAGTAATCTCTTGTATAACATCTGGGAGAAAAAATAACTGAATGTGAAAGGACAAAGGATGAGAGCAAACAGCTCCCATCAATAGATGTGTTATAGTGAACTCAGCATGCTGGAGATGTATAGAACAGGTCATCACTCCTAAAGAAAGTGGCATTTTCACTCCAATATTGAAGCAAATGATACACTGACAATCTGCTCTTGTGGGAGTAGATCTTGCATCAAAAGGAAAGGTTTTTATTTTGCTGTGAACTATAACTGTAAAATAACTAGAATGGAATAACTGGGGTCAGATCATTGTAGCAGAATTATTAATTTAAATATTCTTTTTAAAGTGCTATATAATCCACTTTAAAGTTGTGAAACAAAGACACAGTCGTTACTGTGTCAAACATTGTTCCTCAACTTGGGGCACTGAACAAAAGTGAAAATAAGTTTCTGCTTACAGAGTGGAAGAGTATTACTTTTAGTTTAGTAGTGTGGCAGTCTTGAAGCTGAAATGCTAAATCCTTTATTTGGAATAAAGAAGCTATTAATTGTTTTGTGGAATTCTACTGAAAATCCATTAATGTATGGGAGAGCTAAATCTATTGTGCATCTGTTCACATTTTTACTGAATCTTGGAAAAAATGTCCACCACAGATTAGAGTTTTGTTCTGGGATCTGAAAAATCTGTATTCTTCAGGCTTTATTTAAAAAAGGACAGAGAAATGGCTTGCAATGTCAGTGAAGGCGCGCCAGCTATATCCATTAACTTTGCAAGAAGGACATCGGAGCTACGTTGTATTGTCATAAAAGGTGCTGAATTGTCCCCCTCCTGAGAAAATGTATCAAGAATTTGGTGGCATTTTACCTCAGCTAAATATTTAATTCCTCCCTTGAGTGGCCAGGACACTTACTTAGGTAGCTGACTCTCAAAGAGGGTGAGCTGATCTGCTCTTAGCACTGTACAGAGCTTCCTGTCAGAAAGATTGCAACTGTGGCACTAAATAAACAGCTAACGGAGGAGGGCTGGGGGTGAGAAGATGGTTGTAAATGCTTAGGGAGAGAGTGGGGATTTCTCTTTGTGTGCTTTTCTTAACCACTGGACTTTCTGAGAGTTCTCATAAAACTAAAACCTGTGTCCATCCAGCAAGCTGTCACCATTATGATGGAGCTAGGCAAAGATTCAGGGAGAGATAGGCATGGGTGACTGATTGTCGTATCGATGTCAGTTGTTCCAAATTTATGCCAGCAAAGTGCTTTAAGAGAATGAAAACTTATAGCAGGGCTAAAAATTGCAGTAGGACTTAAAACTACTAAGCAGGACTTAGAACTTAGCAGGACAAACACTGCAGTGGCATGTCTAATGTATGCATCATTTGTGGGTTTTTGTGTATCCATATTTAAGTCAAATCTTAGCTGGCTTACTTGCAGCTCTGTGAAGTTCGAGGTCAGAGTTCTAAAAATCTTGGGTGGGATCCTGTTTTAATCAACCATTTATGTTAAATGAGCACATTCAGTCGTGGACAATTTTAAGCAGCCTACTGTATGTAACATAGTTAATATGTAATTTTATATTGCAGCTATTTTACTTTCAAAACTACAGCACTCAGTTTTTATATGCTGTTATTTTAAATTCTGAAGAAAATAAACAAATATTTAAGTAATCATCTGAAAATGTTAATAATTTGATTTTTTATATGCTGCAAGACACACTAATAAAACCAAAAAACTCTACAGATGTTTAAACAGTGTTCCAAATAGAGCATCTACATAATATATTTTAGTCAAATGTAAGGGGTTTCTTTCAATTATACATTATAAATGCCAAAATTGTATTGTTTGAGGCTTTGAACATTTAGAGTTCCTTATCAGTCACATAATTACTCTTTATGATATTTTTGCACAAACCATTGATAGTATTTAAGGTTGCCAAGATGCCTTTTAGCAAAAATTTATGTTCCTTTGATGCCATTTTATTTACAAATCTTATAAATAAACATGTCAACAATGCAAAAAAAAAAAGCCATTTTCAGTAATTTAAAGTTTCTCTCTATTTAATTGTTTTCCCACAACATTTCCCTGCTTTGACTTTCTAGGCTACAGTTGGGAATCCTAAGGATTGTTATTCTGTTCAGTACTGACCTCTCTGGGTCAGCATGCAGCTCTCACTGACAGATTCGTATGAGAGCAGGGTGCATCCCCTGCTGCATTTTGCCTCTCTGTTCAGCTAAAAACTGCAGGACAGTGCCAGGATAAATTTTTGTGATGGATACTGTTATTAAGCTTTGGAGGAGGGTGGAATTGCCTCAGTTTAGCTTAAAAATTTTGATCCCATTTCAGGCAGATTATCAGTAGACAGAAGGATGTCTGTTATCTTGTACAAATCAACTTTCCAAGTTTCGTCTTTGGGGAGAACAAAAGCAAGTATTGGTTGCTCAGTTAGGCTAGTCAGGGGACCTGCTACAAAAATAGATCTTGGAAGAAACAGGAGGCAGAAAGAGCATGGACAAAAGAAAGGAACAGATTGGAATGTTATCTTTGCAGATGAATGCTTGTAATTGCAAGGCAAATCTCCACAAAAACTGACAGGAAGAAGAGAAGGAAAATGAAAAAACAGTGTGTTATATGGAGTGGGATCCTGTTTTCTGAACTTTAAAATTATTCAATTAGTAAATAGTGTAAAACCAGTACAGAGGTGGTGAACTGGGTGTTTCACTGTTATGTGTAGAGCTGTGCATATCCTGTCCTGCTTAAAATACAGGCAGAGGGCTCCATGTAGTGCCCAAAATATCAATTTGTTTAACTTTTTGTGTGTGTATCTCAAGAGATGAGCCCTAAATGCAGTGTCCACAAGGATGAGGCTCTGGGAAAATGTGCAAAGGGCTGCTGAAACATCTGTGAAACATCACCTAGGGTTGTATTTCCTTGAAGGATTATCAGATAGAGCTCATGTCCACAGGAGACATGCCAGTGAGGATGAATCAATGCCAAAGGCCAGAGCACACAGTCCCAGCTGCAAGCAAAGAAGTTCTATCAGGACGATGGAAGTACATTAGCTATTCTTTTTTCAGAGTATCCTTAGCATCCCAACATTTTTCTCTGCCTATGACCACAATATCAGAGGAATGTCAAGCCATTCCAGGGTCCTTAAGGTAGCATTCAACCTCCAGTAGAAGCCCATGCAGCTCCATCTCTAGGCAGATTTGTACAGGCTGTGGTTGAGCCAGTGGCTTTTATTATTCTCACATTGCTCACTTCAAGAAGCTTCACCATCTCTTACATTTATTGCAGATAAAGACATCATGCCTGCCCACCAGTACATACATGATTTTATCCAATTTGCATCATACCCGGACATCTTGGGAGTATAATAATTAACATAGGCATTATAGTAGAAGGCAACAAACTGCTGCATCACTAGACAAATCTTTTTATCAAGTGATGCAGCAGTGCCTTCATATGGAACAAGTTCCTCCTCATTACATCAACTTCTTCTTCTATATACGCTAATCACACTGAAATCAGTAGTTTCAAAAACAAAGTGTTAAATTTAATCTTTGTGCAAGTCATAGTGCTGATGATTCAACTGGATTTCAAGATAACAGTAATAGCATCCTAGTTAATGTGTTAAATGTACCATTTTTTAAAAGCTGTGTTCTTGCAGTCAGTAACTGGAGTTATTCTGCTGAACATACCATTATTTTTCTCACTTCTTGTTAAGCTTAGTCTCGGGTAGCGGTTTAAGCGCCCTTGTAAAGTAGAATTCATTTTATGACTGTCTTGAATTAAGTGTGTCACAAAAATCAAGGTAATAGGGAACAAATGTAGATGTTAAAATTACAGCGCCAGTTTGCAAAGGGTTGTTCAAACTCAATATGGTGAGTATCTGCATAGTTATATCAAGTCAAAGGTCACATTTATGCACTTAGCTTCAAAATGTGATGCAGCAATTTCTTGTTTTCTGTTGCAATCTTTATGCCTGAACTCAACCTATAAGTATGTACATTCTCTAAATGAATGGGTTGAAAACTGACTGCCTGAACAGATAGGGGTTGCAGAATTAGTGCTTTTGAGAGAAGCAATCTAACCTAAGGACTAAAGGCCCTGCTGCCATACTTAGGTAATTGGATTCTGTCATACTTTCTGAGACAATATTAAAGACATAATTACATATTTATAGTATCACTTAGATTTCATTTGGTGAGAACTGATGCAGATAAGCAGGAATGTCATTTGAATTACCCAGTATCACTACATGTTACTACAATGTAACAAAAATGGAAACATGTATAGAGGATGTACTGGAGTACTCAGGCTGGAAATACGAGGACCTGTTGGAGTGTGTCTAGGGAGTTGTAACACCTCTCCCCCGTGGCACATTGACAGACTTGGGGTTTTTTAGCCTGGAGAACAGAAAGCTCTGTGGAGATTTTATTGTGGCCTTTCAGTATGTACAGGGGGCTTAAAGGGGTAATAGTTTTAAACTAAAAGAGCTTAGATTCAGACTACGTATAAGGAAGAAATTGTTATGATGGGGTTGGTGAAACACTGTAGGAAGTTGCCCTTAGAGGTGGTAGATTCCGCTTCCCTGGATGGTTGGAAAGGGTTGAACAGCAACCTGGTCTAGTGGAAGGTGTCCCTGTCCATGGCAGGGGAGTTGGAACTGGATGATCTTTAAGGTCCCCTCTCACCCAAACTACTCTATGATTCTATTATATAATAGTTAGGGAAAGGAATTTTCATAACACTGATATAAAGTAGTTCTCTTTTCTTACCTGGAAGAAGATTTCATGCACAAGAGCATTCTGAGTGTGGTGCCTTTTGTCACCCGTTCTCACCAAGCCTACAGCCTTCACAGCACCAGACTGAAACATGGAAGTAGTGGATGTAAACAAAGGGCAGCATGCAGAGGAGTAACACAGACCAGGAGAGTCTTCAGACATGCACCTAGCCCTGTGGTGTAGTTTTCTGTGCTCTCTCATTCCCACGTGAAACCATCCAGCTCTGCGGAAGGGCTATTTGCATAGTAATTTCTCTCCTAAATTTGCTGCAATTTTTTTGGATTATTGCACCTTTCAAGATTAACTTCACCTGTACTTCACAGGCAAAATTGGAGTTGGATTGGATTAGAAATATAGAAGAGATGGCTCACCTGATAAATCATATGTTTCCTTAGTTTCAGTATGGTACCATTTGCTACTCCAGGCTGCTGGCTTTTTGCTTAACTAATCTGTGAAGATTTTACTGTTTCTGATACCAATCACATATGTCAAGTAACGCACCAAATTTTAACTCTATCTGGAATCACCCCTCAAGTAGTAAGCAAAAATAACAAACAAAAAATTGACTTCACAAGAAGTGTAGTATCTTTGCATAATTTCACTGTACAGGCAATTCCTGTATACGTATATGTGCTATGGTGATATATATGCATCATTCTGCAGTAGTGTACTGCATAAATGTGGGTTTGTATCCATTCTTCAACCCAAAAGTAATGAATTCATTTAAAATAACTGTGCATTTTCTTTAAACCTCCAGTTTCTTTAAACCTCTCACCCAAATTTCTTGGTTCCATCATTTTCCCGACATTTTTTTTCTTCCTATTAACTTTTTTTCTTTTTTTTTTTTTAATTGAGCAAAACTATTGCTGCTGATACAAAAGATATGGTGGCTGCAAATTCTGCCCACCTTTTTAGAGGAAAAAGACTTCATATAGACTGTAAAGCTGCTCTCCTACCCAGTGGTCCCTGTGGTAGAAATGTATCTATCGTGCTTTTGACCTCTGATTTTAGCTGCTTGGTACAAAAAGAAGGCCAGGACAGGGGCTTGACACCTCTTGTAGGTCAGAGTAGATTCCGGACATGTTTTTTGGAGACATGGAGAGATGTAGAATAAAAGAGAAACTGTTCCTTTGTGCTGCTACTCTGCTACCCTGAGCAGGTGTATTGGAGAGCCTGTTCACTTGCAATGCCATCACTTCTGGGTGGTATTAAAGTGATCCATTCGAGCAGAGAGCCAAGCACTCCATTTCATGGTCCATTCTTAGGGCTGATAATTGTGTGTATATGTACACATGTATCCACTGTATCTCAGCAGCTCATTTCCTGGTATATTTATTGCACAGAGATAATAAAGGCATTAGCTGTACTTGCTATGCTGGTTAACTCAAGCTGTTAGCTGTAGTTTGCTGCAAAACTGGCTTTGCTAATTCACTTCCGTATTAGTCTGCTCTGTTGCAAGTTTCAGGCTCTTTTTTTGGCTTTGTATTACAAAATTGTAGTTGGAAGCTTTATTACATCAAACAACTGAACTTCTTATTGTTTGTCAGGTATTTGTTCAGTTACTGTGTCTGCACAATCATCTCTGAAGATGCTATTTTAGCAGTAGGTGCCCTTTGTCAAATAAAAATGCAATGATGTGAAGTGGTGCAATTTAAAGATGATGTATTTTTGCCAGACCTGCGATCAGTCATTCAGTTGCTTCCTCCTGTTTTTCATGAAGGTATTAGGGTAGCAAAAGCAGGGAACCTCTCTGTTTACATGTCTCACAGTGCTAGTGAAACAGACTTTTAAACATCTAGTATTTGCTAAATCTCTAATGTGTGTGTAAAATTGGACTGATTTAAGGGCATGGATTTACAGCGTAAATAGTTTAAAAAATAAGACAGAGTGGAGTTACTTCATGTTCTTTTCTTTTTATCTTTGCTTACGTGGGTTTAACTTCAGAACAGAGCTTCTGAATGCTCCCTATAATTTAAAGTGTGTTTTACAAAATTCACATTTAAAATACTGTCATTTTAATTTACTGTTCTATTTATGATAAGGGAGCAAATTTATCCTACTTGCCCAGTAGCATGACAGACATTCATTCTGAGTCTGGACATCCTTTGAATTCTCACAATAAATCTGCTATAATTCTTCTGCTTTTCTCAGGGAATTCTAAACAAGTATTGATCCAAAAAAAAAAAAATTATTAAACCAGTCAAAAAGATAGATCATTTATTTAGATTTTGAGTTTAGTTCCTCTGAAATATTTGAACCTTTATGTTGCATTTTCATCAATCTGTTTGAGGATGTTTAAGAAGCTGTTTTAGACAGTTTGATGGACTGCTGCAAGCTGATGGTAGGTGTTTTCTGGTGGGTTCTGTTGGAGCTGCCTGCCCCTCTGTCAGCTCCTGGGCTCCAGCAGTGCTCCAGGGCTTGGTCCCTTCCCCAGCTCAGGGCCAGGGATGGGGAAAAGGTGCCCTGCTGCTGGACAGCAGTCTGCCCGCAGGTGGTTCCTTAAAACCAGCTCTGCTTCATGAGAGTTAATTAAAATAGCTCTGAGGGAAGAGATGAGTGACTTATTATGGACTTTCTTTTCTCTCTTAAGGGTGGAGGTGGGAATCTGGCTATGAGAAACCCTTTTACTAGGACTTAATCTTTAACTTTTGCTTTTAGTCACAACTGACATTGAAAGCCAAGAGGTTGAAGGGGGAAAAGCCTTGAAAAGGACACTGCATCCCTCAGGCCCATGGAATTGTGCACATCTCGTCTGACCCACATCTGGGGAGATGACAGCAGCTTCCTGGTGCCTCTGGACTCTGACAAATGAGTTCTGGCAGCTTGTAGTGCAACAGCTTAAGGTGTTACCATCCCCACATGCTTTTGATCTCTCTGCTGGCACTTACTATCTGGGAGAGGGCTCCCCTTTGATAAAAATTATTTGTTCACTATGATGCTCTGCTGTAAAATGCAGAAGTCAGTATGTAGACATATGCCCTGTTTTCCTCTGGCATTGATAGGTGGTCAGACAGCTGTGGATGAATTTGTCTCAGGCTCTTTCTAATAAGAAATCTCTAATCTGTCTGTTAGAGACAGGCAGCTATATCTTCACTAGGAATTACCTCTGATACTCTGTTAGAGGTGGGTGCTTACTTGACAACATGCATTTACACAAAATGGCACATCTAATTTTCTGGCCTTTAGCCATTTAGCATCATTAGGCCCAAGTCCAAACCTCATATTTGCAGAAAAATGAATATAAGTTAGGAAATGTATGGGCCTTTGCTAGAATACAGCTTTTTCCAAGAACAGGAATCTAAGGAGAATATCTGTATCCCTCAGAGACGGCAAAGCCATTCTGGTTCACAACAGACATGGCAGAAGTTTACCAATCAAAATAGGAAAAAAAAAAAAAGTGGATATATTGCATAGTTTCAGTAATTTCATTTGCTCTGAAAATTTTACTGTCCTACCATGGCCTTGATGTTCAGGCATACATGTTCTCAACTTCACTGCTCCTGGCTGGCTGCATCATTGCACTGTTCCTTTATCTGTAATGGTAAACAAGCAAAGAGATTTTTAAAACTAGTAACACAAGGGTAAAATGGTTCGGGCAGTCTACTACTGCTTTATGGACAACTTCCTTCCTCATTTTACCCTGATGGGAAAGTGCATCATTGCTATGTTCAGTTCTCAATCCCTTGCTACACTTGGTGCCTGTAGCCAGGCCATGTCATCAGACCATCTGCTTCATAAAATATTATTAGTTTGGGGTTTTTTTAAACTTAGTTTTTTAATACATAGGATACTCTTGCTAATAATTTTTCCCTAATACACATTCTCATCTGCATATGTAAGTGCAGCTTTGTAGGAGAGAGAAGCTGTTGCGCAGAGTTGGCAAGATGTGCCTGAACATTTCACAGCCTAATCTGAAGAAAGGTGTTTTTAAGTTAGAGCATTGTATTTAACTTCCTAGTAGTTTCCCTCCAATACAGACAGGACAAAAGGATAAACTGAAGTGATTAATGTTTCATCTGCAGCCTGTTTTGTTTTTCTGTCAGATAATTGCCAAGAAGGTTCCTGTTGATCACCTTTGCAGCAATGGCACATTAAGGTCTACTGAATTAACCAATTAAGGAATTTATATTTATGTAAAGAATGCAACTAGATATATAAAATATAATCAACTGATGTTGTGTGCTGCCTGTCTCCTTGTTTTCTTAATAATTAGGCAACATTCATGCTTTTAGTGCAGAGTGAATAAATAAATGAATAAGGTAAATAGTGAAGCCATTATGCAATTACTCATGCTTTGGCTGTATTCTCAGCTTTTTGCAAAACTATTCACCCATTGATTGTTGCTGTCTACGCCAAAATATTAACCCTATATAGTTTTCTTTTTGTGTCAGTCTCCAGGTTTAAACTTTCCTTCATGTTTTTCATATTCCTCTGATAAAGAAATATATCTGGTTATTTTGAGAAGTTTTCAGAATTTCAATTGTCTTGGATATAGCTCACGTGAAAAAAAAATCCATGAAAGTGCTACTGATTTTTAATACATCCACATCAGAGATCAGGACCCAAGAAAAGTTTGTTTATATTTTGTTTATTTGTTTATATTAATATGTGGGGTTTTAGGGCCATTTGAAGTGGGTTTCATATTCAGAACTGCGGTCAGAATTGAAGAAGCTTGTTACCCTCTGTCTTCTGGAATTAAATTAATTCAAAGAGATGGGCTTGTGAAATTAGCAGCTGACTCATTTAAGAAGAGTTTCACAGAATATCTATTTAAGCTAGGGAAGTCCTTTCTGGCAGTTGCTGTGGATGCTGAAACTTCACATAGAATTGAGGAGAGACTGGAAAAGTGCCCAGAAGATAAATTCTTGCTACATCCATGATGCGTGTGGAAGCCTTGCTTGCCTTAGCTGCAGAAGGTCCCTTGGTGGCAGAATGAAAAGCACTGGAAAATGGACTGGTATATAGAGGCCTTGCTGTGATCTCCTCTGTGTGTGTCCCTTTAGGCCGCTGTCAGATACAAGATTGTGACCTAAGCTGCTCCTAGGCAGAAATGAGAGCACATTCAATATTGCTCTGCTCACATTAACACCAGTGGAAGTTGTGTGCAAAAATTGGTAAAATAGAGTACTACCGACCATAGTAGTATTGTGCAACTTGAGATCCATGTTTTACTTTTGAATGTTATTGATAAATTGCTTTTTCCTGAAATACTAAGTTTGGTGAATGAAATCAAACCTATATTTCTGTATTTTTTCTGATTAATATTTCAAGGACAAACTTTTATGGATTTATCCTATGAGATTTCTGATAGGGCAAACGTTTTTTTGTGTTGCCTTGCACAGCAGCAAGTAATCTGTCCTTCAGTGTGAAACAAATCGTTAACTTTGGCCATGTAGTTAAAATAGAAGTTGTAGAAAGTATTTACTTAATTGAGGCCTATGACTTCACTTTCGTTGGCTTGAGCAGGAGTAGAGCAAAATCTTGACAGTGCTCACAAAGCATCCAATTTCAATCCCAGTACACAACAAATGCCAAAATTGACCAGGAGGCATTTTGTGCATATGAATGCAGAGGCATGTCTAGGCTGTCCTGTACAGCACTTCATGTTTGAGGTTTCCTTCTCTCCACCGTATTTCTGGAGACAGGCAAGCTCCTTTCTTAATCACTTGCCCACAGGCAGGGCAGCCGAGGCGGGTTTGCATCATCCCAGGGCTGTGCAGGGCTCTTCATGACTGCCTGTGTGAATGGGGCTTCTGTGCTTACCAGTACTTCCAGAAGTTTGTAGAAAGAGGAATATTTTTTAGGTTTGCTTTTCATTCTTTTTGGAGACACAAGCTCAATTTCACTGCCAAAAAAAAAAAAAAAAAAAAAATCTCTAAGTTAGTACAGGAAAAAATGGCAAAAGAGAGAGTAAGTAAATGTGAATGTGTCTCATACCTTAAGCCTCCTTGGATTGTCAAATTTCTTTTCTATTACAATTTATTGCCGTAAAATTTGGAAAGTTTTAATGTAACATCTTGGATTAGCTACACAGAGCATAGTCCACAAAATCTTGAAGAGCCTCATGGCAATGCTAATGTCAGGTTGATAGCAGCAATAAAATTTAACATCAAGCACACTCACGAGGATTAGTTTAAAATCTGCTGTCATGGAATATCAGAGTACAATGAGGTACTTGATAGCCTGCATGAGCTGTGGTAGGGTATGCAAACATTTTCCCTTAACCACAAAAGATAACCATTGAGGAAGTTCAATTCCACCACCTCAGTACCAGCAACCACTATTGTTCAGTGTGTTATAGGAAGACTAAGTTTATTTTGGTAATAAATCCTCCTGAGTTATTCCACAGTTATTCCACAAAGCATATCCCATGATTTTATATTAATTCATTGTTTGGCTTCACTTTTGTGCTATCTTGCCTGGTTTCCAACATCTATTTTAGCTTGTTCTGTTTTTAACTAAGCACAGGATTTGGCTAGGTTTACAGAATCTGTTGCAAAAATGAAAAGTAGATGATTTTGCAATTTTTGGAAGTTAAATTCTTCTTTTGCTGTGTTGCTTTTCCTTTCTTTTTGCCTTCCTTTTCGTCCCTACCCCCACCTTCTCAAAATAAAAGCCTTACTGTAATTAGAGCACTAAAGAGCAATCAGAACAAACAAAATTTTTTGAGAGTTTGGAATTTTCATCCTTCATCCCATTTTCTGCCTCCCAGTTATATTGCATTACATAAACACCAGAACACACATTCTGCAAATACAGTGGGTTTGTATCTCCTCTGCTCTGTAAGGCAACATTTCTTTGACATGTTAGATATCTTTCCATTTTACATTTAGTCCAGATGGAATACTGTATTTAACAAACACTAGCAATATGCACTTCCAAAACCAGAAAAGGCCGTGTTTTCTTTTCCCACATTTATTCAGTATTCTGTTTGTGGCTACCTTAATTACTCCATTTTCTCTTTATTGGCATTTCTAAGTAGCAGATACTTATTCCAAGGTATGTGTCACCTTGCTTGCAAAGAAGAACATTTTCCAAGGAAGTTCCAAATATTTCCTATTTTTCTCTGTCTCTTTTTTCTCATCAGTTTACTCCCTGTGGTGTTCTTTATTGTGTGTGGTAGCATATTTTTATACTGAAGAGGGAACATTTATAAAGGAGGAAGATGGCTGCTTGTGTGATAGTCTTGAGGGCTGTAGGTGCTCCACTAGAGAACTCTGCTGGCAAGTGGTCAAAGTGGTCAAAAAATCAAATAGTATGCACAGGGCTGTGGTGGGTTTTTTGTTGCTGTCATGACCACTCTACTTTGTTGGAGAATTAATGCCTATCATTAGTCTTAAGCAAAGAAACAGTTTTATTCAAAACATTAATATAATGGCAAGGTAGCGAGCCAACATGATTATGTTTTGCTGCAAATCAGTAAAAGAAGGAATCAAGAAGGCCAGTTTGATTCTAACAGACACAAAGTTATTTGGTGACACTTAAAGTCACTGACACATGGAAACTGTAGTGAATAATGCATAGAAAATACTTATGGAATCTCTAATTCCTTGCAACTTCTGTACAATTAATATGTTCACAATGCAAAGGGAATATTGCATTAAATAGAGATGGCTTTTCTGCAGCTCATTGATACAAGAAAAGCTTTATAGGTCCTGCTATTTCCCATTTTTCATATATGAGAAGAGAGAGATTAAGTACCATTTTAAAAGGCACACATACCTGAAAAAGGCTGTAATTACATATAATTTCATTAGAAAATATTTTTACAAATCCTGCACTTCATATTTTTTGTTCATGCTAATTAGTTCAATGGAGAAATATTAAATACTAATTTTGCCATGTCTGCCAAGATACCTGAAGGGTTATTTTAAAAGATATTATTAGTGGGACTGGATACAATGTGTGTGGTTCTTTAATGCTAGTTAATTCGCTTAGGAGACAATCCTTATTAGCAGATGTGAAACCAGAATTTTAGACAAAAGCATTCTGTTTGGTTGTGAAGTTCATCTGCTTTCTATTGCAAGTTCATCTGCTTTCTATTGCAAGTTCACTTGGGAGATAATTTCAATCAAACTGTTTTGTGTACCTATCAAAAGGTGTTGTGGTGATATGCCTTGAACCATAAGTGAAAGTTTATAATGAAAAATTGCACATACACTTCATAAATATTCTCAAGATTAAAGCTAATTCTGTTAGACCTGCTGGTATGATCACAGTTCATTTACTTTGATTGCACTTATATATTTTTGCTTTGTACCCAACTATTTCACCATTATGTCAGCTAGGTAATATTGATCTCTCGCTGCAACAGTACCTAAAAGCTTTTGTGAAAATTAAATGAGGTTTTTTTATACAGCTGCCAATTTCATTGAGACTTTTTTAAGTGTCTGGGAGAGTATAGGAGATAACTTTTATTTCACTGAAAATATTAATTTGGTTTTGTTGAAGATTAGCAGTTCAACAAAAGAGAAGTCTGGAGAATATTGCATTAAATATTAATAGGTTTTTCTATCAGGGAACTAGGGGGGGGTTGTTTTGCTTTAAGAAATACCACATCCTTTTAGACTCCTAAATCATTCTTATGGAGGCTGTTATTTTGTCCACTGCTAAAGTGTAATCTCGCTGTATCTGTTCTCATTGGCTTCATGTTGGCTCTATTATGTTGCATGATTTCAATAATGATTTCTTTTGTACATCTAAAACAAAATGTAGGTAATACAAACCAAAAATAACTGTCTGAAAACAGGTCAATTAAAAAACAATAGTGGTAGCTATCTATTTACTGAAAAATATTTACGGTGGTTTTGAAGGCTTTTTGAAAGGAGAAAGAAAGCTCAGTCGTACTCACTGCAGTTGTTATGCCCCCAGATTGTAATGCTGTAAAATCTGTTATTTATGCTGCAGATAGCTTCCAGTTTCTGCTGCCTAAGACAAAGCAGGAAATTATCCATGTTGTTTATTGTAGCAGTGTTAAATCAGCTACATGGATCCAAGTCTTAGTCTGAAACAAGGTCATACATGAGTTGTCTCTTAGAGCATCGCAGCTGTCACGTGCTCGCTGTATTTGCCCAAATATGCTGTTAACTCTCCTGCCCCTGAGAGAAACAACAAAAGCATGGGAACAGAAATGATTAATCCACATGGTATTCTTTGGCCACGGGATTCAAGTTTCATGATTAAAATTTTTGCCCTGGATCTTTAATGCTTTAATTGAAAACAAACCCAGATTTCTGAGTCAGGCAAAATGTGCCCTGATGAAGAGGATAGAATCTTGCAGTGATAATTTCAGAGCTGCCGGCTCTGGAGCCCATACTGGCTTCTGTTCCACTATGATGGTTGTTTGCCAGCAGGCAGCATCAAATCCCTTAAAGTACCTCCTGGCTGCTTCCATATTGTAGTTTAAGTAGTTTTGGAATACCTGCAGGTTTTCTCATGGAGTGGTGTTTTTCCAATTCTGAATAACTTTTTGAGGTACGTTTGTATGTAAAAGTATTCTTTTGTATAAATTCTTTATAATGTAAGGAAAGATGTAGCCTGAGGAGCAATTATCTGCTATGTTTTAAAACTAACAAGACATTTTTAATCTGATTTGATTTGCAAGTTTGTTCCAGATTCCCTCTGCTGTAAAAGTGTTCATTTGCTGTCACGTGTTTTGTGCTACATTTGCTGGACCAAACACATGTTTTGTTCTGGTAGAAGTAGATTCCTTTGAAGCCAGTGTCAGATCCCCTGAGAGCTTTAGAAGGAAGTGCAGTTGGCACACAACTTGGCAAATGAAACAGAGTAGTATCTAATGGTAGATACAGAGTTTGGGATAAGTGTATAGAAAGCCGGTCTGGAAGAGCGGTTTTAATATTTGTAACTCCAAAGATTATCTACTCCAACTTTTCTGCTCTAAGCAGGACCATCTAGAGGAGATTGTGTCCAGTTAGTTGAACATTTCCATAGATGGAGACTCTACAATGCCTCTGTGCAAGCTGTTGCAGTGTTAGACCACCCTCATGGTAATAGAAAAGTTTTTCCTTGTGCTCAGGTGGGATCAAGGTGAGGCTGACCTCTGCTGTGGTTCCCTGGATCCTCCTTCTTGGCCTTCTTGAAGCTTGGAGACTGGAGTTCACTTTGCTTTCTTCCAGTCATCAAGAACCTCTTACACTTGCTGTGACTTTTTAAAGACAGTTTTGAGAGTGGCCTTGCAAAGACATCAGCCATCTCCCTCAGTGCTCTTTGTTGCATCCTGTTTGGTCCCATGCACCTGTGTGTGTCCACCTCAGGTGTTCCTTAACACCATCATTGTCCACTGAGAAAAGCTTCATTGCTCCACACTTTCCCCGTGGTTGCAGGAGCTTCAGATTCCTGAAGGCAGGCATTACATGCCTTACTGAGGCAAAAGAAGACATTAAATACTCAGCCCTTCCCATATCCTTTTCGAACAGGGACTATGTCCAATCAGCAGCAGGTTCACATTTTCCTTTTCGTCCCTTTGCTGCTCATGTAGAATCCCTTCTCACCTTCCACATACCTGCACCAAACTCAACTCTGGGTTGCTTTGGCTTTTCTGACTCCATTCCTGCAATCCCCATATTTCTCCTGGGTCATCTCAACTCTGCTTCCACTTCCTGCATACTCCCTTTTTGTGCTTCAGTTTTGGCAGGGGTTCTGTGTTTATCCATGCAGGCCTCCTGCTGCCTTTGCTTGTGTGAATTGAAGTAGTCCAGGCTGGAGTTAACAAATGAAAAGATCATTGAAACCACTTCCTTATGCAAAGGTGTAAGTCTGAGTGGGAATTGTGATGAAAAAGTAAGTCAAGATTGAAAGAAGAAAGGATTTTGAGATACTGCTGCAGGCAGTACTGTAGAATATGTTATGAAAAATCTTCTAAAATATTTCAAAATAATAAACTACAGATACAGTAATAATCTATTGTGAACATAACCCTCTAGAATGTTGTAGAGTATTACATGCAAGATTTAAAAGTGGTTTAAAAACTTGCCATCAGTTACAACGTGAGTTTCAAATTCTTAAGTGAAAATAGCTTCTTTTTTCACTTGAGGACGCTTCATAATAAAACCAACTAGTGTTGATGTGGGTGAATGAGTAAGATTTGATGAACTCATACTCATGTAAGCACAGGCTGTAACCTAATCAATTACAGCTTACCTGCCTATGAGGCAAAAGAAAATGGAAAGATATAAATGATCAATGGTGATTGCCAGCTGTGATTGGAATGCCAGATCTAGGAAAAAAAAAATATATAAGTGAGGAAATGGACACAGATCAGCCAATTTTTAATTTTTTTTTTAAATAATTAGGTTGAGATCTGTTCTACTACATCTGCATGGCAATCCTCAATGGATGCCATAGAGTTAACATTCTTTACCACAGTGTCAGGTAAATTTGAGCATGGACCAGCACCCTAGACAGCGGCAGTTCGGAATTTTACAAGTGGATGATGGAGGGAAGTAATATGGGCTAGTTGAAGATAAGAGCTGATAAGATGAGTAATGGACAAATGGAAATAGGGCATGAAGCAAAGACAAATAGTTTGCATTTAAGTAAGACGGAAGAGCTGGTGTTAATGGGGGGAACTTATAAAGAAGTTTTAGCATATCAACTTATATGAGCTTAGGAAACTGATCCTTGCAGGTGCACTCTATGCTGTTTTGAATGTGGTAAACTTTATTTGCTAAAGAAATGAGAAGGAAAAGGGTCAGAGAAACAGAAGGTGCAATGAAGAAATTTGATATGATCCTAAATAGGAATATGTTTCATAAACGGTGGGAAGATGTAAGTCATTGGCCAGTGAAAAGAATACATTTAGATATGATTCAAATACAATGAACTAGGATACCCAAATAAAAATACATTGCTTTAAGTATCAGTTTGCTTAATGATAAGGTGGGGATAGTGCTTGGAGAGCAGAAGGAAGGAGGCAGGGCTCATTGCCAGACATGAGCTGGCAGGTGTTTAAAGAAAAGGGATGATATTTTGATCGGGTCTAGGGCATCCAGCATATCTAAAATAATGGCAGGTGTCTGAGTGGTCTTTGAGAAGTGGTAGTTGAGTTTTTTTGGTGGTGGCTTCATCTGGCAAAAATTTACAAAGAATGAAAGGAATTAATTAGAAGAAGAGTTGTAAAATGTGTCCTCCCTATCTGCAGGAGGGGCTTCTGTTCTTGAGTCCGGATGGAAGAGCTACATGCTTGAACGATTGATTGGAGAGGTAGGAAAACAGAAGATGTGACAGTTTGTGTCATGTGTCACCTGCAGTATTGGACAGTAATCTCATTTTGCATCAGTTCAAAATACCAAAATGGAAAAGGATATGAAAATATTAATATTTTAACAGCCAATCAATCATTTTTGACAGTGGTGGAGGCTAGATGTGATGAAAGTCAGAAAAGGGGCAGGAAAATTCCTTACAAGTGAGGCTCATCATTTGTCAGTTTATCATTGTGGAAGAGAGTATTCTGAGACAAGTGGATGTGTAAAGGTAAGTTTCCTTCTCTATTACCTAATAAGAAATGCGTGACATTTATTTTTTAAGAGAAACAAAAATTAGAAGAGGGAGAGGGAGATTGGCGTGGGCAGATGAAGGCAAGTGTGAAAAGGTAGATGCACAATTCATACCTGTCTGTCAGTCTTCCCCATCCCTGCTATCTCAACAACCTTGCTTTTCATCATAAATTGGTCTGACAGAGGAACTGGTGAGGCACCAGGAAGATGTAAGTGTGCAATTGTCCATGTGTATAAAATAAATGAGAAGGCTGAAGAAGAAAGAGGTTGTGTTTGGGAGAATATTTTACATAAAAAGAACAGGACCGTGAAGTATTTCATTAGTAATTGTCAGGAAAATCAGCAGTTAAAAGAAATATGCAATTTTTTTATTAAATGGTTTTCTTTAGCTTCCTCCTCTTCACTTCCCCAGCTACAATAAAAAGTGATGCATTGGGAGAATATCACATATATCAGTGAAGCATATATTACAGTGATGCTCGTGGTTTGCAGCCTGAGAGTTGAATATACTTCTCTTGCTGAAAGGTTATGAGACCACAACATATATTTTGACATATTTTCTCTGCCATGCTTAGTCTCACTTTTTGCACAAAATATATACAAAATGCAAGTTACACCAAGGACACGATCCACAGAGCCAACACTGCTGAAACCCAGAGGCCGGCAGAACTCAGGGTGCTGGAGGAGGGCATCTCCGTTTTTATCCACAGCTCTCTGATGACCTAAGGCAGAATAATGTCTTCTTTGGCTTGTGTTTTGCTCCCAGACTTCTGCTAAGCTGGCTGTGTTGCTGAAGTGAGGTGCAGCTCCTTGCAGGGAGGCACGTGCCCTAAGGGAGCCGTGGTTCCCCGCGGGAGCTGCGGTGCTCTGGCGTCCCTCCGCTGCAGCCAGAGAAACCTCTTGAGCAACTGCCACTGGGACAAGGCAGCAGCTGCTCAGATTGGTCAGCCCAGAGCCACTGCTTTGGGTATGACATAAGAAGTCTTTCATGCAAGTAATTCTACTCTAGGTAGTGAATTTATATTGCCACCAGCTGCAGGGTTGGTTTTCAACGAAGAGAAATATTCCAGTGTGTTTGAAACTTGATGTTTCTTCCTAAATATTTGGTCATAGCAATTAATTTTTCATAATAAAGTTTGCATGCTTTGGGTTTACTGTAGATAAACTACTGAGAAGTTGTGACATAGGGTAGTGAGCTTAACTATGTCAGCAAACAAAATTGACAGTGTTCTGAGTCATCAGATTCTCAGCTGATGACTGATTGCTGGCTCAAGCACTCAGAAAACATATCATTGTTTAAGAGTTTGTTATTCTAACAAAACAAGACACAGTTACTATCCTTGTACTGATTCAAAACCTTGTCATCTGTTATAATCAACAAAGGCTTAAAATCTAAAGGTCCCCATGATTTTTTGCTTCACCTCTATTTGCCTCTATAAGGATTCTTTGCATCTAGGCTGTCCATGAGAGTTTGGCAGCTGATGTACTAGTATTTTTTTCACAGTAGACAGCTGATGTATTTTACACTAAGAAATAAGGAAAAATCCATCAATATGGTCTTCTTCAGATGAATATACTCTTAGGAAAGAAAGCATGAAAATGATGGCGCATTTATCTCATTTTTCTTCATTGTTACAAAACATAAATTGCCAGCATGTACAGCCGTTAAAACTAAGGGCAATTTATATCCATTAATGAGTGGATAAGGACCTGGACATTTTTAAAAAGAATTTTAATTATCTAAATCATCTGAGGTTTCTTTTGAGCATACAGTGTTTTGGGTGGGAGGGGGAGAGGAGGGTGCTGCTAGGGGACAGAGCTCTGTAAATTATAGACTTTCCAAAAGCAGGAGATTTAATGAGGAAAATCTTCAGGTTAATCCCTGCTACCCAGCATTACCACATCCTGAAAAAAAAAAAAAAAANGTATTTTCTCTAAATTACTCCATTTTCTTTGAAACACCAAGACTGTGCTTTGGACATTTTCTGTTATGTGCATTAACAGGTTATGCATTTGATGTTGTCAAATAACTCTATATTAAAAGTGTTTGAAGTTTTATGTAAAATCTACTTCAGTGAATTAAAATTAAAATTAAAATCTCTTGCTCTGTTCAGAATCCAAGGCAAGAGAACATCAGCTGTAAGATTTTCAGGTCCTTCTTTGTTTTTATTATTTCCTGGCAATAACTTGGACTGATGGTAGAGAAAAGCCATAGAAAAATAATGGAAGGGACAGACAGTGAGTGAATGAGTGTGCTGCTTAAACTGAATCCTCTCCAGCTTTTATGGTCAGCCCCTTGGCCACCTCTGTTGTTACATAGATCCCTTGGGTTTATTTCCCTGTGGAAATAAATAAAACCAGTGTGTGCAGGTTAAATTCAAGCTACATGGTGAGTTATTCTGCTGCTATCTTCTTCACAAAACAGTGAAGGATGTCCAGTGTCATCCTTTAGATAAAGGTTATCCTTTCATATGCTGTATGTGTAATTAATACACAGCCAAATATTTATTTTCTTCAGAATTTTAATACTCTTAGCTAAGTAAGATAAAGAAACATTAAAAAAGTACTCTATGGATAATTAGGTGGCAAATTATTTTTTCATTTTGGGAATCTTAGATTTATCTAGTGATATTTTAAAACAAGACATCTCACAGAGGTCAGCTTCCTTGGTTGTCTGAATTTGAAAGGATTTTGTGCCACCAGCTGTGTCACCCTTATTATAATACAGAATTCAAAATATTTTTTAACCAAAGCAAAGAACAGCATTAGGAAGGCTGTGTAGGATTTGTTGGTCTTCATTATGGAAAAAAAAAAAAAATCAATAGATACATCCATCATCATGGGCTCTGTTTGGGCTCTCCAAAGTTCATAGAAAGGGTTGATTTTTCATTTTTTTTTCGTCACTCAGTCCTTTTCAGCAATTATGCTAATATACCTTGTGACACCTCTGCTGCCCATGGCCATTGTTTCTTTCTGAAGAAGCACCATTTTTTTCTTAAAGCAGCAGCAGCTTGTAGGATCTCATATCGTGCTGATGGTTTTTTTGTTTTCAGTGGTATATGTATTTGCAACTCTTCAATGACTGTAACATCCATTTTTAATTTAGAATTAATTGTTGGGTTTGGGTTTTGAGAATAAAATTGCAAGAAGTGACGATCTGTACTTCATTACTGCCACTCCATAATTTACCAGCATTGGTTTTAACCAGAGCTGGCCTTTTTCAGTGAGCACTTTGCTCTTTTGACAATTCTTGCCATTTACTTTTTTAGGGAGACAAGTGAATTGCATCCACGATTTTGAACCCATATTTCATGGCTATTGGGCTAAAACCTATGCACACTAAAACTGTACTTATTTCCTTTCCTTAGTCTTCAATTGGGCATTTAGACAGACAAACAAATAAGGAACACAAACTGATCTGTCCCTGTATGTGCTGTTAATCATTGGCAAAAACAAAGACTTTAAAGATCATTAAAATATGACCAAACTGATTTGAATTATCTCAATTCTTCTAGAAGCACTTGATTGGAGGAAAAAAATAGGAAACTTTGTTTGAGGTACATTTGTTTGTTTTCAGAATTAGTTGGTTTTCTTATAGACTGTATATATAAATATTTAGATTGTATTTTTACAAGACCATATGGTTCCTTATTAAATCATACCAACTTACATTACTTTCAGCTTCTATATAAGTGAACGCAATACTGCTGGTATAGGAATACAATCTCAGCTGATTAAAATGGTCGTGCTTTCTGCTAAATAGATGGTGGAAGTGCTGTGTGAATGATAAATACTTTACCTGAGACCATCTGGATTCTTGCCAGGAATGCAAGACTGTTATCAAGAGCTTTCTTCCAATTATTTGGAATAAAAACTAATCTAGGATTAAGCTGTCTCTCTTAGCAGCACCTAACTGTGATATCAGGAGAAGTGGTTTGGCCATTCACACTATTAGATTCTGTAAAATTGCTGCTGTGACAGTAAGCTTCTTTGTATGGTTCTTATTCTTTAGCAGCTGTTAAACTAGGCATATTCAGAGTTTCAAAGGTCGTCATTTTAATTTGTGAGTTTTTTTGAGAGCTCAGTTACTGATAACTTACTTGTGATTTAATGAGCAAATCCATCTTCCTTTGGGTTGATGGAATATGCATGTAAGGAACCTTTGTGGGCTGCCCAGTCCCCAGTGAATGTGCTGAGACAATTTTTTCTGACAATGATTCAGGCTCAAGTTCTGTTTCCACAATGTGCCACAAAAAAAAAAAAATTCCTTAATCTTGTTAGCCAAGGTATGCTGAGTTTTAAAATGTTATGTGTATTTTTGTATTCTGCTACTCATAGCTTACACTCAGGCCATTGTGGGGAAGGGGTCAGTGTTGGAGCAGTTATACCTGAGCCTTAAGCCTTTACCAAGAAGGTAAAAAAGGACGTCTGGGACTGCAGGGGTGAAGTAGGGATTGGTGGTAGAACGAGAAATTCTCTAGATGCTATAAAAACCTGTTATATTTGTCCTGGTGACCACAAAGGTGCCATAAATTAAGTGCAGTATATTTAATTTGGTTACTGGTTTTGTGTGTTCACATATAATTAAGACTGCTAATGTCATTGTACCAGGAATAAACATTTTCTCTTATTTGTGGCAGAAATTGCATGAAAGGGGTTTCAAATTGCTGTAAACAAATCTGAGCCTGACTGCTTGCTGTTGAAAAGAACTATTCCCAGTCTACAGGACAGCTTTATGCTAAGGTCCAGTCAAGGCTCCCATTTTGCAAATTTGAAATGCTTTCACAAGTATGAATAAATTAGTTCTCACAGTATCTGGAAAAGTAAACAAATACTATCTCATTTAAACAGTGGGAAAAGCAATTTAGGCAGATGAAATTATTTGTCACATAAAGAGAAGCTGTATCAGAGCCAGAAATGGAAGCCAGATTTCCTTATGGTGTGGCATGGCCCGCTTTATTAAACTTCTCTCCTATGGTTAACGTATGTCATCACATGCTACTGTCCATCAGTATTTCCACTTTGGATATTCTGAACATTGAAACAATTTATTGGAATACCTTGTCTTTCTGAAGGTCACCCTTCAATCCACACACTGCGGTATTTGAGCTGAAGCAGTGAAACCACAAAGTACAGAAGTGAATTATCAACTATTATATGAGCCACAGAAGTAGGACACAACACAGTCTTTGCCAGTGTCTTATTTACTTTTCAGAACAGTTGTTTTCATAAACAGTTTATGACACTTGTGTACACAGAATAAAAGAGTTTTTTTCAAAGAGTGAATGCATTAAAAATTCATTTATTCAGAACTCATATTTACCTACTTTAATGTATTTGTACAGCAAGGAACCCTTTGTACCTTTTTAATTGTTATTTTCTCTAGATGTTTAAGTCAATTACCACTGAGCAGTTACACTCTGGGAGCTTTTCTTAAGTTTAGAAAGGAGGAATTAGGGAACTCAAAGTAAAGCAAGCAGCTTGATCCCTCAAAATTAAACTCCCTTTTCTTATGATGACAGAAGAATGTTCTAATGTTAAGGCTGCTCACTTTAAAAATAGCTGTTTAAAAATAAACCCTTAAATTATTTTTCTTCTTAAAGCTTTTTTTGGTTATTGTTTTTGAATATATGAGCATTTATTTTTGGATGCTGATGCTTAACATTTAAAACCTTTTTACAAAGCTCTCACTACTGCTCCATAAAACCCAGGAGCTGTAAAAGTAGAGTTCTTTGCTGATGGGGTGTTGAATTCTGTTAGACACTGTCTCATCTCCTGTCATCAAAATTCAGAAAGAAAGGTGCTTTCAATGGGACAGATACTATAACATGGCTACAGTATTTCAAGCCAAATACATAAAAATAAAATTGATGTATAAAAATAAGAACTGTTTCTCTTTGGTTTTGAGTTAAGGTTTTCCACATGGCTATGACTGTTGTTTAATTTTCTTTGAAACAAAAATGGTCAGACTATTTAATTAAGATTTATAATCATATAACCTTGACTATGGAAGTTGTAGAATCAGGACTATCTACTAATAGTTCATTATCAGTGCACAGATTTCTTTGTTTCTTTTCTGATTTGAGAACAGGGTCAAGTCCAAGTTACCTACTTCTAAAAACTGAATAAATAATACTGTCATGCTGTGTGTAAACATAATGTTATCTTTTGTTTTCAGACATAAATTCAGTTTTCTTGCCATCACAAATTGCACCACCTGCAACTTGACTCCTTACTCATTTTAGACTGGAACTGCTCCACTTAGAATTGGTCTTTGACCGATTTTGTTACAGAAATTACAGCTCTTTTACAGCATGATGCTGATGGGCTTCCCCAACTGTAAATTTTCCTGAGTGGTTTCCAAACCCACAAGGGCCACCAGGAGTAGCTACAGATGCCAGTGAGTCCAAGTTATTCTCTGGTTCTCACATGAGTCATACTACCAGGTGTGCCTGTGGAAATTTTATTCCCAAAACGGTTATTATTTGTTAGTTATGAAGAGATAATAAGATGTTAATTTAATTGCAAATTATCTATTTTATAAATACATTGATTAGTGGGAAAAAGGAGACCTAAAACAATTGGAACACAAACCCTAAAGAGGCACATTTCCTAAATACTAATCTGCAACCACCTACAATATTTGCACATAGTGAATCTGTTTCTCTGATGAAATCTGCATCTACTCAGTTATAACTTGTTCTTGCTTTTTATCATCAGTTTCCCTGTGGGTGTTTTTAAAACTAAACTAAACTACTTATTTCCTGAACAGATTATATTTTCACCTTCTGAAACGTTTCTGAGTGTAATAATGGCTGAATTATCTGCTTATCTTAACTTCTGATTTATACAACTACACTGAAATTCTAAAGCAGATTCTATCTCATATTTATATGTTTATGTCTTGGTGCATATTTTGCAAATACCACTACCCTGCAGCAAATGCACTGGTTACCCACTTGAGCCTGCCTATTATGGGTTCCAGTTTGCATGTTTATAAGCAGCTAAGCCAGGGCTATTTCTTCTGGCCTAACCCTGGTGCAAAACAAGGCTCATTCCCACATGTGTCTGCACGGGCTAAAGGGGAGCTAAAATTTAAAATTTAGGTGCAAACTGCCTGGTCCTCTTCCCCATTCTTACCACATAATGCCTGCTGCTGGTGAATGTTGAAGAGGATGTGGTTGAAGCTCAAACTATTAATTGAACTCTTAAGACTATAAATGGAAATCACCTAGTTATTGTCACCAATGCTTTTTAATGCTTTCTGTAATTATAATTCATTACCTGTGCTGATCAAGCAGTACGTTCACTTTTAATTATTAGTATTAGTGCATTGAATCAGTAATATAGTCTGGGATTTCATATGCTCTTATGACAGATTTTCACTCTTGGGTTCTACTTGGGCTTTCATATGAGAAAGTTAATATATCAATAATCCACTCTGATAACCTTTGCAAAAGAAACTTTGATGTAGCCTCACCATTAGACACAAGCATTCATCCTGGAGAAAATACACTATGCCCAGAGTTGCTGGAATATCTTTCATATTCAAAGAGTTGAATAATATTTTAATTAATTTTGCACAAATATTTGTTAGTTTTTATTATTACCTTGTATTATCAAATGCATTCATTCATCTCTCCTTAATTATGGAGGAAGAATTGGAGTCAGTGCTACCTTTTTTTTTTAATAAGCAAGACTAAGTGCAAGTTTAGAGAGCAGAGAATGCTGTTCCAGATTTTTATAAACTATTTCATTGAACTATTCAATGAAATTTCCTAAATATAGCAGACAGTATTTCCACTGTAGTTTTAGACAATGAAATTTAAGTATCTGGCAAAAATAGTTAGCAGAGAGTATTTTTAGAAGGATAACAGAAAACCTGCCTCTGGCATGTTGCTTAGGTAAATGCAATTAACCATGCCGTGTCTAACTTTAAAAGACTGGTGTGAATTTGTAGAAAGAAGCTATTGGTAAGTTTTCCTTAATTAGATGTAGTTGTTGTACCCCTAAACACCATGCATATATTTTATTAATTAATTTCTTTGAAATGGAGGAGTAATCCATTGGAACAGCATATTTAATGAATATACATTTCAGTTATTTAAAGAGATTTGGTAGCATATTCTAGACTCATTTCAGTTTCAGGCTTAATATACTCATCTAGGGATAATCCTAAATTTAGCAACACTAAGTAGATTTAGTATGTTGTGTATAGGCAACAAAACAATAAACATGTTTTACTGTAATAATTAGGATAAAGCAGGAAATTAATCTCCATAGAACTTATGCTATTTTTCATAGCACAACTAAGGTACACTCTGCTTTACAGAAAACACCCAAAATATTTTATTTGTAAAAAATTGAGGCAATGAATGCTAGTAATTGTGTTCATTTCCAAACTGCTGAAAAAAAAAAATTAAACCTAGGCTACTTTGTTATAAAATTATTTCTGATATTTTAAATTTGCATGTTTGCAAGTCCAAGCCATGCTGTTCAGGTTCTCAACAAGCATGTCTGCTGTAATATCCCAGTGACTGGAGTCTCCCAGTATGTGTTTATAACTGGGGTACCTAGGACTGATGGATTTTATTGCTCTTTTGTTGGTTTTAATCAAATGATACTCAGTGTTTCATCTTAATCACAAAGTGTCAACCGGCATTTTATGTCTGGGTAATAAAAAACACTGTTGAAATTGAAATTTCACACCAATTTTTAATTGTAACACATCCTCAGGGCTTCAACAAACATGGTATCCGAGGGTTAATAGAAGCGATTTTCTAGGAATGCTGTGCAGAAACTCGCCTCTATAAATAGCCTTTGTGAGTTACAGTACATACATTACCAGCTCTGGAAAGTGTTAAGAAGCTATGAACTTAATTCACTTGTTTGTTTTTTGTTCAAGTATTTGTAAAATAGGCTATGGGCACATCGATCTTACAGTCCTGCTTGTGGTGGTGTATTGTGTAGAATAATTGACTTTCTGTCCCATTTATAAAGTACTCAGTCATTATTCGAGTGAATAATGTAATACCGATGTTTAAAGGGCTTTCACAGGAGGAAAAAGTGGTGTAGCTCAGTTTACTGCATTGCCTGTCAGCATTTTATTTGTCTACAGAAGCATATGCCACACCATTTCAGTTTTACTAAGGAAGCACTGTGTGCTCTTCAGCTATGAGGAAAGCTATAATAGGAAGTAGGTCAGTGTTTGAATGTGAGTCTCTCCCGTTGGTCCTGGATCTTTGCTCATATTTGGAGTCTGGGAACAGTTTTTCTCCTGAAGATGTGGCTTTGTTTAAAACCGAACATGTCCTTCACCATGTCTAGTAAGTTTTTGGCGAGTAGAAGTGAAAAATTTAAGGTTTTTCACTTAAGGTCTGGCCAGCTAAGGAATGTAAATGAACTGTGAACCTCAGCATCTTTACTAAATTGCACCTATATATACTCAGCAGACCAAAAGGTCTATTAAGCTGACTCGAAGGTGTGTATGTAATATGAAAAGATATGTCCTCTGCATTGTTCCATTTGTTCCATCCTCTAAAAATTCTGAGTAAAGGGAGAACAGTGAAATTGCCAGAAAAGGTGGTGTATAAATTCTGTCTTGCAAAATACCTGTGTCAAATTGGTGCAGCACATTATCACGCTTTTCTTTAAATTGCAAGCATTCTTGGCCAGAAAATGAGATGATCATCCAATAATCTGAGTCTCAAAGGATGTTTCTGAAAAGACTTTCATAATAACTTAGAAACTTTTAGGATGAAGTATGAAATGCTGTTTATTTTTGTTCCCTAACTTGCTGCATTCATACTTGACTTCTCTAATTGCAAAACCTTGTGGAAACTAGATTTCAGACAGGGCCTGTTGCCCAACTCTTAAGAAAAACAGGCAAACTACAGTTTCCATGGTTTCAGACACTGCTGCTCATCCTCTCAAGGCTGTTCTGCTTTTTGTAGGAGAAATTGAGAATGTGTGAAAGGCTAAAAGTAAGATTATTTGTTTCAGGGTTATTTTTTCATTTTGTTTTGTACTTACTGTAACAGCTAGAGGTTTTCCAGATTGTCAAAGCTGAAGAAGCATTTTATCCAGCAGAAGAAAGATTTCTTAATGATTTTATGAGCTGTCTTTCTTGAAAATGGCAGTCTTATGATTTATTTTTTCCTGGAAAAAGAATAGATATTTCAGTCTTCACGTTAGGAGTGCTTCTCTTGCTTTCAGGGATGGGACATCAAAAGACAGTTGTTCTTTATTTATCTGTAAATACAGTTACTAAAAAAGGAAATACCTTGGAGTAGTTAGCCATAGGCTTCTGTTTCTGAAAGAGCTGTGGCTGGTTTTGGTGGGCTATCTCAATTCTTTAAAGGAAATTGTATTTCCTGGAGAAACAGAGAAGAGAGGACTTAAGAATGTCTTCTTTTGCCTATCTTTCTTTGCCTTAGTCCAATGGAAAAACAGTTAAATGGTTTTCAGAATGTTTAGTCACCTCTGGATGAATGGATGAATGTATTTCTCTGGAGAATAACATTGCTTACAAACTAACCTCTCACTCTTCTCCTTTTTACTTTTTTTTTCCCTTTAATTATTTTTATGGCTGCCTGTTAGGAGTCTGGGAGGGAGAGGATTTCTGATTTTCAAAACTTTCATCTAGTACAAGACCCACTTGTCCTTTGCCTCAGCTCCCACGTGAAACATGAGATTGAAGGTGGTCAACTAGGACCAGTTGGCACCTGGGCCCCCCAAAGGTTGGAGAAGCACTGAACTCCGGATTTTGGCAGCCCTGGTCCTTCCCAGACACTGTTGCACATGTGGCTGAGCTGCAGGGCTCTGCAGGCAGCTGGAGGTGGTCGGTCAGCTCGAGAGCACCCAGCCTGACTCTCATCATCTGGGGAGAGCTTTGGTGGCTCAGCTAACTGCATCAGATTTGTTTGGTTAATATAATTGAAAACTTGTGTGCTGCTTTACATTGTATCCTTGATATTTTTGAAAAGATAATAGATATTTTGAGAAGATAATAGTAAAACCAACCAGAATAGAATAAAAATTACTTTTTCGCTCTTTTTTCACCCCCAAATCATTCTGGGGCTAGACAGAGATGAGAGACATTACTCTCAGACAGAGACATTCCTAAACACTAGACCATAAGACAAACTGAAAGCAGCAAGCTCTAGTAGAATATCTTACTCTCAAACCATTGGCTCTGATTAATTAATAGTGAAACTAATGTAAAATCTGGTGCATCGCTTAATTCCATGTTCTGGTGTGTTACTTGCCTTCCATAAGAATAGAAGCTCTTTAGTTTTTCAAGTCAGGATGGGACTCATCAGGAAAGGGGTTCCTCCCTGCAGACTCTTTAGTCTAATACACTAAATGTATAAGTAATAAAGCTGAGAAGAATTTAGTGGGGATTTTTTCCCAATTAGCTTGCATGTAATTTTACTACCTAAAATCTAATAACTTTGTGGAGGAAAAAAACCCCCAAACCAACACATTTTTTTTCCACATTGATCTCTCCTTTCTATTAAATATTAGATAGGGCTTTGTTATGAGAAAACTGCACTACTGGCACATAAATGATGTAAAAATTAACTCTTACAAGAAAAATCATGAGTTGCCCACAAGTTTGAAAAAATCTCCTTTGCTGTAGCTGAACTTTAGTGTTATTGAAATACTCTGATCCTGTTCCCTATTATTTATGTAAAGTCAAATGAATTCCTTTACGTATCTTATTGTACTATTTCCTTCTCTGCTTGTCACCAAATGTCATCTCCCCAGAACCTCTCTTTAACTCCCATTTCCCAGCACCATTCCAGGAGCTGTTAGGAGTCAACAGCTGCTCTCACCACTGCCGAGTGCCACTACTTGGATAGGGAGCAAAAGATGCTAACTTACGGAGTGATCGGTTTCCTCTGTCCCAGAGGCTGCATGAGTCACTCTGGAAGGAGCCTTGTGCTCATTGTCTCTGCAGCTGAGCTCATACTTCCCCTGCCTTCATGTTTCCCACTGCTAGTACAATGAGCTGTTCCCCAGGGAACTCCTTAGCAGGGGGCAACTGTGCCCTTTCCAGCACAGCTTAAAAGCTAAAATAAGTGTTTTCTCCTATGCTGTTGAATCGTCTGTTCCAGTGGCTTCTCTGCTTTCAGCACTGCTCACCTCTTCAGTCCCCCAACCATCATTCATTCCCGTCCTCTGCTGACCCTTTGAAGGGTCTTTGTGGTTTACACATGCAAATAAAGTCTTCTGGGGCGTATCAGCTCTGTTCCAAGAAGAAAAGGAAAATAAACCCACTTTGAAGACTTTTGGGGGTGCTTGGAGTACAAGTGACTGAAAATAAAGCAAATTAAGAGAATACTGTGGTACAGGGGAGGGAGATCCAAACTGACAAGGATGAGGGTGGCAAGTCTGGCTGTTTTAATTAATTTCAGGAAGCAGTTGAAACCGAATTGATAACTGAGCAGTTTCTGTGTTTGCTTTTGACTTATTTATTGTTGTTTTGTGAATGAGTCTGTGTAGAATGTGGTGGGGGAGGGAGCACCCCTGCATTGGAAAGTGTGTCAGCGCTCTGACTCAGCTTGTAAAATGCTTCCATTCCCTTTGCTTAAAAGTAATAGTCATCATCGTTGTTCTTCTCTCATGAGTCTCAGTCTGTCCTGACTCAGGGATAGTCACAGGTTAGGGACTTCCCTCTCCTGAGTGCAGCTCAGTGTGGCAGTTGCTCCCGTGAGGAACTACGTGAAGCTGAACAGCAAAAGAAGTGACAGTGATGCAGTGTGATAACATTTTTCTCTTGCTCTTCCTCTACCACCACCACTTTCACTTGTTTTTTTAAGACACTAATGTCCTTCCTCTGAACATTCTGGTTCTCAAAGAAACGGTGTTTTGTCTGTGTAAGAAATATTTGTCACTCATCTGCTTATTTACCCTGCAGTATGAATAAAATTCACAGATACTTTTGTTCCTAGCATCGGGATTAACATTAACTGCTACTCATTCACCTTCCCCGAATTCACCAAAAGATGCTGCTTAGTGCTTTCATCTGTAGCAATGCAGTTCTTCAGTGGGTGAATGTCACAGGAAGCAGCAGTCCTGCTCTGGTTATTTAACTCCTGAGAGACTACTGCCTCATTTTCTGCACCATCATGTAAAAAGCAGTAAATGAGAATGGAAGGCTGGAAATTTGTATTATGGAATAACAAGGAGGTAATCAGGTCATCGCACTGATCTACAGCCATGGAATGAGACTAATACTTACACAGGACAGCTGGTGAAAGTGAACTCCCTGGATTATCACCAGATGTTGGGCTGAGCAGAAGTTTAGTCATAATTTGATTTGAGAACCCACAGTTTGGGGGGAGGTATGAGAAACACAGTCCCTCCTCTGGGAAGAGCGCAGCTAGCAGCCTTGTCCTAGACCTGAACTTTCAGTGAATATTCATGATGCCTTGGGGACCTGCCCTTGAGTTTGGGCTTGAAGTTCTTGGGAAGTGTTATCTGTAGTGTCTTTATGTCTTCAGCCATTATATATCAGCACATATTTTTAGATATGTTAGATAAATGCTGCTAATGCCATATGTTCTGGAAACATTCATTGCTTCCCCTTCAGAAGAAGCTTTGTTATTTTCTATAGGGCTTTCCAAAAATAAACACTTAAAACTGTAGAAATTTGGTATTTTAACAACTCTTTGTTAGTAAGAAGCAGTGGTTTCATATTTAGTACTGTCTCAAATATGTTGAAAGCCGATTTAGTGCCCAACAAGAAACACAAGTAATTTATTACTGCTTTTCTTCTGCTAATTAGCTGAGATACATTGTGATCTGATTTGTGATGAGATTATAATTTTCCAGTATTTTGACTGTCTCATTAGTTTAATGCTTAAGTAATAACTTGCTTCAGATAACGTATTTAAGTGGTTTGTCAGTGCAGATATATGAAGGAAATAGTTTGTGTTTGTTAGATGCTGTGATGATATATAGAAAATTATCACTCCAAGCAGCAATGTAGAAACAGTCTTTGGTGGATTGAACCTGGCTGGATGCCAGATCCCCGCCAAGCTGCTCTATCACTTTGCTCCTCAACTGGTCAAGGAAAAGGAAATATAATGAAGAACAGGGAGAGATCACTCACCAATTACCATCACAGACAAAACAGACTCAACTTGGGGAAATTAATTGAATTATGACCAATTCAATCAGAGTAGTGCAATGACAAACTAAACCACATATTGAAAACATCTTGCACCCACCCCTCTGTTCTTCCTGAGCTCAGCTTCACTCCCGATTTTCTCTGCCTCCTTCCCACAGTGGTACAGGGAATGGGAGCTGCATTCATTTCATCACACCTTGTGTGTGCCACTCCTTCCTCCTCAGTGGCAGGACTTTTCACTGCAGTGTTTCCCTGCTTCAGTGTGGAGCCCTAGTTAGGAGGCACTACCACCACTGTGATGGGCTCAGCCTTGGCCAGCAGCAGAACTGTCCTGGAGCCGCTGGCATTGGCACTATCAGACATAGGGAAGCTTCTGGCAGCATCTCACAGAACCCTCCCTGTAGCCCCCCCCACTGCCAAAACCATACCACTCAAAACCAAGTCAAATCAAGTCCTTTCACTCCAATGAAAATGTGAATATATATTCTGAAGTCCTTTCTAAGTTCTTCCCAATTCTGTAGTTACTTAGTAGATGGATTTTACTTCATTCTTGTCCAGCAAGGCACTTGATACCCATTCTGTTGTCTGAGAATAACATATTTTAATGACTGTGAGTTTGCGTTGCACTGTAATAAGCAAATAAGTTTGAATTAGCTTAGCTCAGTGTTTTAATTTATTTTTATTTTTTTTTCAGACAGAGAGTGTTTGGAGTTGAACAGGGCTACATGCATCTATAATGCAGATGGGGAAATTGCCTAGAGCACGTGGGCTGCATTGTACTCCCCTCAGCCTCCCCATCAAATCTGTCCTTGTTTGGAGGACAACTCTTGATGTTTAATTCTGAAGCAAAGCATTAATTTGTGAACAGATAGCCTTTGTCATCCTGCACAAAATGGCGCTTTCTTAATAGAATTCCTCACTGCAAAATATTAAATTATTGCTATTGATTAGTTATAAATTGAACAAATGAGACTATTGCTGTTATCAAACAGATACTTACAGTATTATTACAAGAATGTTGAATGATTGTCAGTTTTTCTCTCCACAAAGCAATCCACTTATAATGTAAATGGCTAATAGCCTGGGAATTTCCGTTTTGATTCACTAATAATAATTAGCTAAAATAATACTCATTTCTCTCTCTCTCTCTCCCCCCAAAAAAAAAAAAAATCAAACAAACCCAAACTCATGTTTTAGTGTGGTGAAAAGGAACATTATGGACATCTCATTATAGCGAATCTCCTCTGGAGAAAGCCAAAACTGAGCTTGTAGTAACTCTCTAGTCCTTAGAAATAAGCAAACACCACCTGATGCAGTAATAAGGTTGTAATCCTACGAAAACAGGCACCTGCTTAACTTTGCTCTCTCTGCTTAGTCCTCTTCACTTTTCACAGTGTGTACAAGTTTTCAGAACTGGAGCCTCATACCAACTTGTAATGCAAAGAGTCCGTCTCACACCATTTGCAACGGTGTTTATCAACCTCTACTTTTGCAACCTCTTTTCTAGCTTTTTATACCCATTTCAACTTCGCTGTAAATAAAGTATGAATGAATGACAGAAAGATGTAATGAAATTGAATACCAGGAGCTCAAGGTATTACAGAGTAAGTGGTTTAATATGGAAAGCATAATTGTGGTAGAATTTGACTTCTGTTGTTCTCTGTTTTGATCTCTGATCCCTCAAACTAAAAGAAAAAAAAAAAATCAGACTTTTTAAATTGTGTAAAGTTCAATTTAATGATGTCATTATTTTTGTTAGAACATAATTTAAATGGTGTTTCCAGAATTTTTTACTCTTTGGTTAATAATTTTATTAGGAGGTTAATAATTTTATTTTATGGAGGACAAAGATGTTCACAGCCAGGGTAAAAGGGAATAGAGAAGATTAGGGCAAATTTATTGAAGGAAATATTCTTTCACATTAGTCTGAAGTAGTTTTTTCAGATACATTTGGGTGAAAATATCATGGAAGGATAAGTTGGGTATTTTTTAGTCTAGTGTTATTAATGATCTTTTTGTACTCAAAGATCTTAAAAAATTGTTTAGTCATCATCCTTTTTGTTCAGCGAGGCATACGATTTAGTATAGTTGTACTGCTTTGAAGACATTTTGGAGTATAACTGTAATAACCAGAAGATCCTTTCAACATTAATAGGTAGCTGAAAGCAGCACTTTGACCTGCTTTTTAAATTAAGTAAACTGAAATGGTGGCTTATATTCATTCAGCCAATCTAAGTCTAGCCAAATACAACTTTACATCTAGTATATCCTCTTTTCTGTGATAAGACTCTGAATGGAAGACAACAATCTGCTCACATTCCTTATAATCTTATCCTTGTAAGTATTTTTTTTATCTTCTGTTTAATACAACTAGGCCTGATTATTTCTCCTGTATCGAGGAGTTTGTAGCTGTTGTGTATTTAGCATACGTGGCCAGTTTGAAGGCAGTCTTACATTTCTTCAAGGTGTTACCTTATTATTCTAGCGTTGTTCTAGAATATGCTGCTGGGTCTTCTCTTCCATGGTCTGGGTGCAACCAAAACATAACTGGGAATTGTACATATCAGAATGTGGAGAATTAAAATACATTGCAAATGCAGTACTTGCTTTGGGTTGCTTCCTACATGAATCTTGATTTAGAAATCATGTTCAAAAAGGCGAGGAAATAATATTCAGGTCTGAGATGAACAAGGTTGAAAAAAAGACTTTGTATTCACTTAAAATGAGTAAATGCATATATGAGTTTCAGTCATTTGAAATTGCTCCATTTTAGCAAACTTTTAATGTTAATGCCATGGGAGTGCTGTGCAAGGTCACAGATGGCGAGACCAGCCAAAACTCGTGAAGCCTGACCTTAGAGGTGTTTCTGCTTCCATGGGAAGAGAGGATTTAAAACAAGTTGTTGTCCTCCCTCTTTCCTCTGTACTTCTCCCCTATCTTCTTGTTTTCCTCCCTCTTCAGACAATTCCCTGCACCATTTTGGCAAATACATCATCAGAAATTTCTCTGGTAACAACTAAAATCTTGCCCTGTTGTCCTTGTGTGAGACATGTCATAAATTCCTGGAGAAACATGAAAACTAGGTCAGAATTAGAAGCCAACCTAAGTTCTTACTCTTTTTTCCCCTCTTTTTAATTTAACTGGAATTCAATGTCTTACACTTGTCTGTAAGCAAAGTTAACAAAAATTATGGATGTGATTATAGCCTGTCCTTGACATCATTTGTAGGTGAAGTAATGTAGTGCAGGTCTCCGTTGATACAGAAATAAAGGAGAGGTGTAATGCCAATCAATATTTGTTTAACCGTGCATCCATCTTTATTAGATTAAAACTTTGGCTGGTGAAAGCTAATATTGTTACTGTGAGATATACAGAATTCTGTAAGGCTTGACATAGCACTGTCTAAGATCAATCTGGCTTTCTAACTAAATTAGAAATTGGCAAACAAAGGGATGTCAATACATGTGTAAACCAGGCACACTTTGTGTTGGGCTCCTGGAGGAGTCAGTTCTTCGCTCTGTACTGCATAACATTTTAATCAGTAAGCTCATAGGAATAAAATTACTTGCAATGTGCATGATTCACACAAGTGATTGGGGGAGTTGTAATAACCAACGAAGGTTATTCTTACAGAACAATGCAGATAACTGATAAACTGGATGTGAGCAAATGTAATATTTACATATTTTACTCATAATTTTTAAGGGAACGAGCAAAGGACATCTTCTGAACTTGAACTGCCAATTCAGTCATCTAGAAGGGCTAACATCCTTGTTTTAAGTTATTACATGGAAAGGCTAACATCCTCCTTTTGAGTTAGTATGTGCTCAGTCTGTACCTTGATTCATAGTTGAGGTAGTTTTGGTTGGCTTTTTTTACTGGTTTGGGAACTTGTCAGGGATGAGTGAAGTTGATGGGGAAACAAAATTGCAGCATTGTTAAATCTATGTGAAATGTGATTTCTACAGTTAAACACTAATACACACCTTTGGGTAGGCTGCCTGGTATTTATCTCTAGTCAAGGAAGCAATTAGGTTTGTGTGATATGAGTGCTAGTGTGGGATTTGGAAGACAAAAGTTCAGTTCCACATTCTTTTATAATATGGTCTGTTGCTTAGTCTTGGTGTGTTTTAATTGCCTATGTGTAAAATAGGAAAAGTATGTTTTCCTATCTTGCAGGCTGGTTGTAAAGATAAATTTCCTGAAATTTTTCATAGGCAGTGATGCTAGAACAGTGAAAGCCATAGAGATTTTCTTCCAATCATATTTCATGTGAACAAAACATTTTCAAATACTTCCCTGTCTGGTTTTTAAAGCTTAGATAACAATAACATCCTCAAAGATTTATGGTTGTGGCTTCTGTTTTTTAATTTGTCATCTTTAAGAAGTGAGTTGGCAAGCACGCAAAATAGCATGAAATATTCTACAAGAAAAATTCTACAAGAATATAGCAGATTTTAATGGTCACTAGTACATGCAAATATGTGGAAAAATTCCACTACAACTGAAATATGCACTCAATGTAATTAGTTTTCAATAATTTAGTAGATTGGTGTAAAGCATAATATAGAAAAAAAGGATTTGGGAATCTTGACGATATTGGGGCTGAAAACTCAAATGCAATGGTAGGAACTTAAAATGACCAAGAAAGCCTTTTTCCCCCCATTTCCTCACTTTTCGTCTCGTGCATCTGTTTTGCTGTGATCATGGTGTAGCACACATCTTAAAAGGAGCATTTGTATTATGGTACTGAATCACAAAAGTGGCTTGCATATGTCAAAGCCTCGTTAGTACAAGCAGCTCCTCGCTGTTAAAAGCTGGGTTCCTGTGTACTTAATAACCATATCTGAGCCTGTGAGAGAGCGGCAGTGCAGTTGTACTCTGTGTCGTGTGCCCGCTGAAATGTCATCTTAAAGCAAACTTGCTGCCTGGACCAACTTCCTGTTGTGCTCCTAGTGCACAGAAAATAGGTAAATATCTATGTTTATTGAGAAACTAATGTGATGTCATTGTAGCATTTTCATTAAAGGCTTCTTGGCTTGGTTATTTGACCCTTTTGGAGCTCAGTGAGGAAACTAAAACATTTTTACTGGTTTTTTGCTTGGTGGATTGATGCTATGTGGACCAACTCTGAAGCACTGAAACCACTTTTATTTCTGATAGCATTTTAAAAGTTACAGGAAAAGGTAAGAAATTAGGCTACAGTTTAGAGCTGCTAATTATCTAATGTTTGCTGAAGTAATATGTTTTAAATGTAAGCCTCAAGAAGGAATGTGTGCTAGATGATGCACAGTACGCTCATTACTAACACAGTGGTAAACATTGTAGGTTTGTCTTTCTCAGCGAATGAGGTTTGACTCACAAAGGCCTGAAGCTACTTCAGGAAAGACAAGAAACCCAGTGCTCTTTTCCCTCAAGATTCATCAAAGGATGAGTCATCTGTTTAAAAACAGAGTAATCATCAGGCTATTCTGCTATTCTGATGACTATTACTATAAGAACAAAGCCTTTGAGCCAATTTTTTTTTTTTTTTTTTTTTTTAAAAAGAGAGAGAGAAAAAAGAAGACGTTACTTTGATTTCGTTCATGGCACTCAGGCTGATTTATGCTTTTAGATTCTGCCACTGTCATAGTTTAAGTCCTAAGGTGGAAAATGCTGTGCCACCACCAGGCATAGCTCCAATGGCAAAACCTCTCGGTTGGGAAGCAGTTAAGACAGTGTGGAAGCAGCTCCCTTGCTGATTAGGTGCTGTATCCCATCCAAGATACTGGGGTAGGCTCCGAGGCAAGGAAGCACTTTCCTTTCTCTCCTTACAGCTTTCTCTCTTTAAACCTGTAGCCTTGCAATTATACATATACTTTATTTCAGATGGCAGCTTTAATAAAGTGATCAACAGTGAAATTATTAATTTACTCAGATAACATCCAAGAAAAAGCATATGAGAAGTGGGGATTAAGATTCTCCACCAACACACTCTCTGTGCAAAAAACATCCTTGACTGACTACACGAGGTTAGAGAAAACGTCTGCAAAACCAATCTCTTCAAAAAAGCTTCATCTCATAGAAAGGAAAGGACAGTGTTCACAACAGGCTCCCTCTACACCCCCTGATCCTTATCTTCAAGAAATCCTCCTGCCTGTCAAACAGGCAAAGGAGGGAATTCATAAGGACATTCTTGGCATAGTATTTCTTTTACAGAAGGAGAGAAATGCCAGGTGATATCTTGTGAAGTCCACAGGGGTTTTTTAACACAAGGTACCTCATGAAGTAGATTCTGAAACTAAATAATACCATCAAGTTTTGAAATAAAAGTTTCGTTGTTATGAATGAAGGTATTTCACAGAACTGTCTCAGAGTCCAGTTTAGAAAATCTTCTGTGATTGAAGGTGAGTTTTCAAAACCTATAAACACTCTAAAAGCCAAGATTAGTGTTTCTTTCCTTAAAATGCTTAGAATGGCTTCAGTATTGTGCTCAATCCATTTACATTTAAGTTTGAAGCATAGATTTCAAATATAGAAGTAGATAAATGTAACAAGGTGAATTTACTTCTGAAATTTGTATTTATTTAGGTCTCATACTTTAACTGTTGTTTAATCCTTTATTCCTGCTATTGGTATCTGGTGTTTTAGACATTGAGATTATTCTCAGTTTTACAAAAATAAACCTTTTAGAAAATGATAATATACCAGAACATTTTCCAGTCTGCTTCCTGAGTGACAGCTGTGGGCTGCCTCCTTGTTAAGTTATAATTTCTCCCTTCCTCAACAAGCTTGGCTCTTTTTACTTTCACATTACAATCTTTTGGGTGCAAGGAGAGAAATTTTACTTGTTGTGTAGATCCTTTGCTCTGCTCTTCTAGATAAGATGGCAAAATTACCATTGCCAAAGAGTGGTAAATTAAAGTACCATGTCCCTGAGAGCTCCTTTTAATCAAATGAATCAATTTTCCCTTCCTTCGTGTAAAAAAAATTCTTTATGTTTTGCATAGTAGATTCTACTGCCTTTTTAGTAAGTTCTTTGCTATGAGTATGTAAAATTTCACATATCATTCAGAGTAAAAACTGTCTGCCTTTAGGGGAAGAGACAAGATTTTTTTTTAAGTGGTAAACATAAGATAATTTTCCCTTAATGTCATCACATACAAATTCCTAACAGAAATTGGTGGTTACATCAGCAGTTAGCAAAGACCTTAAGTTATTTCTTTCTTTTATGTACAGTACAGGTTGTAATCAGACCCTGTATCAATACTGCATGCTAAGAATATAGTGATATAAAACTTTGCATAGAGGTAGGGCAGCACTGTAAGTGGCCCAAAGCCTGGATTTCTCCCTGAAGAGTAACTTTCATTAAGGCTTAATTATGAACTTGAAATTAAATTCATGTCCAAAATACTTTCTTATTATTCAGGCTACACTGTTGTTATCTTGGCAGCACAGTTTGTTTCAGCTCTTGAAAGGGTATATACATGGAAGTATTCCAACTCTGCAAATTCCAAAGCAGTCCTGGTTTTACCCTAATCTAGTGATCATTTAAAAATATCTGATCAAGTTGTATAGTTAATCAGATTAGTCAGTCAGAGGGTGGTCTTTGAGGCTGGAAGAGGGGTAAAAAGTCTGTAACTGCATTTTAAGGTCTCTTTCCTTTTACTGAGAGCAATCAACAGTCATCACCAGTCTCTAACATGGGCAGCATTATTTCATGAGCTGCCAGGGAGATTAAGGTCAGCACTTGAATTCAAACACTTCTGAGAAAATGTGGTATTTTGTTTGCACCTGCTTTATTTCTTACTTGCACTCTGCTTCACAAACAGAGCAGATGCTTTCAAAATATTTGACTTGAGAAGTAGTTTGCTAAACCATTGTAAATCTCAAAATGGCTTTTACCAAATGAAATTCTTCATGGAATTTGAGACTATCCTGAATTAGAAGGGACCCACAAGGACCACTGAAAATCTAATTCATGGCCCTTCACCAGACAGCCCCAGGAGCCACACCAAGCACCTCAGAATGTTTTCCATGTGCTTCTTGAACTCTGTCAGGCTTGATGCTGTGACCACTTCCCTGGGGAGCTGGTCCAGTGCCCAGCCACTCACTGCATGAAGAATCATTTCCTAACATCCAACCTAACCCTCCCCTGACACAGCTTCAGGGCATTCCCTCGGGTCCTGTCACTGGTCACCAGAGAGAAAAGATCGGGGCCTGCCCGTCCTCTTTCCCTCATGAGGAAGCTGTAACTGCAATGAGGTTTCCCCTCAGTCTCCTCCAGGCTGAACAGAACAAGTGACTTCAGCTCCTCCTCATATGGCTTCCCCTCAAGATTCTTCACCATCATCATAGCCCTATTCATTCTTTTATTCTGATCCTGGTAACAGAAGGGAAGAAAAGAGAAAGAACAGATCCCTTTTACAGGACTGGCTTGTGTACAAGGCTCTGAGAGATGAATGTTAAAAGTTTTGAAGCATTCTCCTGTTTTTATTAAAAATCCATCTCATTCAGAAAACAAAATGTAACTTAGTCACACTCCAGGCTGGCTATTGTAGATGTACATTTCATAATTAACACAACTGTACATCTGAGGTGAAAACAGAATTTGCTGTTTAACTGATCCATAGATGTAATTGCATTATTCTCCATCTACACCTTGTCTACCCTCCACCCCATTTCCTCAGCTGCACAGGGACTTTAAGTGTTTTCATTTCTAAGACACAGGTAAATACTAAATGGCTTTGAACTAAAGCTATAGCATTGTAAGCTTTAATGTAACTTAGGACAGCTAAAGAAATGTGGGTTAATTGCTATATAAATTATTATGAAATATTGCAATTTTTCTTTTTTATTATTTATATGTCATTGATCATGCACAAAAGGGTAAGATGGAGTCTTTCATCACCAATTTCCTCTTTGTGCTTACAGGTTGGCAACATGATTTCCTATAATTTCATACAATTTCTGCAGAGTTACAGGGGCTCAGATACTCTGACAATGCCAAGCAGCCCAGTGATGCAGTGGAGGAGAGACTGTGGAACATTGCTTTAAATACTTATATATTAAGGGTTTGAAAGCACATCTCAGTTGTTTGTACCTCTCAGTGCCATCCTAGCCACAGAGGGGCCTCTGTCCACAGCACAAGGATAGGAAGAAGAGGATTTTGATTAAGATGATAAAGAAAGCAGGTTTTTATTGCCCTCTTGTCACTGGGGGTCATGATATAACCGTGCCCAGGACAGAGGGGTGTTAAACACGACCCTTTTGCAGGCACACTAGTATTGGCCACCAGAGGTCTGTGCAAACTGCTGCTGACTTACTCTGAAAGTGCAGGCAGTGTAGGAATCTAAACTGTGAAGTCCCGACAGACACAACCATTAAACTCCTCATCAAAGCTGGGGTCTGTTTTACTTCGCAGACACTGGCTACATCAACCTAGTATCTGAATGTCCTGTGCAAATGTTTTTCATTGGTTTAGTACTATCTTGTGGATCTTTTAACTACCTCATTGTTTGAAGCGGACAAGCTTATCTCTCAGTTGAACTCTGAGAACATAAATCAGTGTTGGCATTTCATTTCCCCTACCACCCACTACAAAAAAAATCTAACACGTGCTTACATGGCTCCTCATACAAGAGGCATTAATTTAGCCCAGAGTATAAGCAGTGGTGTTCCTGATATTTCCCACTCAACAATTTGAAAGCCTGTAAAAGCAGCCACCAAGATGATGAAGAGAGGGAATAGCACTGAGCTGAGAAAACCAAGTTGACAAGTTACAGAAATAATGCTGCCTGAGGTTGAGCCATTAATGAGCAGAAGAAAACAAACCTCATCTAGAAGACCGCCTGTCACTTTGAGTGTTATGCTATGAATATTTAAATGAAAATATAGTAAAAGACATACCATTTTTTTCTTCTCAAAATCAGGAACATTGTGCCATAGATAAACTGTGTAGAAGGATGGCATGGTTTTAGAGAAGGTGATGTGTTGTTAATTTGAAAGAGGAAGGGACCAAGACCAGGGGGTACAGAGCTTTGTGGACATACTGGTGAGGACGTACTATGCGGCAGTGCAGGTACCCTGAGAAAATGAGAAGAACGGGTCTGACTAACTGGATTTGACTTGTTTTCCATAAAGTAGGAGAAGAAATAAGAAGTGCTGTTGCTGGCTGCTCTATGGAAGCTTTTCTTGCCCCAGTTTTTCCCCCCTTATATGGCTGGCTAGAAATTAATTACCTTGACTGACATTAGGTGACTGTGTCTGTCTCTCAGAAAATAAAAAAAAATGAAAACATAAAAGAAAGACATCTCTGACACTGTACTGAACAATTTTGGCAGCTGAAGCTGTGTTTAATCTATAAAAAGGTTAGTAATATTTAATACTTCAATTTGTATGCTGGGAGATTTTCTTTTGTTCATAACAATTCTATATTTAAGATTACCAGGGCTTCAGGCAGAACTGTTTGGGTAGTAAAGTGATAAACTGACACCAGAATAAGGAGCAGAAAAAAACCCATTATGCTAACAGCAGCCAACAGCAGTTAATGGTTTTCAGCTGTTGCAGATCTAATTGATCTTGTTGCTATAACAGAAAGCAGTTCTCTGTGATTCATATGCTTTCTTACTGGAACATATTCTACTCCCTTGCTGTTTTTAAGCCTCACTAACTCTGTTTTCTCCCTTTTCTTAAATGCCATTGCTAACACATTCCATTTAAAGCTAATATTAGTCAAATAAAAAATCTGTTTCGTTTGCTGAGCCCTAAATTTTCTCTCTTCATTAAAAAGAAGGGCCAAACTACTTAATTTTAGTTGTGCACTTCTTGTATGTGTTAATCCCCTTATTTGAAGTGTCACACGTAGTGCTCATTATTCTTGATTTATACCTACCTTGAAATCCATATCTGCCACAAATATATCAGATGGGATTCAAATGACGTAAACATTTGCCATCAGCTGCAGTGTGATCCCAAAACCTCTTCTCAGCCCTGCATGTGGAGCTTCCATTGATTTCAACAGGATCCAATGTGTTTTCTGCAGGACATGGTTTGAGTGGTACAACTGATAGAGCTGCCTGCACCATTTCGATTCTACATACAAATGTTTTTATTTTTTCTTTTATTTTCTTTATAGTATTTGGAAACTTCTGATGTATTATTTAAATTTTACAGAAGCATTAATTTGAAGATCTGAAGCATTTTACTGGAATTTTAATAATAGTTATTATATTAGGAGTGTTTTCTTGGTGTCATTTTCTGTCAAAAAGAAACTGGAAAAAATAGGAATCATGAGAAAATCAGTATAGACTTGGATTCATAGCTGTAATTCTAACTCATCAAAGGAGGGTTTGTTTTCGTATTATAAAGATGAGTGCCCATCAAGGGGGAATTTTCAGTAAAAGTCTTGGGAATCTCAATAGAAATCCACACTTGATGTTTTGATATTGTTCAGATTACTTCTTCACTTTGTGAGCTGCCTGTATCCCTAAGCAGGCAAACTGCTCTACAAAATTACTTTGCCTACAAGTTTTATGTAAAAAGAATCTTGGCTCTCAGCCTTTTGCTGTAGTTGCATTGCTCCCTGTATTATTTAAGTTAAATACCATGTATTAAGAAACTTGAATCATCTTTCTCCAGGGGCAAAAAATAGTTTTGTAACTGTTTAAGTGTTGGAAAGTCTAATTACACCTCCTGTTCATTCCCTTTTGTTCTTGTAAAGGCATCCATTGCTGCAACGGAAGATAAAGTAACATTTCCAGACAGGAAAGAAATGGGGATTTTTTTTTCCTTTCTTCCTTTCTTGTTGCTGTTGCTGCATTGTTCTGGTTTGTTTTTTTAAAGGTTGACACAGAGCCCCCTGAGAATTTTTAACGTATGAGAGCAGATAACCTTGTTCTTTTGTTCACTCATCCCTGCCCTGTTCTGATTGCCTGTGGCTGTTTTCTGAATATTCCATTTCATATCCGTTTAACACTCTCTCCATTCCTCTTTCTGCCCTCATTCATCAGTTCAGCATAATGTTACATCCCATGCATCAGCAGAAAGCATAACATGACCTTCAGACAGAGTCTCATCAGTGCCTCATTGAAGGAACAGTCACTAACAACAAACCAAGGTTGTATAAATGCAAAGAACCCCACGGCAGGAAAGTGCTCAGGTTCAGATTTAATGTTGCCTTTAATCCTTTTGTTTATCAGAGACTTGACACTCAAAAGATTCTGCTGGTTTTGCCTATGATGAGCAGCTCTTCGTATGCTGCCCTCCCTGGTGTCCAGAGCATTTCCCACAGAATGTTGTCCTTGGGGAAGCATTGTAACAGCTCAGAGTAAATCTTGGGCTACAAAAAGACGATAAACTCCAGCAGACCTAACTCAAAATCAGAAAAGGGTTTTCCACATACTTAGCAGCTGTCTCCTTTTTTAACCAGAAAAACAGTAGCATCCTCTTAAAGAGAAAGACTTGATGAAAAGCTTATAAAGCAGCATCTTGGCATTCCTGATGAATAAACATAGCCTCAGAAATGAATTGACAGAACACTGATGATTTCTGAAGTCACTAACTCTAGTTAAAGTAAAGGTCAAGAAACGCTTTTTTTCTGAATAGAATATATAATTTTTCTGTTCAAATACTTTCTCAAAGGGGTGTGAAATCAACCATTACAGTGTGAGGCAAGGCAAAGAGAAGTGTAGGTAGGAAAAGTGATGCAGATGTGTGAATGAACATGCCCCATTTTCACAAACAATGCACAAGCATTGGGAAAGGCTACTTTTACAGTCACATTTTATATATGAGCTTGGGAAATTTAAACTTTGAGTATATAAAACTTTATTGGTAGTGCAAAAGTCTTTTGCTTCTGAGAAGGAAAACTGAAGTACTTACAAGAAATTAAAACTAAAATAATCAAAAAGACTAATTCATCTTCTTTAGGTTTTAGAAAGAGATTGAAAGACAGTAACAAAATCAAGATTTCAGGAAGCATAAAACTTAGAGAAAAAAAAGTTAAACCCTGCAAATGACACAACAGCAAATAAAGCATACACTAGAAACCAAAGCCATCTGGCAAATTAAGTGAAAATTAATGATTAAAGAAAATCTCACTGTGTTTGTAGTGTATTTTCATCCATCTGTGCCCAATTATAAAGGAGTTGTCAAAGAAAGCAAGCCACTGGTAGTTAATGCCAAACTAATCCAGAAAGCCTGGAAACGTCCATCAATGTTTTTCTTACAGTTTCTAATCTCTGCAGGTTTCTGATAAGAGCAGCATTAAACTACGGTGTCATGAATCTTGGCTCTCACGTTTGAAACTAACAGAGACGTACTACTTCTGATCATTTTAGATTAGGGAAATACTATCTTTCGAAAGCACACTACAGATAGAATTTATAAAAGGAAAAAAACCCCTCTGTTCAGATCCATTGCTGTCATCTGCAGCCAGCGGAGCAATTGCAGTGAGCCGTACCTGGAGCCTGGGAGCTCGGCTGTGACCCGAGCAGATCCCGCCCGGTGCTGCCGGGCTGTCACGCCTCGCACGGCGCTGTCCTCTTGGCTTCACGGGCCTCGGGGCCCCGGGCACGGCAGCCGAGGCTGTGAATTTGCAAATTTCCTGACACCTCGCATTGTACAAGCGCCACAGTTTCACACCCTCAGCTCACAGCCACCTGCATGGACTTGCTCAGTGCTGAGATCCACGGAGCAGCTGTACATTGTTCTCTCTGCAGAGAGGAGGCTGTTGTCTGTTTCAAGGGGAGGGAGCCCATAATTCCTTTCCTTATTTTGGGCCCTGGGATTATTCTGGGGCTCTGTGATGATTTTTAAGTGCTAACTGTGACATGATTCTGACCCGGTTACATTTGCTCCACAACAGAGCACATGGTGACATGGTGATTGGTAGAACTAGTGTATAACCTTTTTGGGCAGGTTAGGCTGTTAGGCTTTTGTCTTTCTCTAGAACAAATGAAAAGAAAAATATGTCCAAAAGGCAATTTCACAGAGATTATTTGTTCTCTTTCTTGATGTCCTTGATCACTAATTGAAAAGGAAAACTAGTCTCTATTCACTGAAGTTAATCTTTATGAAACTCCTCCATATTTAGACCTAACAGCATTTTAGACCCAACAGTGGGTACACACCAGAAGAAATCACAGGGAACAAGTAATTTGCTTTGTGTTCTTTCATTCCCAATGTTTGGTTTTTTTTGTCTGAGAAGTAAGTGAATGACAGAGAGTCGGCAGTGATATTAACCAGTTTTTTCTGTTCTTTCTTTGGTACCTAGTAGTAAGGCATAAGTTTGCAGTTGGGTGGGCTTTTTGGTGTTGAGAGTTTGATCGGTTGGTTGGTTGGTTTTGATTTTGTTAGTTTAGTAAAAGGTTATTTTTCTTTCCTGGCTTCTTGCCCACCAAATATTAGGGAGAGCAGTTTGGAACTGTGATCAGTGGGAAAAAAAGGCTCAAAAAGCATTGGGAAATGTGTCATCATTTTCTCAAACTCTGAACTGTTCACCATCAGCTTCCTAATATTGTCTCTGAAATATGGACGTTTTATTAATTCTCAAAGTCTTTGTACAAGTCCTTGTTCCTGGGGTGCTTCTGGCATGGTCTTTATTAGAACTCACACAGACTTGAGAAGTTTGTATTTATGAAACAAATTTTACAGTTGTAAAAGTTTTACAGTTGTAAAACCTAAAATTCAGTGACATCTGTTTTCTGGAGTGGACCCATATGAAGCTGTTGTACCCAGCTCCTTTAAAGAAAGCCATTGAATTAACCCATGACAGTCTTCTCACAGCAGCCACCATAAATCAATGTTATCAGCTAGCTGGTAATCATAACATTTGCAGATCTCTCAACATCCCTTACATCTTGTATATTAAAATTGTCTGTTCAAACGTAGACCCTAGTTTGACATGTAATTGGTTTTGGCTGCAGTTCAGGCTTACACAGTCCTTCTAGCTCCTTGGTTGTGTTGGTGGAAGTATTTGTGCAGCCATACAGTGAACCACATCAGGGACCTAAGCCAAGTTACAGGGTAAAAAAAAAAAAAAAAACAAACTTAGTTTATTTTTGAGCTAGATCAATTCCCTGTACTAGCCAACTGGAGGCAGGAACAAAAAGAGCAGGGAAAGCATGAGAACTAGTGCCAGCATACCATTGAAATGGAGGCATGTCAGGCCATGTTTTCAGTGTAAACTTCCAGAGCATTGTAAAAGATTGCTCCATCTAAATGCCAACATCAACAGTAATTCAGGAAACCTCCTTATTATTGTCAAAGTAGAAATTACTGTCTTGACAAATTGATCTAGAATGCAAAACTCATTTTTTAAGCTTGGATTGTGTAATTCTTTGATAAACATTATTATTGGGGTGAGAGGGGTGGTAAATTGATTGCTATGTTACCTAAGTGACTGATAATGTTATTTTAATATTGCAAATTAGATCCTGCTTGAAATGAAAAACCCAAACATAGCTACAAGGGGCTTCATTATGCCTCTGTTTTTACCTGGGTATTCCCATTTACATCAGTGATGCTGATTAAAAAGTAATTTAGGGTTAAATTTTGTCTCAAAAGTTTCTGCTTACTCCTTATGTGCACAGCATTCATTGTTGTATGTCTTTTAATATTATTTGCACCATCTGTAGCTTCATATATGTATTTTATTTTCAAGTCCTAGGAGTTTATGTTGCACATCGGATCTATTATTTCCAGACGTGCAGCGGTAAAAAAGGAAATTCTGGTGTGGTAGTTTGGAAGTTCAAATATATTATTTCCTTTCCACTTTTTCTCTTCTGTAGATGCCCATTTTGAATGCTGTAGCTGTGTGCACCATATGGTCACACAAAATTTACCTGGCATATGTCACATGTAACATCATCTACATGAATTGAATTTTGGTTTCCTATAACCACACTTCAAAACATTAGAAAGTACTAATATTAAACTTGGTATTTTAGGAGGTATTTTGCCTGTGTCCTGTCTGAGGGTTCAGCAAGCAGGTGTGCCTTGGTACTTGAGGTTTTAATAATCAACCTCTAGTAAGCTCTGCTCAGCCAAATGCTGCACAGCTAAACATGGCTAAGAACTTGCAGCTCTAACATAACCTAAAGTTTAGGCCCCTTCAGGTTGGAGGCCCTGGAGTCAGGGGGTTGTTTTCTGTGAAGTATTTTTTTCTTTTTCCTATTGAGAATTAGTGTTAAAACTCTTAAGAAAACTCTATGCTTGTAAAATTGGGGAAATATTTGTGTGATGACTTAAATATTCCTTGAAGACAAGTTTTTATAAATTGAAGTAATTATTAAATCTGTTTTGTAATGGTAGTTTCTCTTCAGCCCACTCTCAGTTTCCAACTTGATGTTCCTAGCATCAGAAGCAGCTGCCATGTTTCTGAGATAACTCTCCCCTAAATGATGTTACTGAGACCACTGCCTGCAGGAATTAATCCCTTCTCAACTGTCCCCTTTCCAAAACTTTGTGGCAGGGGGGTCTACCAAACACTATTCTGTAATGAAATCACCAACCTTTCAAGACTCCTTTTGAAAATTGATAAATCTGTAAAAATTCTTGGCTTTCATTAAAATTTAAAGAAATATGGAAAAGCTAGTGTTCTATGAATAAATTCAGCATCTGCAAACATCAGCAGACACTTGATGTGAATTCTATGCATCACCTCACTGGTTGATTCACCTAGAAATGTGTGTATATTTTAGATATATTTGTATACCTGAAAGGGTTTGCCTTGCATTTCTTATTTTTTTTTTTTTAAGAGGAAGCATAAGGTAAAACAGATTTGTGCTTCCTGAAAAATATATAAGAAATCATTAAAGCAGTCATGGTAAAATCAAGCCATAGGCAAACTTGTATCTTGTACAGTAACATGATATTCTCGGTGTGTGCCTGTTTAATATCTTTTAAGCCACCCTTGGGCAGGACCCCACTGTAAACAAGCTGTCGAGTTTGACTTGGAACATCCTTTTAAAAATAACACTAATAAATAAACATTCTGTCTTCACACATTTTGCTGCCAGGGATTCTCCATTTCAAAACTTAAAAGTGTAATGATTTTTAAAGGTTTGATGCAATAACTGCAGTCTTCTTTATTATCATAAATATGAATACTTCATTTTCCATTTGTTTAATATTTTAAAATTAAAATATTATTACATCCATTTTATTTTATAATTATATACTGTCATTCTGATAAAAACTGTTAAATTCTCTGTCTGGCAGTGTCATATAAATCAATAATAGTAATATTAGGCAATAATAGAAGAGGAATTTGAGTTTCAGATTATTAATAGCTGCACAAAGGAAGTAGTGTGCAGTATACAGCAAGATCCGGGCTTCTGTGACACTTCATCTGCAAACTGTTTATCTAAATATATCCTTCAGCTCTTCTCTGTGCTGCTTTCATCTCCTTATAGTTGCTCACTGTCCCCTCCAAGGTTTTGTTGGCTCCAGCGTTTGCTGCTGGAGGGCTCTGCGGGAGGTTTGGGATCTCTGGATTCCGTGCAGTGTTGGACGAAAGATCCTATGAAGCTAAGTCTGCAGTAAAGAGGTCAGAACTAAAGGGCTTTGGGAGCACTCTTGACCCCTGAAAAGCAAAATGTGTTATTTATCCCACATTCAGTTCTCATGAGTTGCCTCTGCTCACAGGTACTTCCATGCAAACTGAGGTCTGTGTGGGTCTTTCCATTTTTGTGAGCTCCAGACACAGAAGCAGGGATTCTAAGTGTGTGGCGTTTCACCACATCTGACTCTGAATTAAAAACATGCTTTCTGAATAGCAAGCCCAAAGAATGCATTCAATTAGATGAATTTGTGAACAACCTGAGAAATGTTTCTGAAGCATTTGAGAGGAATCACATTTGTTGGACTTGAGAACTGACAACATTTCACATTATTTGGCATTTGATTTGTTATTTATTTAATCTTGCTTGCTACAACTCCTGGCCTGTTTTTTTTAACTTTTTTATTTTTTAAGTTTTACTACTATTTAGCTTTATTATATGGCTTCCCTCTGGAGAAGATATGTGCATGTATAGACAATGTTGACAGATCTTAATGTTTTATTGGGACTCTCATCCTTCTTGTTTGTTTGTGTGTGTGTGCGCGTGTGCAGTGCTTTAGGAGATGTGCCTCCATGTTAAAAACCTCCGCCTTTCCTTGAGAAGAATAAGACGTCTAAACCCTATGGTTTCAGAGAAAACCAAAAGAATGTGTGTCTACAAGTTAGTAATGAAGCTAAATAAATAGATACATGTTACTACTTTATCGTTTTTATTTGAGTGCTTAGAGTTGGTAATGCTGATTAACGTTTTTTACTGTGTTTAAAGACTTCTACACAGAATAAAAATTCATTTTAAAAGCCATGGGACAACTAGATAGGTCTCTCTCTCAGTAGCATAGATGACACTGCTGTCAAAATCAATGAAAACTGCAGAAGAATTCAGTAAGTTCTGTGTTGCTGTCACTTCACATAAGTATTACTGGCACCACAATGCTGTTAATTCTTAGTGGGTCACAAAGGACTACCGTAGTTTGTAAGGTACTCTGCGTATGAATGGCACAATGACTGCAGAGGAGTTTCATTGAAAGACCTTTCCATTGTACCGCTGGAAGTTCAAAGGAATTTCTTAAGCAGTAGCTGAAGGTTCTTTAATGAACATTGTTTCTCAGCTTTTACTGGTTCTTTTTCAAAGATACATAAATACTTTTTTTGGAATTAATTTTCCTGCTGTACTTCTCTGCATGTGGGCTGCAAATGCCATCTCAGTGTTGAGTATTACCATGTTTTTGAAGGATGTTCAGTACATGGGATATGCTTTGCGCATAAATAGTGCGTTTGACAGTGGAATTTTTGTGACAGACTGTGGAACCATCAGATAAATTTCATTTGCAATGCCTGTTTACCTGCCTCATCTTCATTCTTGTCTCTATTCATTTTGATTTGGACTCACTGTTATGTGGAAGTATCACCCTGGAAAATAGAAATCTTTTTCCTCTGCACCATACGCATTTAGAAAAACAAAATCTAAAATGCTTTTGTCTTCTTTTGCCTTAGTCAGTGATCTAAGAGCCAATATTTTGTGAGCCACTAAAAGCTTAATCAGTAGAGGTGAAAATTCTGTTTTCTGATATTGCAAGACATTCCTTTCAATTCACAGTAGGTTGTGAGTTACTGGATGTTAAAACTGTAGTACCATGACTTATAGGGAATAAATTTTAATAACTTTCATAGATTATTGAAATATATTCCTTATAATTTTATTCTCCCTTTAAGGCCTATAAAGTTGAACTCATGATAATAAAATCAAGTTGAACTCGTGATTGTAAAATCAAGTGGTGTTACATGCAGATATATAAGAAATATTATCAATAAAAAAATATATCTCTAAAACAGACCTAAAATAGATTGTCTACAAAAAAAACCTCTTGTGAGTATGATAAACGGTGGTACAAAACAGAATATTGTGGGCAGTCTCGTGGGATGATATACATTCAAATAAGGCAATATCACTGGGCTCATACATGGTAAAATCTTAGCTGTAAAATTAATTGGGTGAGTGTAACAATTTAGAGCCATGAGGATATGTTACAATCACATTTGTATCTAACATCTTTTATACAACTGACAAACTTAATTCAAATTGAAGGTCTGTTCAATTCTTAGCCTTCACCACAACTTCATCAAGCACTTTAAGCATTTATTTTACTTTGGCTTTGCTGAAAATACCAGGTGTCAGAAAAATTTCATATTGTTTGGATATAAAAATTGACTTCCAGTATGAAATGACTTTGTGTTTTGGGAGGTTTTGGTAGGTTTTATTTGTTTAGGGGTTTAAGAAAAAACAAAAATGTTTCTTTGGTTCAGTTTCTCATCTTTTTACAGTCTTCATTGCTTCATGGGACTCCATTGGAACTTGACATTAACAACAGTAGGGTGGCAGTGATGTCATAGGAAATTTCTGTGAATCACGTTCGACTTGTAGGCAATTTCTCCAAGTCTTTGATTTTCATATTCTGAAGTGCCATTTTCACCTTCTTACCTCTGGCTTCTGCATTTTACAAGAAATCTGACTTCAGTACTTAGGATATTAAAAGTATGTATTAATAAACCATGCACCTTTGAAAAGAGTTATGGAATGTATTCCCTGAGGGCCAGCGATAACCTTATGGTTCATGGTCCACAGATAATTTCAATCCTTCAAGCTCAGTATGTGCTTTCATTCAAAGAGTCAGGTACCCAGGCTTCTGAATAGCTTCATGCAGAGCTGCCTAAACAGCTGGTTACACCTCCATATTTCTCCTCCATGGCTTAATTTATGTATGTTCTCAGCTTCACTAGAAGTAATGGGTAACTTTGTGTTAACTTTATGGCCGCTGCACTCTAAAGATTCATGGACCATTTTTATGGGTTTGGTGAGGATTTGGGTTTTTTTTTTAAATAGGGAGGAACAGAATTCATATATGACCATCCAAATGAAAGATGTTAGAAAAAGTTAGAAGGCTGGCAAAGAAAGTAACAGAGAATGAATGGCTTGGTTTTGAAGAGGGATGTTTCAGATGGAGGCTGAACATGGAAAATCCTCAAGAGCAGGAAAGGTACAAGTGCTGATCAAAACTAAGCTCAAGCAGGAAGAAAGAAGTGGAATTGAGATACTTCACAAATGGGAAAAAAATCTCACAGAAAAACTGAGTTTCTGCCTAAAGCACTTGATAGCTCTTACTGAGTGTGAGCAGAAAGAGGGGCAGCTGATTGCTGAGCTCAAGCCTAAGAGGCAGACATAGGAGTAGAAAAAGGAACCGTAGTGCTCTGGTGTAAAGGGAAAGAACAAGTTGACAGGATAGGCTGCAGAAATGGCAAGCAGCAGAAAGGCAAGCAGAATGAAAACTTTAATTTGGAGACACAGAGTTTTGCAAGATTGAAGGGACAGTGCTGCATTAGATAAGATAAATTGAATGGAGAAAAGAGTGGAGGTGGAGAAAAAGGCATATGGTGAAGTCTGTGTAAAGAAGATGGCAAAAATCAAAGCCTGCCTCTTTCCTGAAGGCATGGAAAAGAAAATAATTATTAAAAAAAACCCACATAAACCAGCATTTTTATTTTTTGCATTGAAGTGATGCTGAGACATTATCAAAGTTTGTTTCTGTTGCTTTGATGAAGTGCAGGGTTAATCTGTACATGGCATTGTTTCTTACAGTGGTAAGAAGAGTGCAGCCGGGTAGTTCTGCTTCACCAGGGGAGAATGGGAGGTCTGGGTTATGGACCTTGCTGACTTAATGATGAATATTTTTACTAGGAGTGTTTGATTCAAAACAGCTTCCCATAGTACTCATACAGTCTATGTATGCTTTAATACTAAGGAGTATTAAATAGCTTATTCAAGTAAATATCTTATCTAGGAAACAAAGTAGTCAAGTCATCACAATTAATTAATTGGGTTTATTTATGTGTTTTGCTCATTTGCAATAGTTTAAATAGGCATCCTTAGTTCAGTATGCATGGTAATACACAGGTAAAGAGAAAAGAAGTGAAAAAAGCTTCAGTAAGAAAACAAAATTTACTTTATGATTTAACACTAATCAACCATTGCTAATGTGCTATAAAATAGTACTTAAGGTAGATACTGATTTCCATTATTAAACTTAATGGTCTTTGTTGCCTCATCTGCCTTATTCCAATATATTAAGCATGCAGACCCCATAATTTAATTATCACCTGTTAATATTGGTTCTAAATTCATTTTTGTGCTTTTGGGCTGAAGCTGCAATGATGAGCCAATTAAAAACCATTATCTGGCTGCTCAAAGCATCACATTTGTAGTTATGCTCAGTAGTACATGATTCTACAGGGACTTTCAAGATGGAACATGCTGCCCTAATGCCTTTAGGGATTAGCCAAACAAAAGGAAAAAATGTAAAGGAAATTTTAAATATTTTCTCTCCTAGAGGATTTTAATTTTCAGATCTCTTGCTTTGCTGTACATCACAGCTCTCCTTGCGGCTAATTTGCATAGCTGTAAAAGTGTAGCGTGTAGCTGAATTACCAGAGAGACTCCTGAGACCCTGGGTTTTCTTTAAATCCCAGAGGAAGAATTTGGTTCAAGAATGTACATAAGGTACTAATTGCAAGGATCGTGTTAGATAGCTACTATTTGAATGAGACTGCTGAACTAATAAAATACAGCACATCATAACCTCAGAGGTTTGATAATGAAAAAAAGGAACATTTAATTTATGTAGTTGTTCACACAGCAACTAGAAAGAATAACAGCCACACATTGTCTCACCTCCATTACATTGTTTATTAATACTAATGACTCCTTTCCTCTTGTGTTATCAGCTTGTTGCTGACATGGAATTTCAAGTGCAGGTGTTTCAAGTTGATCGAAATTTGTGCTTTTATAATGGCTGACTGAGAAATGGCTGATGTAGATGATGCATCACAGAATTTGTCAGAGGGGTAGATACATTTCACTTAGAAACATATTTGTGTGTGTGTGTGTGTGTGTGTGTGAGTCTGTAGCACTGCACTGTAAACTTCCCAGCTCTTTGAGTAGTATGGGTATACAGTAGTCTAGTGGCAGAATACAGAAACTAGACTATTTGATCTACTGTAGCTGTATTCATAGAATTGCAGAACACTGAGTGGAAAGGGAGCTCAAAGATCATCTGGTCCAACTTTTCTTGGCAAAAGCACAGTCTAGACAAGATGTCCCAGCACTTTGTCCACCTGAATCTTAAAATTGTCCAGTGTGGGGAATTTACCCCTTTTTCCCTGGAGAGATTATTGCAATGGCTGGTTGTTCTCATTGTGAAAAATCATCCTCTTGTGCGTAACTGGAATCTCCCCTTGTCTTTTCAAAGTGACTCCTTGTGAAAAGGAGGTCTCCATCTTCTTTGTAGACACCCTTTAAATACTGGAACATGGTGATAAGGTCTCCCCAAAGCCTTTTGTCCTCAAGAAGTACAGTTCCCTTAGTCTTTCATCATATGGCAGCCTGCCCAATCCTTTGCTCAGTTGTGGCCTTTCACTGGACCCTTTCCAGCCTGTCCACATTGCTTTTGTGTAGCAAGGACCAAAACTGAACACCAAATTTCAGGTGTGGCCTGACGAGTGCTGAGTGGAGTGGGATAATAGCTCCTTTGTTTCTGCTGGTGATGCCCTTGCAGATGCAGCCCAGCATGCTGCTGGCTCTCTGCTGCAGCAGCACACGGCTCACTCAGATGGAGCTCATCTACCAGCACCCCCAGGCCCTTTTCCACAGAGCTGCTCCCTGCTCTGGTTGATCCCAGCCTGTGCTGCACCCTGTGTTTTCTGCTTTGTTTGGGGTTTTTATATTGTGCTGCATGTACACAACACCAGGGTTTAAAGTTTCTAGAGGAGGAAGAGAATCTTCCTGTATAGAGAAATCCTCTCTTCTGAAGCACAGCTGATCTAGAAGTTCTTTTAGGGGCCTTGCTTGCCTGTGGTATAATGAAGGACTGTCCTTTTGCCTCAATTTGTTTGGAGTACCACTGTCTTCAGTGAAAAGCTATACTTATCTTGGAGCAGTTCCTCAAGTGAATCAAACATCATTCCTTGGACCACTGCAGAGTTCCCTGGCATCTCCAGGGAAACATCCTGTTATTAGCCACTTAAAATTAACAGAAAGTGGAATTACTGCTGAACTTACTTACCCAGATTTTAAATGAGCTTGATGCATTTCAAGGGAACAGAAAGCTGCCAAAGGAAAAGCTAGCCACAGATGAAGTCAACTAGAATTCCTCGGCTGATAGATACATGCATGTTTGGCTGCTGGTTTGTTTTGGTTTGGTTGCTTTCTGCTTATAATTTTTTTTTCACTATTTTATTATGGGCATGTGTTCTTTTGTCAGTGAGAGCTATTAGGAACAGGGCAGGAACCCTGCTGTGTCTTAAAATTAAAACAGCGAAAAAAGGCTCAGGTGGGAGAAGAAAAAAAATATGCACAGTTAAGAAATAAATGTAAATTAAGTTAGCAGGGTTAAGTAGTTTTGACCACAAATGGCAAAATAAATACAGCTATCATTCTTAGAAATTCTTCTGCTTCTTTGAGTTGGCCTGGATAATTGTAAGCGGTATATTGTCTTTTTCTCATTAAATGAGATGTTCACTCTTTTAATTCCTCCTCCTTGTGTATTCACAAGTTTTAGGAGAAGCAGCAGTTCAGCAGAGCTGTTGATGAGATTTTCTCCCCCCACCCTTCTGCCTAGGGAAGGTCCACTGGACAAACTTGAAAAAATCAAGTTAATGTGGTTCCCATTCAATATATTAGCCAGTCTGTGCACACATTTGGGCACTTCAGCCCAAAATTATTTGGTCGAAAACTGAACAAAAGCTGGAAGGTGTGAGCTGGGTGGGTTGAGGATTAGTGAGGAGATGCTGACAGTATTGAACTGTAGCAGAGGGCAGTTGTGGAGAACATCTACACCTTGACAGGACATTAGATTATTGTGTCAACAGTTTTGGAGAGATAATACATATCAGGAAGAGACAAGTTTTCTTTTTATTCATCGTTCACATAATATTTGGGATTTGGGTAGTTTTAAATATAAAGGGATCCTTTAATGTAGATTGTAACCTGTAAAACAACTCTGAGATTACTCAGTGTAAGACGCTCTGGCTTGCCTGGAGAGACAGAGTAATTTTTCTTGTAAGTAAGCTGAATACTATTAGTATTTTCATCAGTCACTGTGTCAAGTGAAGGTATTTCATGTTTGTATTACTAAGTTGCCAAGACAGTTTGGCAAAAGTGTAATGATTCTAGGATATCACTTGACCCCTTGTGATTGCAAAGTAATTTAGAGTTTAGAGTGAACCTCTACTACTGTGACTTCACAGTTCATTTCATTATAGGCAGGCACGTATTTAACATGATCCTGTAGTTTCCTTTATTAGGCAAATCTAGCAAAGTTAATAATATTTTTTCCAATGTAACAATTTGATCACATTATATATGAGTAAAACTAATGCTTCAGAATCATCATTCTCTCCATCCCTATGTGTATTAGGAAACTTCACCATATACACCGATTTTTAAGTATATAAAAATAGTTATGTTTGCACTGGGTTATGTTCACAAACTAGCTGATATGAATTGCCTTCTTTTTTTAAGAGACATGTGCCTTTAGCTCAGGTAGTCCTTGAAGGCTTCATCTATGAAGAAATTGCATATGACTTAGTTATATTTTTAATATTCGCCTAATGATTTTGTATTCTGCAATGTTTTACTGTGTTCTGATGAATGGAAATATTATTCTCTCACTAACAGAGACACAGGCTGTGTATAAGCAGTTCTGTTCTGGGTAAAGCTCCAAATGTTCCTGCCTTCAAAGTGTGTTCTGAAGCTCTGTGATTTGACTTTACATTCTGGAGGTACTGCTTGGCTTTGCCTGAATAGCTTCACTTCAATTTATAACAGGAATCAAAGTGTTTTGTGCTGTATGAAAAATGCCGTATCTTCTTCTAACAAAGAAGAATTACTCTTTGAGTAGAGATTAATTTTACTGAAAATTTACATTTGAATTAATATTAAGAACTCTAGCTTTTGTGTCATTATTTACTTTATTCTGGTAGGCCTTAATAATGAGATAACAAGCTCTTTCCATAGAGTTAAAATCAGAGTGTTTCCAACATGCTGTTTTAGAAGGAATTATATTGTTGTTAGACAAAATTATTGAGTGCTTATATTCTCCTGTTGTGTTCATATAAGTGTTCTACAGACAGCACAACAGTTTGAACAACTCTTTCTGTAGAAAAATGTGTCTTAAGAAATCGGTTGTATAGATACAATATGCATTGCCATGAATCTTCTTCCACATGAGGAGGTGGTTCCCTAATGGTGTCTGAATTTAAACATTGACTAACTGATGCCTTTTAACCATTGTGATGGTAACTCTTCACATCTTTAAATAGTTAGAAGGTTCAGTCAATATTATGGAAATGCTCCTTTAGAAATCTGACTATTACAGGAGGTCATGAGGCTTCTTTCTCCCTCCCATATTACAGCTGCTAACTCAACAACTTCCTCCATTCAACAATAGCGTGAAACTATTTCTATCCTGAGATATCATATTTTATCTGGAACAACTTTCATACAGCAAGAACATAGAAAACGACAAAAAACCATGTTAGTGAGACAAAACCAAATAGTACTGGAAATTGGCATTCATCAAACTTTAATTATATATGGATTGCTTAGCTTGGATTATGGGAGACAGTAAGTGCCCTTGCTATAACTGCTTAAGCAAGAGTAAATGGATGATAATGATTTAATATGGAATCATTATTTATCATATATCATGCTGAGAGACTTCCTTTTTTCTCTCACCTTTGGTTTATTTAGTGGCTTTATTTAGTAGGCAACTAATTAAATAGAGAATAAATATCCAGAGGTCATTGTCCTAGCTATTAGCATCCTTCTCTTGTACAGGTTAAGATGACTTCTTTTTTATGGTCTTAATTTCTCCTGAGATGAGCTGGCTGCATCAAACAAGATATCAGATTTAAAAGCCAAGCATGCCCGCTGGATGCAGAGCACTTCCAACTTGTTCTCCTTAGACACAGATAGCTTGTGACACCGAATGTGATCTTGAACTGCATCACCATAATTCTGCTGTGGGTACGGAAAATATGACTGGGCAATTGTGCCTCATTAAGGTTTTATAGCTGGCTGTTTTGAAGTATAAATACAGTTTGGAATGAAAAATGCTGTTTAAAATAAATTCAGTCTCTATATGGACTGTACTACTTATATCTGCAATCAAGTCTTTAGAGACATGAGGGTCTTTCAGCTAAACCCACAGAAACATTGGATTTTACGTAACTTTAGCGGTCTTTATGGTGTGCAACATCATACAGTGCTTTTCTTAGACTGGTTAGGTTTCACCCCTTTCCACCCAGATTTTTCTACCCCAGTCTCTCCTTTCAGCATGTTGTCGTAGGGCCACATTCATGTAATGATGACTACAAACCTCCTCTGAGTTTCCATCCTTAATTTATTAATAACCAGTTTCTATCCATTTGTTCTAACACAAACATTCTCTCATAGATTCAGCAAATCTTCTGTCCTCAGTGTTTTTGCTGCAAGCAATCATCTTTCTTCCTGGGCTGCATTTTTCAGCATGAAAAAAAAACAAGCCCCTTCAGCATCTTCCTGTAAGATAGGCTTATGTTTGATCTCTGTAACAGTCCTGTTCAGCACCTTATTAAAATTTGAAGTATTTTTTTTTTAACATGGGTAACTGAAATGATACAAAATACTTCAGATGAGGTCTCAGTACAGGCTGAGATACATACAATTGTATTCATACAATGGTATGAATACTCCCTGTTCTTTATGAAAATACCTTGCCTTGCCCTTTTCATGGTCAGATTCAATTAAATGGCTCATAGTCATCCTCTGACAGACTAAAATAGGCTGCTGTTTCTGACTAATGAGCTCCCAGTATATACCAGGAATTCTTGCTATTAGTCCCATGTGCCCTTTGGATTGTTACTTTCAACCCAGTTCTCTTTCTTGGGTCTTCAAGATCATGCATTTCTTCCCAAAGGACATTCAAATCCTCCTTTGCTAGGAAGACTCTACCTACTGGTTTTGTATCCTCAAGAAAATGTATTAGTGCTTCTTTATTTTTATCCTAAGGTCATTACCTAGAACATTAAACAACACAAGTCCCAAAATACAAACTCAGTATTTTTGGATGAGATTAGTCACTTTCATGAATGTAATAGTAGTAATGGCTCCTAAATGGTGATTTATTTTTTTTTAATAGAAGCAGTATGCATTGCTGTGAATCAGCTTTTCATGTTACCTCAGAGCTCAGTATTTTATACCCAAATACTCACAACTTGAAACTTAAAACCTGGTATTTCAGAAACTGCAAGGTCACGTCAGATACACAGGCCGTCTTCTCGGAGGACCTAGCAATCTGTCCAGATTTTCACCAAACACCACGCAGGTTAGATAAATGGGCCTCTGTGGATGCAGCATTTGGCAGATTAGATGCCTGTTATCTGTTCTCTCCACCCGCTAACATATTGCTAATTAGGTTTGAGAGTGAGGTGAAATGATTCATCTTAGCAGAACAGTGAGTGTCTTTAGTAAATCCTTACACTACTTCAATCCCAATCCACTTGAGAGAGAAAAGAAAATAGAAAGTGAGAAATGCTTCTGGGGTTGTACATGTATTTTTTATGTTTGTTTCTTCGTGGCTCTTATCTCTAAAAGTCCTTAGATTATCATTAAATCAGTGAATATGAGACATTCATGTCAATTAATGGCAAATGCAGAATAAATTCAGATAAGCATACCCTGAAAACGTGAACAAAGAAGTACTTGGAATAATTCTGTTGTATGTTTGTGTAAATACAGTGATGCGATGGGTAGTTTATGCAGTACAGAAGACAGCTGCACAATGGGTAGAAAATACAAGTACATGGGAAATAGTAAAACTGACATTCATGATCTTCCAAGCACTTGATTTTTAACTTAATTAGGATTCTTTGAACACTAGGTGGTTCTTTTTTTTGTTTACTTTTGCCAATTAGGATACTGTTACTGAGTTCTATAGTAGCATCTCCTGTGGCAGTTCCCTTATTTCTTTGCAGCCACAGTGGTGATGACTATGACTATGTCATATTTAATGATCTGCAGTACTCCAGGCTCTTTTCCCCCTGGAATAATCTGACAGGTGATCTTTTCATACATGTCCCACAGTTTAAGTTAAGAATTGTTGCTCAAACCATGCTTTATGTACATATTTCAAGGCTGGTGTTAACAAATTCCTCTAGTTTGCCATTTGTTGTACTGCTATATTCTGCTATAAGATATTGCAGAACAGCAGTAAATAATTACAGTATTTGTCTGAGATATGAATGGCTGGATTAAACTGATATTATGTTTCTATTCGACTAGGAGAACAGTGAGATTGATATATTGTTCCTCACTTGCATAATACAGTATGTACTATAACACTTTAAAATGCTCTGTAATTGCTTTGGTCCTTTGTTGATGTATAAATGGCATATTTGTGTGCATCTGTATAAGTGCCTCGTAGAATTTAACAAGTTGAAGAAACGTGTGACTAAATTAGTAACATTAATCTTTTCATGGAAAAAAATCTGTCTGCTCTGTGGATGTACAGCTGCTGATGTTTATTGATGTAAGAGGAGAAGTTGTTAGATAAGCGTCCCTTGGTTTGTAGCTTCACTGGATAAGTATTGTCTGAATATTAATCTGCCAGGTTGTGCTTGTCTCATGTTGTGAAAAACAGCAGCATTCTTGCTGTCAGCGCTGGGTTTGAGCTGCTTGGATCTAGCTGATGGTTTGGTTTTTTTTCTCTATTCAACTACGGACAAGGAGCAAAAAATGTTCTCTGCTCTCTTGTGCTTTCATAAAGACAATGGGGAAGAGATCTTTGAGCTTTTTCCTATTTCAGCAACTACCGCAAAGACCGGGGAGAGGAAAGGTGGTTCTCTCCGTCTTGGGCAGCTTTGTGTCCTTGTGACAGAAGGATGCTGCAGATGTTGAGAGCGGTTCCTCCTAAAATTGGATTTTGCTGTGGGAATTTCAGTCCTGGAGTAATTAATGGCACCACTGGCATCACAAGACCAAGCAATGTACATATCCCCATGAAGCTACTTAGATTATTTTGAGGAGAATGACACTAGCAGCTGCCACCTTTTAAAGACACTTGTGAAGGTGTGGAAGGGGATTGGAAGTGCTTTCTCGGATCTGTGGATCACAAAGGTAAAAGATGCAGCAAGAGGAGTCAGAGTTAATTAAGGCAGTTCTGAAAACCAGCAATTGCTTATGGCTTTGTTAATCATTCAAGAGCTGCTGTGAGACTCCTGATGTCTAAGGCGGGAGAGTGGCCAAGGGTGTCTTTGCATCTGATAGAGCAGTAGTCTGCTCTTTTTGGGAAAAGCAGACTTCCTTAAGCAATTAGTCTGCAAAGGAAATCATGGAAAAGCCAGTTTAGTAGTTGAAACGTATCTCCTGTTATAGGTAGTAGGGTTTTTTTTAATTTAATCTCCTGGCTCATGTCAGACCCCTACTTGTGCTCTAGCTGGATTCTCTAAAGCACTGTGCTTTGGAATTAGCATCCAGAAGGCTGTAGTCTTGGACTTCTTGTAGATTTGTGTAAATGTAAACACATGGAATGCAGCATCCTTGTAAATGAGGGACAAAGCCGTATTTGGTCATTTACACAAAAAATAGTCCTAAACTTGAGCTTTCCGATGAAGCTTGTAGTGTTTATACTCTGACATGCAGAGAATGCAACCACCCAAAAATGTTTGATGAAGAAGTTCATACAGTGGGAAATCTCATTTGGGAAAACACCCAAACAAAAAATGTTGGTTGGAGAAGAGTTTGGGAAGGCAGAGACAGAGGAGCTTGAAATGCAAGTTTTCAGATTCCTTAATTTTCTTTTTATTTCCTTTTACTTTTTCTTCAAAAATTTCAAACATATTCAAAATTGCCCTCATGAATTTGTAAGAAAAGCAAAAAATGAAGGAGTATGTGTATAAAAGAGTAAAATGAAGAACTGGTATTATTTTCGTCCCTTAAGAGGGAGAAATGCATCCAGATGCAGGAAAGCCTTGTGCAGTTTCCTTTATGGCCTGAGTAGGCTTGAATCTGCACTTTCCTTTTCCTGTGAAGATGTCTGGGGAAATCCTGTGCTGTAGCATATTCCAGGGAGGTGCACTCTTGCTGTGTCCTTGGGGAACCGCTTGGATTTGTATAAATAATCACTCCTTGATTGGAGCAGGAAATGGAACTTGGGCATTTCAGGGCTGTGCTTGTGTGAATTGGCTTGGGGAGCAAAAGAACTGTTCTTGTTCTCTCCCTCACTCGTCTATCAGGAACTTTATTACCTCAGAAAATTTCCATTTCCACACAGGGAGCTCAAGAAGATTATTTGGTGTCAGATTATAAGTGAATACAGATCTCATTTCATCTTTCATTGAAAATTTAAGACAAATCATAGAACCTCTCTCCAAATCCTTGTCACAGCACTCTGTTGATAAAGAAAGTAGAAATTCTCAAATAATAAATACAAAACATGTAAAAGATTTTATTAGCCTTTTAACACATTATGTTAATCTCCTGATAGCTAATATTATGAGCAAGTCTGTGTCTGGAGAGAGTAATAGCAGAGATCTTAGGAATGGAAATAATGTCATTTTAACTTCCCAAAGAGGATTCAAAGAGCTGGTTGATTGTTATAAAAACTACTGCTCTTAGTGAGCATATTAAATTGGTAGAGCATTAATCTTATTATTTGTAAGATGTTGTCCCTTAAGAATATATTTTACAATATAGAAAGCTCAATTAAATATATAAAATAAAGCAATGAAAATGAACAGCATTTTTACAAATTAAATATTCTACCACATCTGATAGTAATATCTAGTATTGATAGACACATCATGTTCCACATTGAATCAGTAAAATGTTAGAATAGCATTTAAATTATGAAATTCAGTACAGCTTTCTTTATCAGCTTTGTTATAAGAGATATTAAGAAATTGTTCACAATTATTTTTCAGAGATTTCAAATAATATAGTTTATTTTGCTGGAGTAAAAAAGGAAGAAATACTGCAGAAGAAAGTCTTGGTTAACAGGACTTCTCCAAAGCCCAAGTCCTGTAAAGCTACAGATATTTAAATACTTTTAAAAGCTTGAGATTATTAACTGATCTGGTATCAGCTTCCTTTCTGTACAGTTATGTGTCACCTTTTCCATTTTTTCTTTCCTGAAGAAGACCTAATTTTAATGCACCTTCTCCTATCTGCCTCTTGGTGTCTGCAAGCTGGTGGTTAATGGACTAGAAACTTTGTAATTCCTTTAATAACAGAAAGATTTTCAAAGTCAGCAGTGGAAGGAGAGAAAATGGAAGTGCAAGTCCTAGGGGTTAATTGCTGCTTTGTTCCCCTTCTACAAATTTTCTCCAAGGCCAGGCTTAGCTTTGTCTAATATTTTCATAGTGAGAGTGCAAGTTTTTTTCAAGACATCTGTGTTTCAATAGATAGAGATGCCTAAAACTTAAGTTGGATATAAATGTAATCCCGGCGTAACAATACTGATTTCGCTTGACTTAATCAGAGACTTAGCCGGGCTTTGTGGTTTCACAGAAGGCTGTTTGTTAACCACGTTGTGTGGGTTCCAGCGCTGCAGCTCGTCGGCAGCTCGCTTCATCTGCTCCTGGAGCAGGGGGGCTTGAAGCAACACTTGAAGGACAACGTGCTAAAAATTAGCATTCAGCAGTTTTGCAAAGACTCAGCGTGAGCGTAGCAAGGTCAGGCGCATAAGTAAAGTGGGATTTCCAGTTGCCATTTCATGAATTAAAACATCCCATTTACTCGTGATCCGCTTTGTTTACGTGACTAAACTAAAAACATCAACACCTTCACATGTGATTAGTACTAAATACTGTTCATTACATGTTTCATCATGATAGATGCCCCCAAATTAAAAGTATAGCCTGAAACCATCTTTTAATCCCCTGAAATTCATGTGGGTTTAAGGGATTTTCTGATAGTTCCAAGCCTCAACCCTAATTTCTTGGGTTTGTTATTTGAACCAAGCCCTTATGAGTATTTTACAGTATTTTTCTGGTGTTTTGTGGCTTATTTAAGCTTTACTTTAACCATATTTTTTACAGCATGTGTTTTAAGTAATGTATCAATTGTGAGACATACCTGTCACACAAAATGTGTGTCCAACTCATGGAGATTTGAATCCTAATTTAGCAAAAATTGTCCATGTAACATTTCAGAGGTCAGAGATATTTCTGATTTTGACTTTAACCCAAAATCAATCAAATTACCACTCTCCAGCTGGGAATGAAATTAGAATTAATTAATCATGTTGTGTCCTGCTTCGTGGGCATTTTCCTTAGTCTCCAACTGTGCCTTCTGAAAGAAAGTGCTAGGATCCTGTGGTAGGCAAATATGGAAAATAAATCAACATAGTAGGAGCTAGTAATGGGCTTAGAATCATCAGGTTTACATGTACCTTGTAGCTACCATTAGCTACCTTCATTTGAGGCTGTCTTGCAAATTCTTGTGCCCACCTAGAGCGTCTGATTTATCCGCATTGGCGGGAGCTGCACAACTCACTGTTGCACATGTTCTCCCCCCTGTGATTGTACTTACCCAGGGATTCCTTCAGCAGCACAGCATGGATAAGGGGACAGCAGAAGCTGGGCCTGAAGGAGATGAGGAATGCTCCCTCTGAAGGTGTAACCAAGGCTTGATTTTTCCCAAATCTGTAGACAAGGAGGTATCTGGTTCAGACAGGAACTTTCTTGTTGAAATACTCTGAGTGCTGCACATGAGGGGTGCAAGAGTGCGGTGTGTGTAGTTGCTGTAAAGAGCTTGGAGCTATTGTAGGATTTGGTTTAGATTTGGGAATATTTTACTTGAAATGGCTTTGTATTTAATGTGTATTATATGCTTCACTTCCGCATTTTATCTGTATTTCATTAATGGGAATGGTTTCTTTAAAAGTACACGCCAGGCTAAAAGAAGGATATGAGAGATTTTGTCCATGTGCAGGAGAAGAGGCCAATCCTGACCAAGTGTCAGAAGGGTTTGGCTGTGTTGGACCGCAGAGTCTTTTCAGAAGGCACCAATTCTCCTGTCAATGTTTGCAATAGGCTGGGTGCCATAAAATACTGCTAATGTCCTACAGAGCAATATAGCAAAGATTTTTACATGTGTAAAATAGAAGTGCACATACTTAATGTGGTCATTTTGTATGAACTGAAAAAACAGTTACAGTATAATGAAAAAGCTGCATGATGGGAGAGGGGACTGAAAATCCCAAAAAGTAGTTTAAAATCTGAAGTATTGCAACTTGTCTCTGCATTTATCAGGAATTACTGCTCTTTTCTTCAAGACTCCCCACAGTATAGCCCACACAATTTATTTTGTGAAGTATCAGCTGATTTGAAGCAACCAATAAGATACATTTTCAGATCATTATATAATGTAAAAATGAATTCTTGCCACATTTGCCAAGAATCAAGAGCTGTGCAGCTGCCTGTTGAAGGAGTAGGTAGGTACTCAGTTGGAAAGGCCAGAGAAGGTGGTGGACTCCCCAAAGGCAGACAAGGATTACATGAGGGTGTGCATTTCTTGGCAGCTGGACAGTACTAAATAAAGAAAAAACAACCAATAAAGATCGAATTTCACTTGTAGAACCTAGAATAGTTTGGGTTGGAAGGGACCTTGAAGATTGCCTATTTCCCCCTGCCATGAACAGATATGCCTTCCACTAGACCAGGTGGAAAGCCCCATCCAGCCTGTCCTGGAACACTTTCAGAGATGAAGTATCCACAGTTTCTCTGGACAGCCTATTCCAGTGCCTCACCTCACTCACAGTAAAGAATTTCCTCCTAAATGTAATCTAAATCTGCCTTCTTCTAGTTTAAAGCCATCACCCCTTGTCTTACCCCACCCCTGTGAAAAGCACATCTCCAGCTCTCTTATAGCCCCTTCAGGTACTGGAAAGTGCTCTAAGGTCTCCCCGGAGCCTTCACTTCTGCAGACTGAACAACCCCAACTCTCTCAGTCTGGCTTCATAGGAAAGATGCTCCAGGCCCTCCTCTGGACTCGCTCCCTATGGAGGTCACAGTGCTCTCTTGCAGCGTATTACAAATCTCAGTTTATAAATTTTGTGTGGTGGTCAGTGTAAGCCACTGGACAGAGGAGAAGTTAGATTCAAAACTGTAACTGCAATTGTAACTGGAGTTTGTGCTCCTGAGGGCATCCTGCTCAGAGTTAACGAAAAATAACACAAGTGTAGCAGTTTACAGTAGAAGATCAGTTACCAAGACATGTTGGCACAGGCAAGATAGAGTGATGAAAACTCTTTCACATAACTTCAGTCATTTATTACAGAAGTTTTACCAAAGCTATAGATAACAATGTTCATTTACTCCAAGGATATCCACGCACCTTTCTCTCTCCCTAGTAGTATTTATACATGTAGAAAGAACAAAGTAAAGAGAGGATCATTCCCAGAGAGATACCAGATTTTAAGAGAAATTCATGAAGAGATGCAACATGCAATTCATGCTTTGATGCAGCATCACCCAGGGGGCTTACAGGCTCTGTTGTAGATTAGCTGAAGGAATTGTTTAGCTGTGTGTAACACTTCCTAAAGACTTGTATAACATTCATTTCAAAGAAGCTGTAATTATAGCTATGTCTTCTGAGAAAATATCTTTTCCTCAAAGACAAGCTCTTATTCAGGTGGTAAATGTAATAAAAATGTGGTAAATGTAATAAAATCATAGCATTACGGCTCAGGTCGTACTCTTATGCACGTGTTAAGCAATTCTTTTCTGTTAGGATTTTTCATATTTCATCTTGAGAGATTTTTCCTGTGATTTGTAGCTATTCAAATGAGTCTCTGAGGATAAGGAAAGCTGAGTTTTCATGCCATTCACAGGCCAAGTATTTGAGTTCCAAATTTTCAGTTTCATCTTGTGACAGTTTATTCTTATTTGTGAGGCTTTCCATTTATTGTATTGAGGCTGTGCAAAAGAGACTGCAGAAGTCATTTGAAGGTTAGAATAAAAGACCTGAATAAATCAAACCAAGAGATCTTAGAAATATCTAGAAAGTAGAAAGCCCTCTTATCACACTTATACCTTAAAAAAAAAACTCTGTAAGAAAACATCTCTCTGAATGAGAACTTCACTTTCTTAAAAAATAGAAATAAAAGCCCAACAGAAACAGAGACACCCCAAGACCAGAGCAGTGCACACAAAACCAAAACATTTTTTTCAGTAGGTGTACCCTTCTCTACATTTTGTCACATATCAGATGAAATAATCCCTTTGATCCACAGTTTGAGATTTTCCTTGCTGCCAGCCTGAGTAAGCTTAAGAAGTGCAGAGCCAACTCCCTTGCATTTGCTATGCCAATTAAACACTGCCATTTTTTAAAGGAGTATAATTTTCTTCTCATTGCTGTGTTTCTCTGGCTTTGTTAAGTGTGGGAAATTAATGTAGACTTTGGAAGATTTCCATCAACTCTGAAACAGTCAGTAAGGAAAGAGTCCAAGAAGGCTCAAAATTCCAGCAGCAGTACCTAATCTAGCCCATTATTTGGGATTTATTTTGTTGTTGCCAGTTTTCTGTGTCACTTATGCTGTCTTTAACTGCTTAAGTGTGTTTGAGGCTCTAAAGCTCACTTCTAGGAGTTCCATACTGGCAGAGGAGTTTAAGCAAACTGAAAAGAGTTGAAAGGTGAGGTAGAATGGCTCACAACCTGAGAGCACAAGAGCAGGCAAGAAGAGATATGGGACAGATTTTTCTTAAGCTGGTTGATTATGTGACCCTAGAGAATTCAAAGGACCTTATACTGCTTTGGTTGCCCTCTGCATAATGGTAAGGCATCTCTCAGAAAGCATGGGATCCTTGGATAAAAAAATTTTAGACAGCATTGCTTTATGAAGAATTTCAGAGACACAGATCCTTGTTGTCCTTGCTGTTCCAGCTGTGCTCTTAGTGATTATTCTAGCACTTGGATTTTGGTGTATACCAACTCTCTTCTATTTTCAATTCTTATTATATTGTTAAAGATTTTAAATGCTTTTTTTTCCCATCCCATTTAACCTTCATCCTCAACACAGGATATTGTAATTTCATACCGCTCTTGTCTGTTTTGCTTGAAGGAAAATTAGATATTATTTTGTTTTAGGCAGTGACTATTTTGACACCTCCGTCTTGCAGTTATTTCTCAAATGACAGAGTAACACTTTCTGTATATGCACACAACATATTATAAAGGAAAACATGAAAGACTATGGTTATTTCATTACCAATGAATTTTTTCTTTATAGGTGTTAGTTGCTCCCCTACTGTTAAATTGACCCACTGAAAAATTGATAAAAAGATAGTGTGAAATTGCCCTACTGTACATTCAGTTTGAGTTTGCTCTATGCCATTTATGAACACTAAGCAAAGCTACTGTAGTTTGCAAAAACAATATCATTCTTGAATGGTTTTGAAGCAAAGAATACCTATAAAATTTACCTTGAATACTTAAATTAAAAATTACACACAACCTCAGGAAAGTTCATTGTAATTTTCAAATTGAGCATGGTTAAATATAGAATTGAATGCCTTGAGAGTTTCAAACTTTTTAAAAAATCTCCTCTTCTATATGGGAGGTTGTGCTTTTTTTCCCCTTAAAAGCTGGAACACTTTGTTTTAATCAAGAGATCAATTACTGTGCTGAAAATGCAGCTTGACATATTAGCCAGCTTGAAGAGAATGAAAACTTAAACTGTCTTCTCTCCCACCATCAGCCAGATGTTCAGACCTTCACCTTTTGATCCCCTGGGCTAGGGTTCAGGAATTCTGAGCTCTCTGCCAAAGCTACACTGCAGTGTGCTGACTCTGTAGTAGTAATTTATATGTACTGTCAGTAGAGCTATGACTGTCTCTAGACACATTTGTTGATACGCTCACATTTATTTTTAAAATTTTTAATAGGAATTAATGTATTCAGGATGCTGTCTCTTATTTACATGGAAAGATACTTCTCCAAAAGTCTCATTTATGTAACATTATATCAAAGCGTAATAGTACTAAAATACTAGAAAGAAAGTTGCCTCAAGTTTTTTCTTTACTGTGTAATACTCCATTCTTTTGCATATTTCCATGCACACTCACAGCAAGAGATTCTTGCTCCACAAATTTAAAGACAACAGAGCAAAGCAGCTAGTGGCGTTCCTTGGGCTGTCCCTTTCCTCCATCACCAAAGGGGGAGAGAGCAGTTCAATATGTACAGTTCTGTAGAGGTGCTGAGATTTGGATCTCCCTGCCAGCCCCAGGCAGGGGGTGCCTTGAGCAGGATGCACAGATTAACTCTAGAGATGTACAGCATATGTTGGAGGACTTGCTTATTTATATAAAGGCGTATGCTGAGTGCCTTGCTGAAGGAATATGTACCGTAAGTAAAAGGATCCAGGGTCCCAGTGTCAGTGTGCTCTGTGCCCACTCTGCTCCTTGTGAGACACAGTTACACTGAAGAACAGAATTACTTTTAAAAACTGACAAAATTAGAACGGTGGAGGATTTAATTAAATGAGATAACGCTGAAAAGTGCTGCTTCATCTCTTCAAAACAAAATGTAATGTGTGACTTCTTTGACTCTGTGGATCCAGGGTAGATTTTATGTCGAGTGTGACTTACACTAGCCGTTCTTAGTATGTTATGACTTACACAGCATTTTAGTATGTTTCTAGTTTTTTATGGGTGAGAAACTATAACTTGCAGGTCATTGCCACATATATGGAAAACACAACACAGAGAGTGTCATGTTGGACAAATATGATGCAACTCAACCACACCACACCAGTTAATGCCACTGCAGCTTTTGTTGTATCCTTAACCTTCCTTTTATCTGTGTCCACTGACATCTTTCATCCCACTGACATTGCGTTAGAACACGTTTGGGGTTTAATGTGTAGGAGCTGCATGGTTCAGAACGGTTCAGCAGTCCTGCTGCCTCTGCCCAGAGTAGTTTTCTGGAATACCTGGTCTCAGGTGTGCATGTAATGCCAAGCTGGAGAGCAGTTTGCTTAGCAGTTGAATAAAATTGAGAGCTTGGGAGTAATTAAAAGGTGAAAAGGAAAGGATGGTGTTACAAGTTATATTAACCTCTAACCATGTTTCTTGCAAAAGGATTTGTGCATGGTAAAGAGGCACATTTGCCATGTGTTAACATTGCTGCACTTTTCTTTGATACCTGTCAAAATTCTTTATTTTTACAGTTTTTGTCTATATTTTCCTTAGGAGACCAGATGTCTTTGAAAGTGTGAGAAACACTGTTAAGTGTGTCATGAAGGGACTGAAGGGAAAACCTAAAGCAGTTATGTTTCATTGAAATGCTTTCACATATTATTTCTATAAAAGCCTTTGAATCGGTGCTGTTTCAAGTGCTGAAATTGAATCCTAGAAATATAACTCTCACGGGTTCAATATTTTTGTAAACATTAATATATAATAGGAGAAATAGGATTAAATTTGTTTCTCTAAGTAGAAAAATGCAGTGTTGAAGAGGTTGGTGAAGCCACTGAAACCAAATATATTTTATGGTATGTGATATAAAATTAAAATATTCCTGAAAGAAAATGTTTATCAGTTGTAAAACAACATTATTTGTATTTATAGATTTTTAATCTTATTGCTCAAATATTTTGCCTTCTAAGTTTAAATTATTTTAACTTCTCTAGAATTTCAAAACTATAATGAAGTTTATTATTTTCAGAGAAAATATCTGCATAGCATATTAAAACTGAAACATTCAGTGTTCTTTTAGTTTATAAAACCTTCTTGGCTGCCACTTGAATTGAAAATCATATTCTTTATTACTACACAGCGGAACAATTTTAATTGCTCCCTTGAACATTACAATACTTCCAACCATGAAAAATAGCATAATAGCCATGAGAGTAAGCCTGTGTTATTTCAGTCACCTTTCCCATTTGACAGTGCAAATCATATGTTTAAAGGGAGAAGCTGCAGTCATGTAAAATAATTTTTGAAAGCTACTGCTGACATAGTAGAGAGTGGAAGTAAAGGAATTCTGTTGAGGAATATGATCTACTTTGTCCTGTAGAAAGAGAGAAATCTTAAGCAAAACTGAATGAGGAAATCATCCAATAAACTTCTAAAAGCTATCCCTTAAATATCATAGAGTGCAATAGTTGCACAAAATACCATAATATATTGAATATAAAGGCAGAGTGTTACCAAGAAAATAATCTAAATGACAATTAAACAGTGCTTTGTGTTCTAGTTAGGAACATTACAGAATAAAAGTACCCAACAAAATTGAGAAAGGCTGGATTCAAACTGCCTTGTACTGAACAAGAAAGAATCTGATGAGCTTCAGTGAGCCTTAGATCAGCCTGCTAGGAAAACCACTTGAAAATATGGATGAACTATTTAGGCAAAAGTCAGTCCATTTTTATCCTTCACTGAAGCACTTTAATGGAAGAATCTATTCAGTGTTAAAGTAGTAAAGAAAAAAATCCTTAGAAATTTCGTAAAGGTGTTGAGGGATTTTATTTCTTTTTAAAAGTGAAAATTGTTTTTCAAGTCCTGAAATGAGTATGGGAATTCATCTCCCTTTAAGTAAAAAAAGTCTCATCTAAATTTTTGTTGATCTGGTGCTTTCAGTTCCAGATAAGATATTTTAGGAGAACATCAGCATTTCTGATACACGAATCAGCATTCGTACCTTTAGGGCAAGGTACATGCACTGCTCATCTCACTGTGAACATATATATATATAATCATAAGGGTTGTTCAAGCAGCTTGATACAGAGTTTTATGCCCTTCTGGGATGAAATGGAATTCTTGTTGGGGAATAGCTTTGATTTCCACTTACTCCTCTGGCTGGGCCATGATGTCACAGAGTGGTGGCTGCCCCAGCACCACCCTCTGGCTTTCTCAAAATAGCTCTTTGCATCCAAAGTCTCTTGTGCAGTGCTCTCCCTCCTGCTAATCCAAGGGAGGAGCAGCAGTAAAATCGATGCATGAGATGATGGGTTTACAAGACTCATTAACGTGACTGAAATTCTAATGATCATGTTCTCGGTGCAGGCATATGGAATTCTAATCTTCAGATGCAAATCAGAAGAATACTTTTCTAAAAGGACCTTTCTGTAGTGTGATATCCTCAACAACTTCATCTGAAATGACAAACAGACAGGCCTTTCAAACAGTGTACCTAAAGAGAGCTCTTAATCATATTGCATTTCCTCCCTCACCTGCTGTGTGACATTGCTTACAGATTTTCTGTGTAATTACTGACCTTTGACTAGCAGTGGAAAAAATACCTCACTGCTGTGCCTGGCCATTCTTCCTCTCTCTCATTTTGAGTACTTGTTTATCTGTTCTTAGGGCAATATTCATGTTTTTCACCATTGTTGCAACTGAGCGATTTAGATCACTTAAAGAATCATCATTAAAGGTAATAGTAAAAGTGGTTTTAAGATGATTTTGTAAAAGCACAGCTTAGCAAGGTTTGATGGCAAAGCTCACTCTCTTACATGGATGAAACCTACAAAGGAAAAGGGAGTAGAATTGAGCTAGAACTATTTGCACAGAGACCAGAGATGTAAAAGGGTAAGGGAAACCCTCTCAATAAATCACAGGATTCAAAATATGCCCCCTGACTTTCTAAACTCCCGTTGGAGTTTGGATGCACCTACTTCCAGTGTTAGTCTCAGATTTGGGCAACAGTTTATATCTAACGGAATTAAGTACGTGTGTTCCATTAGTATTAATTCAGCATGCTATTAGTCACTTACCAAGGATCTCTTGTCTCTTGGAATGAAATATCTCACTGCCTTGGGTAAGGAAGGTTCTCTTAGTCTCAGAAGAAAGGAATCTCATTCCAGCTCAAGAGGAGAGTCACCTGGCATGCAGTCCAGCTGCAATGTGGAGAGCTCCAGTTAGACTTATCCAGAGATCTGTGGTACTGCAACATGGTCTCTATTTGTTCCTTGACAAATGAATCTTGGAAAAGCCACACGCTATTCATGTGTTGATGCACAATGTGTGTTCCAAGCTTGTGTGGATGCTTGCTGTCTCACTCTGTTTCTCTCTGTGTGTCCTAGAAGAGTTCTTGTCCTGGCTATGGCTCAAACATTTACCTCCTTAGGAGCCTCTACCAAAGTACTGCTGGATTGGTTAGGGGGCTCACAACCACTCTGAAATAATTCCCTGGATCAGTGACCAGTTTCAAGTTAGGTTCTTTTTGCTGATCTAGCAAGCTTAAGTGCTGCATACAATAGTTTAACTGCATTAATAATAGGCCTTAAAATCCCCTGAGTATGTTTCAAGTTACCTAAAAATATCAGGGCATAATTTTCATATCTCTTCCTGTTTTATAAAACTTTACAATTGCTTGCAGAATATATTCTCAGTCAGAACACAGAATCCAGGTTGTTACTATTAGAAGATTCAGTTACCAGTTTTAGAGCCAAACTCCATTTTCTTTTTGTGAGCCTGCTCTATTGATCTATCTCTCTCCAGAGGAAAATGGGGTCAATACCTTAAATTATAACTATGAAATGAAAGGATACAGGAAAATCTTGCTCTGTTGCTCTCTGGTTTTCACTTTTTTAGATTCATATCTCCTGTTTATCACAGCCCCTCATTTCTGCCATTTACCTTTACCACAGGATTGATCTCATGCTTGGTCCTGCAGAAAGAGATCTTTTCATGACAGGAAGATATCAGAAAAAATCTGCCACTTCCTCTGGGAACTTATTCCAGTGAATTATGTTTCACTACTAAAAATTCATCATTTATTTCTCATTTTAATTCATCTGGCTTTAGCTTTCCCATTCATATTGCACTTTGATTTGCTAAGTAAGTTACCTTTAGTGTCCAGTTTTCAGCATTTATCTTTCACAGCTTTCCAGGTCTTGACTCTATGTTTCTTTACCTTGCAGCTCCCCAGATTTTCCAGTAGCTCTTGTAAATCCACTGCAGTGTGTTGAGAATGCTTACTGATTCCCACTGGGTTTCCATGAGCTTTGGGTTCCTCTTTTATTGTCACTACACCTTCTGAACACGCCCTGTTGACTGCAAATTCCTCTAAACATTTTACTTTTCACCAGCCTTCGAGGCATTCTGTGGTTTTATCAGGAATCACCTTCCAGCTCGGTAGTGAAAGTTATTGAATAGTATTTGTTCTAGAACTGATTTGTGGAAGAAATTATTGGAGTCACCTATTTAAATAATAAATTTGTATTCCTCAGTCATGGCCATTATGTGAATGCAAAACCTTTGGTGCAAATTTTGGGAAGTTGTTAAATTTATAACTGAACCAAAAGTTTGCCCAGATGTACGACCCATAGTTTAGCCAATTAATTCAAATGTTCTGTTTCAGTGCACTTCCACATCATTTCCATCCCAAGCTTGTCTATTGATGATCTAGAAACTGTCTAGTGCCTTTTGGGGGAATAAATCCCTTTTTCTCATAAAGGTTTAGGAATTCTTTATTTATTCCGGTTTTACATACTGCTGTCCTAAAAGTTCTCAACAGAATTTCTCTATTCAGAAATTCTTTAAATGAAACTGTATCCAATAGTTATTTGAGTATTTACATTTTAGAATGTTTTACAAGTCTTAACTAGTTAAACCAATGATAAGGCAGAGTATTTCAATAGGCTGTTAAAGTTTGAAACCAGTTTCTACTACATACAGAGCATTTTCATTATCATTTCTGTGGTGCAGTCCTTCAGCCATCTGAATCCTATATAATAAATCACAAAGGGAGAAGTAAACTGATGATGTGAAAATACTAATGGCATGTGGATGTGGCTGTTGCCAGCAGATGATATGAAATATTCTAAAATTATCTTAATTGATAAGTATAACAAGGATTATTCTTGTTTTCCAGATTGCAGACAGTTGTGTGGTGTATATTGCAAATTCTCTGATGGAAAAAGCAGTTTATAATGAAACATTCATTCTTGTGACATTTTGCCATGCTGGGGGGAAGAGAGTGTCATTTGAAAGCAGCCTGCATTATCACAAATACCAGGTTGTTGGGTTTTTTTTAAATATTGACTTTGACATTCTTAGAATAAATTAAGATTCAGTGCCAGTTTATGAGCTTCTTCCTTCTTATGGTTTCTGCTATATGATACCCATTTATCAAACTTAAGTGGCCAAATCAATAGAGTGTTTCCTTAGCAGGTAGTAATTGCTTTAGACTTATTACCTATACTAACAGGCTTTGAGTTCTTACCATCATTCTTCACTGAGTATCCCAAGTTGCTTTTTACAGAAAAGACTGGTATACCACTATTTTTCCCTGACTACATGTTAAGTGTGTAAGATTGCCCTGGAAGAACAGTAAGTGGGTGGGTTATTTAACTTGACTCTCCACAATGTACAGATGTACCCAGTAGCTGTGTTGTTTATGCTCAGTCAGTGCTGGGAGGTCCCTTGCAGTTCGTTTGACATTTTTTTTCATTAGAAGAAACATTGTCCGAGATAATATTTTCATTGTGCTTACCTTTTACAAGCACTCTGCATTTTCAGATTAACTGAAAGGTTTATTGGTGCTGGTATTAGAAAAATTAAGCTTTTATGGCCAGTGAAATGTGTTTTTCTCTCCTGAGATAATGACTTGTGCACCTGGCACTTTTATGGCATCTAATGGATTTTATTTTTAAACAGCTTTAATTAAGCTTGTGGTATCACATGACACGAGCAAGCATGGGCTTTTTTCCTTATCTCACAAATCAAGATATTAAAATGGAATAATTAATAGGTAACTATGGCCTTGAGATCTTATTAGAAGACTAAATATTTCATAGTTTAAGAACTGGATTATAGGATGCTATAAACTGCAGATATTATATCATCTTTAAGCACACTGAGCTCACCTTCTGCTCTTACAGGCATTGGGCTAATATTTTTTTACAAGTATATACAGAAATTGCCCTTTTTATATTCAGATGTATGCCTCATATACTTGGTTTAGATTGGTGCTACTGCAGAAAAGAGAAAGATCTGTCCTGCCAGGGTAGGCAGATCATCTAAAATCCAGAAAGCTGGATGGCTGATTTATTGATGTTTTCCTTATGCTTGTCATTACCTTATTGCAGTCACTTTGCAGGGGGAGAAATTGCAGGTTGACGTTGTCCGAACTGCATAGGAAAAAAAAATCCTGGATGGTGGTTTGTTTTACTTTTTTTTTTAAGGGAGTTGTATACTATTCAAGAGAAGTAGTATTATTCATTCTCAGTTTTCTATTCAGATTTATCTAAGATTATCTGCCCCAAGGGACAGAGGGAAACAGAAGTGAAGGAAAGAAAATCACATATGGATATGTAATATTCATATGGACAGGTGGAACATAATGCTTTGAGCCCAAACTGTTCGGAGAAAATGTGGGTAGTTCTTAACCCTGAGAGAATCAGTAAAGCCTTAGAAGTCCAATCAAGTAATAAACAAAAGATTTAAGTAATGTAGCAATGGCAGTAAATATTATGGAGAACTGTTTTCATTTCCATAGTTCTTGAAACTTTAATGCCTATTTCATTTGAGCTTTGACTTTTTTCATAAGGACCAGAAAGACCAACCATTAACTTCAAAATGAACCATAAACCCTGGAAGATGAAGCAATTCATCTCACTTGTGTGCATAGCATCTGCCATGGTGGATTTCCAAGTCAATCTGTAGAAGTTATCACACAGTAAAAAGCTGAGTGAAGGTAATTCAGATTTGTAAACTTGGTGAGCCATTCCCCATCACAGTATTATTTCAAATATTTAAGGGCACTTATTCTGGATATCTAGTCCTGCATATTGAGAAAGCAAATAAAGAGCCATACTGGGAGGACAGTGCTTTGCATTGAAAGATGAATAAAAAAAAGGCAGAAGAAGAGTATCAGGTGACTAATGTTTCCCTTCCTCTGTGCTTACTTTTTTAAGCTTGTAAAACATTAGATTTCCTTGATCTCTGAAAAACAGATCTGCAGGTTAATTATTGTGTAAATAAAAAATGGGGCATTTATCTGCCATTTTTTGTGTTGTTATTTTTCCTTACATTGGATGTTCCAATGTCATTTATAAAAATTATTATTTATAAGTTATTTTAACTTATAAAAGTTATTTATAGAACTCAAGCTTTAAAAGCTTACCCGAGCAGACTGAACATTTGCCAGATTTAGGCTACCACTCTGACTCGATGGCCAAGAGAAAAAACAACTGAAGATAGCTTAATGAAAGAAGTTTGGAAAGGTAGGAAAGGGACAAGGCAAAGGTATTGTTTGTAAATGTATAAAAAATTCAGAATGGCCAACTTGGACTTTTTAAGGAAACAATGTAGTCAGTTTATAAACAATTCTTATATTTACTAACCCCTTCTTGTGGAGGCTCTCATTTCATCTGAAGTGTTTCTGTGGGATGTAGCAGGGAAGATAACACTTTAAAGCACTCTCTCATCTTCAAGTCGTTTAGTTCAAAGACATACTGGGGGATGGTTGCCACCTACTTGTTAAAATGTGAGGTGATAATGGTTGTGCTGGTGGTCTCTCACGCCTGGGCTGATGCTGCAGTGCCAGTGAATAAAGTGTAGTGAAAAAGACTGTAGTCTTTCTGCAAAATTCAATTGATTGTGAACTCATTCAGAGAGTAAAACTCTTGAGAAAAACTATTGTTTTGACTTAGTAATGTTTCCAACCACAGTGGCGTTGTAACAGCTATCTTCTTTTGCTTATTAACAGTTGTTTCATTAAGCAGGCTGAGAAATACTTTCATAGTTTCATGGACTCATAAAAATACTATTTGAGGTAGCTGTTTATGCCTAATCAAATTCTACCACGTGGAGAGAAACCACAAGAGAAACCACGAAAAGTCCAGTTCTTCGTATTGTGAGAAAAAGGTCCATGCCTATCATCATGAATTTCAGTTACATATTGGCAAAAGGAAATCACAGTTCTATCAGAAGCGATAGTTTCAATTGAAGTAGCAGTGTAATGTTTCATCTGTTTGCCAGGACCTGTTGCCTCCTTACCAAAAGGAAGAAATTACTGTAATGAGAGCCTTAGAGGCATGGGAGTAACTAATGTCTATGAGAAACACAATATAGTCAGGAAAAACTAGTTCCTTTGATGTGTAGTCATTGTATTTCCTCTGTGGATGATGCGTGTAGTGGGTAAGATCTTTTAAAGATTGTCCGAGCAATCCTGCAACTTCATCATGTGTTGCCTTCATCAGTTTAATGGACATGTGTAAAGCAGCGCTTAAAATGCATTTGATACAGTTTCTGTAATCCTTTCTTCCTTGAAATTCCATTTGCCTGTAAGTGCACTGGATTCTTTGGATTCATTTACGCTGAGATTTATTCAGATTAGTATGATTCACCATTCGTTTGTTTAGAAAAGTACTGTGTTACCTTTGTGAACTGGGGCCATGTTTTCATTAAATGCAATGACTGTATTACCTAAAGGAACCTTGGTCTTTGATTTGGATCTCTTGTCATTGCTCTGTGAAAAGTAATAAGCAGCTCTTGTGGATTTGGTGAGATCAGTGTGTTTAGCTCTAGTTACTGGACAGATGAGGTACTAAACCTATTTGACTACTCTGTGATAAGTTGGTGTTAGCAAGAGGATATATGTCACATAAATATTTGGAGTTAAAATTGTGAAGATGTCAGTCAACCCTACTTAGCTGGATGCTTGAGAAAAAATCATTCTCAGCAGCACAGATTTTGGAAGCTGAGTGGATCTAGGACTCCCAAGTGTGGGAATCTCTGAAAGGACTACAAAGACATCCATCTCTCGAGCTTTGTGTGCTCACCTACAGTAAGAAGGAAAAATACATAAGCACACAGCAATTATGACTTCCATAACACCTATGTTCATTAAGAAGTATTGAAAAAAATTAAAAGCAATAAAAAGTATTTATCAAGGAGACTGAAAGACATAGGCATTAAATCTATTAAATCTAAATTTTAACACAGTTATTCACTTCCATGTCTGTGAAGTGTCATGTTTTAAAAATCTGTAGTCGTGCTGTTTTTTAGCCTTGCTAATTTTTATGCAGTATTTTAGCAGCAAAGGTTTGTAATGTACAATGAGGTGGTGCTTGTGTCACTTTTACATCTTTTTCACTTCTGCATGTGTCATTTTTGAAAACAGAATATGTTTAACAGAATGTTACTGTAATTTTAGCAGAATGTTACTGAAAGTACCTTGGCCATCAATGCCTGAATATCTTCAAAAATCTGCAACAAAGAGCCCTATTGCTTCAGTAGCCTGAGAACTTTGCTCTGCAAGCTCTGCTTCAATTGCAACTACTACTAAAAGCTTCAGGAAGCTACTGGCTTCATCAACAGGAAGTACCTGAATTCACAAAACAGAGTTTTGAGTTTCTGGCACACTGGTATTTTGAATCAATTTCATTTAATAAGGCTTCTTTTTGCCAGAAAATCAGTAATACAACTGTTTAATTTTACAAAGACCACCATGTAAAGATGTTTCTAAGTATCAGGAGAGTGAAGATGTGCTAACAGGAGCAACCAGGAAATATATAGAGAATGGCTGAAGTAAATAATTTTTAAAGAGAATAAATTGACCCTGAGCTCTGCATTTCTGAAACATTTAATTGAATGCATTTATCTAGAAGTGCTAAGTGCAATAAGAATCATGGAGCTGGAGCTCTGTGTTTTGTTCTGTGAACGGGGACTGTTCTGGTTTCTCACACCAGAAGTATTTCAGTTGTTGCAGTTAGATATTGCAAAAAAATGAAATTTCTTAGATGTATTTTTTACTGTGTTTGATTGTATTCCCATCATTACAGAGAAAGATAGAAATAATTCCCCAAGATACTTAATAAAATGAAATATTCAAAATTATTGCCCAATTAAGTGCAAACAAAAAAAAAGTTAATATAGTTTCAGTTTTAGCATCAGTAGTTTTGATATCTTCCAATCTTGATGTTGATTTAGTAATTTCAAGAGTAGAGCTGCCATTTGAGGAAAAAGAGTATGTTTTAGCCCAGTGTCCCATGGGTTAAATACTCAGCCTTGCTAGGTTCGTTATCTTCTGGTTCTTTGACTGTGGCAGATGGAGATGCAGTCAGGACCTACCCAAAGAACCCTACCCATGCGCACCTTGGTACTGAGTGATGCACTAAGAAAGGCTTTTTGAGTGCTGGATCATTTATGTCCCACTCTAGTGAAAAGCAAGCAAGCTTATCCTGATTTTTAAAAGTAAACATAAAATTGTGCAATATTGTAATGACTGTGTTAATGTCTCCAAGTGCCAGATTGGGTCCTATTCAAATCAATACTTGGCGATTGATTTAAATCAATGCTGACTTAAATTGTTAAAAGACATTTAGCAAGATACCAGTGAGATTAAAGAGTTAGCACCTGTCTAGAGACAGGTCTTCATTTTACATCATCTGTGTTGTTCAGGCCTTGATATCATGAGCTAAAAACCATATACTTGCAAAAAACAGGGCTTCATGTAACCTAATGTTTTGTTAGGAAAATCTGCCTTCAATGGTATGTTTCATTTTTGAGATTGATTACAACACATTTATCACTTCTGATCACTAAAGAAATGGAAGTAGTTCTCCTCATACTCACATGGGTGGATGTAAAACTTATTAGCATATCAATATACACATGGAAACACACATATCACCATGAACAATTTAATTACAATTGTTTCCTTTTCACTTCCATAAATTAAGACTGAGAAAAGGAGAAAAATACAAACATTTCATAACAAATTCTAGTACAGTCATCACAAGGAAACAATGTCACTAGTTCAGACTAACCACAACCAATTTGGCAACTTGGCATTACAAGAAATTAAGCACAATTACAGTAATACAGGAGTCAGCTGCTTTTTATTTTTATAATACCACTGAAATAGCCAAAAAGGAAATTTAAATATCTATCTCTAAAATAGTTGCATGTTTGTGCCACAAATGAAAATAAGCACAGTAATTTTAAATTCTTTCTTTTTTAGATGATCTTAAAGTATTTAGGAGAAAAAATGCAGGACATCAAAGAAGGTACAAATAAATAATGTAATCTTTTAAGGAGAGATAATCATCAGGCAACAGAATATTTCATTTGGTCTGATGGCCATGGTACTAGATAAAAACATTATCTTAATGCAGGAAGAAGTGGGGTTTTTTTATGTTAGACTAGTTGAAGGAAGAAACTAAAGCTGATTCATTTAAGAAAATGACACTATATAACTTACATATTGAGAACAATTTTGTTTCATGCAAAAATAATTTCACTCCTGAAAAGATTCTTTACTCAGGCCAGGAACGATAAATGATCCAGATCCAGTGGTTGATGGCAAGGAGTAGCCTTCCGTCAAACTTAAGTAATGGGCCTCCTGCTGCAAATGTTTGTTGAGTGCTTGAAATTTCACAGATCTTAGCTGATGATGAGTCTAAATTTTTTTAAATGTGCCTCTTTTTTTTTCCATGTGGTTTTCTCTTGTTTGTTTGTTTGTTTAGTCCTAGATTATTTTAAAATATTTTGGGGACAAATAAAGTATATAAGCTAGGGAAAAATGCTTAATAAATAGACTGAAAAAGGATAGAAATAAGAGGCAAATAAGACACTTTTCAGGCACAGTTTTTAATTACTTGGTTTCCAGTAATTATCATTCCATGCCAATATAATAATGAGAAGCAGTACATCTATACATGAAAGCTTATATGAAAATATTCCATAAAAGTTATCTAAAACATATACAGTTTATTACTAATCAGTATTTTGAGCTAAGGAATGTTAATTTTGCACAGTTTTCAGTTGCAAGTGTCTAGAATCTTACTGTTGAAATTTCAGTTTCACAGACAAATAAACTGCTATTTTTTTTTTTTTAATCTCAGCCGTTTTGTTTGCTGTTCACTGAATCCAGACGTGTTTGAGCTCCACGTGACCAGGTGCCACAAGTTCCTAGCCAGATTCTTGCAGAGGAATAGCTGTCCTCCCTGGTTTTCCCTGCACCTTCCTCCCCTCTCCCATACCTGTACCCTGGCCCCTTTCAGTGACTGCAGAGCCCTGCTCAGTAACCTCACACAGCTACAGCTCTGCCTTCTGCCTGTATAGCTGGCCTCCCCTGTGATCCAAACTTCGCAGAAACATTCTCTCTGCTTTCCTGGTGGTTTTAGCTCCCAGTTCAGGACACGTAAATAATACTGTTTGTGTTGTGCTTGAAGTGACAGCGCTATCATTGTTCTCAGAGGATGTGTGAGAATAACAAGTTTGGGTTGATTACACTCAGTGTCGTCTGTTCTCCAGGAAAAATAGAGATGATTGATAAAGATAATAGTTTGTTTTCATTGGGATAAATACATCAAGAATGCGTGATGGTGGAAATCTGGGGTCTGTTATTTAGATTAACACGGGCTTAATCTGGTTTCTACTACCTGGACTAATTTTTATAACCTTGCATTGTCATGAACAGAAGTTCTTTAGCCCAAGGCAGTGTTTCATTTAAAACAATACAAGCAAAGTAAACTAACTAAAGCACTGTAGATTTTTCTAAACTGTGAAAAAAACCCAGAAACAAGTTATTGTGATCCTTCATGGAGGAAAGACAACCTAGCAAGTCTCATGTAACTAGCTGGAAGGATTTGGGGAGATTTCTAAAGATAATCAGTTTAATTCCAAATATTATGATAAAATCCTTGTTGCCTTTGCAAATCCTAAGAAATGGACTTTATTCAGGTGACCTATTTGAAACTGGTGGGAACAGACTTATATCCGATGAGTCTTTGCACTGCTTTTGCTGTCACGGGAGGAATTAAGTAGTATTTACCTGACTACAGTGCAGTTAGGATGTTATATAAATTTGTTATCAAATTGGCAATTTGCATTATAATTACATTGAATATAGTACAATTTTTCCTGAATTCACAAGTAAGTCATATAGATTGAGTAGACTTACAGTGTATGCTGCGTTACAGCCCTGTAATGTGTGGGTATAAAATAATGAAATCAATTAATGTTGTACAGGTCATCAGAAACTAATAAAGTTTCCAAACTTTGATAGCTAAAAGGAAGGTCTTAGTTGGATAGTTGGTTGAATTACAAGAGATATAAAAAAAACTGCTGATATTTTTAGAAAGGAGAATACATATAATATTGGCTTATTCTAACATATTTGTTATATGAAATAAAGACCCTTATATCCAAAACTGATCTACTCTGAGACTTACGCTTCTTCCACTTGATAGAAAACTGTGTGAGGCTTTTAAAAATAATACTATATTTATGTGCAGAAGGGATCAGTTCTGTTTTGTTTTGTTTTGTTTCACTTAACACATGTAATCCCCTGAGTTAATAGTTTAAATGGATTGGGAATCTGTCTGTGATTTGTCCAGGGTAAATCTCACTGAAATAATCTCACGTCTCACAACACAGAGACAGGGAAACAAACCTGAATGCAGGATATTGTATTTGCTAGATCTAAGAAAAAAAGATAATGAAGGTTTTTTCTGGTTTTGTAACAAAACAGATTTTTCATTATTTATTCCTTTATTCAGCTAGAATGGGTTTGTTTTTACAGTTTAATGCTTAATTTGATATTATTTTATTGTATCATTAGACATCACAAGAAATGCTACTTCCCTTTCCAAAGGATTGAATAAAACATTTTAGTAGTATTTTGGGGTTTTTTAAACTGTAACAAAATTCCACTTTTCTCCAGTTTTGCCTTAATATTATTTGTAAATATAGAATTCAGTTCACTAGCATATCTTGTCTAACTTTCATTTTATTTGTCTAGACCCAGTAATATCACTACCATATGTGTGCAAATAAAGTAATGTTTTCTACTTTTGAAGACAGTTAATAATAATTTGTCAACAAACTAACTGGTAGACAGCATGAAAAGAGGTCTAATTTCATTTGTTGGACTAGGAGGGTAAAAATAGTTTATGAATAGCCTGAAAATTGGCAGTGTTAAATAAAAATGGGGGACAGTCTAATTAGCTGTGCTACTTTGTGTTCATTTCTGTGTACCAGGGAAATTTTAATCCAGCTTTTAAGTATCTGTTTCAGATTACTACACCTCTTTCAAATTTTGGTTAGTTTCGTGCATGGTATCAAAGTTTTGTTTGATTCCAAATCTTTAAAAAAACCTATAAAATGGTACTACTGGAAATACTTTAATCAAGATACTTTAGGCTGTCTTTTGGCATTGTAATTTTCAAGGATAATGCCCCACTTTTAATCCAGAACTAGGTAAAATAAGAATCTGGTTTATTACTTGCAGTCATAGAGGAAGGAGAATTAATAACATTAGAATTGAGAAACAAGATCTGTGTGTAGCTGAAATTATCTGTATCCTTGAAGACATTTTAACAAGACATTATGATTCACCATTTCAATTGTATGTCTTAAGTAATTTGGATTTAAAAAAAAAAAAGTCCATAGCTGATTTAATAACTAGCAGAAGCTTCACTGAATTCACTGCTGAATGTTATTAAAACTTTGGTTATTTTTTCTTTTGTGTATTTTACTGGTGTTAACTAACAAAAATCTCAACCTGTCTAATGAATATTCACAGATCCCATCAAGAAAATCTTTTGAATATGGAAAACAAGCTACTTCACATCACTTTCTCTTTTTAGACTTTATTGTCCATTGTTTATAAATAATCCTGCAATATTAGAAGTGGTTCTGATTGTGTATATATCTGAAGCTGCTTTATTTTTCTAAGAAGAAGTAGGATTGAAAGATAGGATAATATACCAAGTGGTTGGTCAGTCCTACAGCCTAGAGGAAACTCAGTAGGATGGGAGGAAGGGACATGATTATCATCTATAAATACTCTGAGAGCAACTGTGTAGATAAAGGAATTAATTATTTCCAGTCTGGGAAGATATCAAGATAAAGAATAATGGCCCAAAGCTATCAGAAACAGTTTTTAACAATGGGCTACAGTCGTCAACTGATGCAGATGTTAAATCTGCACTGAAGTTAGACCAAGGATTTCTCCATCAGTGCAATCATTTGAACCAGTCATTCCCAGTTTGCAGAGAGGTCTTAGCTGGCTTCTTTGAGGGCGAGTTTTCGCCTGATTTCAGTAAAATCAGGGGTATGGATGGCTGATGTCACTCTCTCACCCTCCTTGTGGCCCGCTGCCTTCCTCAAACTGCGTTAGTCCTGATGGACTCTGGCTCTCCCTGATCTCCTCCATCCACTCGTACCTCCCAAGCCTGGCCCAGCTGACTCCAGGCTGTACCTGGCACCTGCAGAGCCTCCACCAGCAAGGTGGGAATGATCCTTGCCTCACTCAGGAAAATGAGAAAATCAGATCAGAGTAAAGCAGATTGAACTTCACCTCTGATCTACAGTTTTCTTACAGAATATTGCCATTTTTATGAATAAAAGGCCTACCAGGGAGCACTCCAGAGGGGACACAGTGCCCAGCCCATGTGCCAGGATCAAGCTTAAAAGCAGCAGCCACAGGCCTGTGCTTGGCTGCCTGTAAGGCTCAGCAGAGTTTGGATAAATGAATGATTGCATGTTGGTTAAGGCAAGTTAGAGCGCATCAGCAGCATTGTTAACACAGTGGCACACGCCCACTTCTCTCCTGACTCTCAGCAGCTCCTGTCTTACTGACATGTGCTGTAGTGTCCTGCTTGGCTGGGGCAGGAAGACTGGGGTACCGATGAAAAGATGTTGTGTAAGGCTGTGTAAGGTGCATGGAAAGCTCATCTGGTGCTCACCTGACTGGTAATTGCGGTGATAAAATCAAGCAAAATAGAAGAGACTTGTTCTCAAAAGAAAATACACGATCTGGCACTACCAGCTTTTGCTGAGAGAGAAATTGGCCTCCTGTTGAATTACCAAAACCTTTCTTAAGTGCCCCAATCCTGAGGTCTTCCCTCCTCTTCTAGTATCAGCTGATTTTACTCAGCCAGATAGGAAGACCAGTTTGGGTCAGTTTGGGGTGATACCTTGGAGTGGCAGCCTAGAGCAGAGGCTAGACAGAATTAAGAAAATAAAGCAGGTATTTATTAAAGGACTTGAACAGATACACCTTGGGCAGTGCAAAAGCCTTGCAGAGACTGCACCCAAGCTGGGCGATGGTCACAAGTTTTTCAAAGAGATATAAATTTAGTCTATTTGCAAATCAGGGGTTATTTGTCCAATTACAGCTTCAGGTAATGAAGTCATATTCCCTCAGTTTGCTCCACCCACCCCAATTCACTTCTGTTTATACTTTTCAGGGCCTGAGGCAAAAGGGTGTCCTTGGTTCTCTGGCCTGGAAAGGTTGTTATGTCTGACCAAAATGTGAAGACAGTTAACTAACGCTCTATGTGGAGTTCAGAGTTACACACTAGGGCACTAAAGCATTTGAAAAAATATAAAAACTGAAAACTTAAGGCATCAGGGTATGCATTATTTTGTAGGCATGCAGAAACATAAAGTAACTGCGTGCAGGAAGGAGGAAACCTGGACAAAAATGCGTGAAGGTTGTAGATGGATTAGCACAACACCAAAAAAAACTAGCATAATGATGTGCACTAAAGAGCTATAGTTATGTGTGTTGTTTTTATAATATTTTTTTGCTACATAAATACAGTTTAATCAGTCAAATGGCATATGGTGAATAAAGGTAAGAGACAGAGTTTCTCCTGCCATCTGCTGCTCCAGAGATCATTGCCAGCATATTACAGTTCCCTTTCTGCAGCTCTCCTACAGCTTCAGATCTCAGGCTTTCAATTTCTTAAATTTACGTTTGCATTTATAAGTCTGTAGATTTTTTTTATTTAAAAATTGGTTTGAAGATATGTGGGATGATTGGGTGAAAATGTTGCAAGTTCTTTTGCTTCATCTCCTCACATTATTGACTCCTTCAGTGCACTCAGCTGTTTCTTCTTACATGAATTTCACCTCATATACATCCATAGTTTTTTATTCCAAAATGTGGAAATACTAGGAGGAGCAAAACCACTGTTATCTGCTCAATTATTCTTTTCAGAAACAAAATGAGTAAACCAAAGTGCTAAATTTGATCAAAATTTCCAAGATGTTGCTTCCATTTCAAAAGTCAGATACTCATTTTAGGGTGTACTTTTTGTTAGAATTAATTGAATACATTATTTGTAAATCTTTTTGACCTCTATGCAGTGTACTTTAATGCTATTGGATGAAGAAAAGAAAAAGTAATGTTGTGGTTTTCAAGGGATATTAATGTATTTCCATTCTCCTAGTCAGGACAGGTGATTTCAAACACTTCTAATTACTTGTATTTTAAAGAAAATATCTTAAATCTGTCATCCTAGATGCACTTCTGCAATGTCATGAACATCACTTGAGCTCTTATTTGTTGTGTTGCTCTTCACCAGCCTATGTGCTGTTCATAGGAGAAACATTTCATTTTGGGAAGGCATTTGGAGAACTGCATAGTATTTTTTTTTTTCTTCAGTAAAGCACCTGTGTTATGGAAGCATGTGTATTTCCATTAAGGCAAATAGATAGTTTGGTGACAATCAGAGTTTTGAAGCTAATTGTTTCATTGGCTCTAACTGATCTGTTCTTCTACTTGCTCTTGTTCTAAGGGGATGAGCTGCTTAAATGGCAGCTTTTTTAGCACTGGCATAATTCTTCCATATTTTTTGAAGTCAAAAGAATAGTGCTTGCAGGGAAGAATTACCTGATTATCTCTGATGTTAAAGGGAGGTTAAAGATAACCCCCAGTATTTTCCCTATTTTTATCCCTCAGAGTGATGAGTGATTTTCTGAGAAAGAAATATGACCCCCATAGTGAAAGGAGGTGTGAAAAAAAACATTTCTTCTAATATTGGTTCCAAGGGGGACACATTCTAGCTTTATACCAAACTAAGCTTCCCAATAAAGGAAGAAAATGTGTCAGTAGCTTCCCTACAAAATGCATTGTCAAATGTTTTTCTGTTGTCGTTGAAAAGTTGTTACGTGAGCTTGTGACAGGAAGAGCCCAGAAAGGGGACGTGGCAGCAGGGTTTACACCTGTTCTGTGACAGCACCCCTGCAGCTCAGGCCAAACCCAAACCCACAGCCACGTGTGAAGCAGAGCTTGTTGGGTGCCAGATCACTGTCATCATCTCAGAGTGTGTAAAACTGAAACACAGCTTTTTGGCAATTTAGTAATATTTTTACTTTTTGTCACATAACAGTACTTCAGGACAAAATATTGCTATCTTTAATATTACTGCTAACAGAAAATGCCATAAAAATACAGAATTTTTCCTGATTCAGGTAGGTAGAGCACAGTAGAGCACAGAGTAAAATATGAGGGCTTTGTTTCATCTCTCCTCTTTTCTCTCTCCCTCCCCCACTTCCGTCTTCTCTCCCTCCCCTCTACAGCCCAATATTTTTTTTTCTTTCTTCTCCCCTTAATTTCAAGGGGACTGAATAGCCCTGTAAGGAGAAGAAATATGCTTCAAGGAAAGAGGCACGTGGGTCTCCAGAGCACAATAGGAACATAAAATCTGTCTCAGAGGCATAATTAGGTTTGCAATTAATTAATATTTGCAAACCGCTTTGAGAATCTGGGTGCAAATTATTATTATTTTCATGATGTCACTGCTGAGACAGATGAACAGGAAGTAGAAACAAAAGGATAATCAGTAGATTCGTGAAGAGCTTACACTGCCGCATTAGGATCATTAACAATTGCTTCTTCTTGTGTATCATTATTATCCAATATTGGTTTTCCCACTCTGGTGAAGGAAAAGTACAAGAGCTCAAAAATTATGAAATCTTATCAGCTGATGAGACAGAAAATACAGTAAAAAATGGGAGGTGGAGAAACAAATACTTTCTTTTCAGTGATTCTGAATATCAGGTGGGGAAAGGGAAGAGTAATTTGCTTGTGTAGTGTGTAATTTCATAATTTATTACTATTATTATTATTATTATTTTGTTTACACCTGGTAAAATCTTAAGTGCTGTCCCCACACAATTTCCTAATTTTGTGAAGCAATTTTGTTTTAATACATGTGGGCATAAAGGCTTTAGATAGTCCCCAACTGATTTTCACTGTCTGATAATAATATATTGGACAAAATAGCATTGCTATTTGTGTGGGAGTTAATGCTTTTGAAAACAGCTAATACACTTAACTGCAGTGTATTAACAGTGGGCGTTCTGCTTATTTTTATTGCAAGCTTTAGCACTGTGCAATTTTCCTGCAACATGTTAGCAATAATCCACTCCATGCTGGCACTTAAGTATTTATTGAGCATTAGGGTTTAAAACTTCTGGGAAAAAAATGGATATCAAGAAAATCCCCATTACATCTTGGTATGGCATGGTGTCTGTAAAAGAAAACAGTGATGAGGAAGTTCATGAAGTTGTTTTTAAGATTATCAAAGGCTATTCTGAAAGAAATATTACATATGTATGGCTTTTTTTTTTCTGCACTACCTTTCATATAACAATAGAATATGCTGAGTAGGAATGGACCCACCAGCATCATTAAATCCAGCTCCTGACCCTGCACCAGATATCCCAAGAATCATACCATGTGCCTGAGAGTGTTGTCCATGTGCTTCTTGAACTCTGTCAGACTCAGTGCTGTGACCACTTCTCTGGGGAGCTGTTCCAGTGCCCAGCCACCCTCTGGGTGAAGAAACTTTTCCTAAGTTTCCATCCAAACTCCCCTGACACAGCTTCATGCCGTTTCCTCAGGTCCTGTCACTGGTCACCACAGAGAAGAGATCAGTGCCTGCCCTTACGCTTCCCTTTGTGGGGAAGTTGTGACTGCAGTGAGGTCTGCCCTCAGTCTCCTCTTCTCCAGGCTGAACAGACCCAGGGACTGCATGAACTCACTTCCCTGTACTGTGCCTGCCTGGATTCCCTTGGACTGCTTGGCAGTATGGAGGGTGAAGGGTCGTGGCACAAAGATACCTTCCCCATCCCAAGTCATGCGAGGGTGATGACAATTCTTGGCAACATGAAGAGGGAAAGACCTTCATGGACTACTGACATTGTAGGTGTCTTTATGAAGTGAGGTACTTCTGGCTGCACGTGCTACCAGGGTTGGGAGTGGGATGAAGCTGTTTGCCAGTATCTTCAACTAAAGGTTTCATAATGGCCAAAGCAATATCTAAAGTGTCTGCCTTAAGTAATTGTTTGGAAAAATATGGTTTAGAGAAACAAATACTCTCACAAGCTCAAGGAATGAGTGAATCCTTAAAGCTGAAATAAGCTTCTCGCGTAGCTTTTAAATACAGAATTGCACATCTTGGCTGTGGTGTCAGAAGCACGCTCAGACAGTGGTGGGAAGCAGTGTCACGAGGGTTGTCCTCCAAAAAAAGCCTTCCAATTTGTGTAGCAGCTATTCATCCCTATTCCTATCCCTGTACCTATCCTATCAGCCTGTGAAAAATGCTCTGCAAGAACACCACACATAGAACCACACAAGGATGGTAAGACAACAGGGAAGCGATGCTCAAAGTCAAATGCTAAACAAAAACACTAAATATGGGGAAGGTTAGGAAGGGTTTGTTTTGTTTGGAATAATATTACAGAGCCCAGATCTGTGGGGGCAGCACTCTAGGCAATAAGACTCCGTGTCATTCCCTGGAGGTTCAAGGATAATCCATCCAACTCCTAGGGTAGATTCGCATAAATGAAGGGTCTAGAATAAGTAAATTACATTTTAACTGCCCATTTCATAGCACAGGTCTGTAAAGGAGAGCATCCTACAGCCATCTGCCATAATTTGAGCTTTTGAAGCAACTAAATTCCCTAGGAAAGCCATGCTAATTTATCTGTAAACTTGACTGATAATCACAGTTTGTTTATGCAGTTATTCTGATCATCAGGCATTCCTTCTACTATCCTTGGTAAAGCAGGACTTCAACACATACAATTCTTCTGCAAGTTTCTTTGACACTGATTTTTTTCTCTTTTGGTATGTTGGAATTTACTATGCAGTATCTTCAAACATTATTACTGAGCAGGGCCTTGGTTTCATCTTAATGCAGTTAATATTTACAAGGAGTGCCAAAAGTGTGAATGATCACCTAGGCTGCTTTATTTATGTTCTTGTGTGGTGTAAAGAAATTTGGAGCCATGATATAAAATGTCTTTTGTAAGATCATTAAGTAATCATGCAACTTTCTTTTTCATTCATCTTTTTTGTTACCGGCTTACACCTGTCACTCATTTTTTATGTGACAGAAAAAAACTCTTCTGCTAATAACACAGGGGTTTTTTTGTCTCACAGATCTTTACTTTATGCTTCACTTAATTTCATTCAAATCAAGATGCTGCCACAAATAAGAACCTGATAAATCTCAGTGCTCCCTACTTTCCAGGATTCCTTGAAAGATGTAGAGCAGGTGTTTACAGTTAAACATCTGCATTGTCCTTCATTAAATTTTGTTTAATGATTTATATGCATCAGTAGTCCCTTTGATACATGACAAGATATAAACATCAGAGGACAAAAAATCTAAAAGCCTTTTTACTAATCCAGGCATTCCTAAACTAAACCTCACAAAATATGATCCTTGGAGAGGTATCTGTACAAAGACGGAGAGAAATCCTTATCAAACACAGTGTGGAATTTCTTCCTGGTGTATTCTGTGGGCTCTTTCAATGTTTTAAATCACTTATGGAAATAACAATATTTTCACTTCAAAATGTGTCAAGTCCTAGAGTCCCTGGTCCCCATATGTGGAGTGATTTATGTGACCCAATGTCCAGCATCTCAGTATATTCCACTCTGAAATGAGGGCCCAAGTCTGCAGTGCCATGAGCCCATCCCTTAAGTCATCATGTTGTACAAGAGCTGTTTAAAATATTCCTTGAGCATGTTTGACATATTTAAACATACATTTCATCTCATCTGCCTTCAAAGAGCACTTAAGTAACACAATATATATAATCAAACATTTTTTTCTGGATGATTGATTAGCACATGCTTCAAGTGAAAGTTTCTTTTAATCTCATTTTTTTCCTGGTCCAAATGAGGGCTTATATTTGAAAGGTATGGAAATGTATAGTGTTTATATGGTAATCATACTTTGCTGTCACTGCTTCAAGTCACCTTCCAGACAAAAGAAATATTAGCTGCTAAACGATCTGCTGGCTCCATAATTAACACAGGATTGATCACTCTTCCCCCATCCCCTATATTAGCAGAACCCAGCCTGCTTATGTCTCTCACACACGTAGAGCCACAATTTCTGGCCTCACACCAGATGCTATCCAATTTTCTGTGCAACTGAGTATAACCCTGTAACACAGGGCAAAAGCAAGCCAGCTTCTCTTTCCACAACTACTGTGGCTTCTCTAAAGAGCAAACAAATCGGTGACAATCAGTTTGTGTGGAAGACCTAGTCCCCAGATTCTGGCTGTCTTGAAAGTGTAAGAAGGATTACCTTAAGAGACTGCAGAAAAAAAACTTTTTCCCAACTCTACCTTCGTCAAAACTGAGATGAAAACCTTTGCGTGAGGGATGATGGCTGGAAAATAAAATACAGGTGTGCTGTTAGCTACTATTGTTAGGGATGGAGAGATCATCTGTATCTTCTTGGTAATTGTCACAGTTCAAGCTCTGTGGTTTTTCTTTATGGCTCTTAGAAGAAATATAATTTCATTTTTTACAATAATGTTTTCTTGGCCAAGTGAAAGTGGAAAATTATGCAAAAATGGCTAGTAATGATTCAATCACAATTCATATTATTCTCACTCATGCCATAATTGATGCTGATAAGAAAGCGGAAGCCTTTTGTTCAGTCTCTCAATGCTTAGAACAATGCAATCATGCATTTTATTTTAAACTTTGTAAATTACCTATTTTCTGAAATTGCAAACGACCCATTTCTAAACATAAGCCTTCCGTGTTGTAATCCTTTCATTTTATTTCAATGTGAACAATGTCATTCACTGGCTCCAAGCATATAACTAAGGGTTTTAAATTTTAACAATGAATATGTTCTATGTTTAATACTTGCAAAAATATTCAATTATATACGGTTATTTATTAAGTGGAGAACTAATTGAATGTCACTGCTAAGCAGTGTGTCCCTGGAATTTAAATAGAAATGTGAAGAATCCCAAGAGACTGTTACACAGCAAGGGAATAGGAGTATGAGAGTAATGGATAATATAATATTAAAAGCAATAGACTTCAAACTGTGGTCTGAAAAGCAAGAGACTACTGTATTTTGCCTTTTGCTGTAACTTAGTAAATTGCTTTCATTGCAACATTGGCACAATTTAGGCAGAAAGGGGCCAGTGACCCCTTCCTCTCTCCCACCCCTGGTTCTTGCCCAGCATAATAGGGTTGGAACATTCTGCTGGAAGTGAGAAATGTAGGTTTAAACTGTCAAGCTAGAGAAGGAATTAAAGCAGGAATTAATTCCACATTGTCTGTATTCTGACCCTCCAGCAGTATTTTAGAAGTGAGCACCTATTGCTTTGGTTGTAAAAGGAGGACTTGTGGTACCTGAACAAGTTAGGGTGGATTTGGGGCTCTGAAACCCTAGCTGACATAAGCAGTGCCTCACAGGCCATTAAAAAAAAAAAAGATACCTAAGCTGCAAAAGGAGAAGAATTTGAGGCACACCCTTCCCTTAGTGTTTTTCTTGGCTAGTTTCAACAGCTCCAAGCTTAACCTTACTGTCTGCTCTGGATTCCTTTCTAAGGCATCCTATTCTCCCACAGGCAGGGAACTCAGGCACCTAAACCGGTCCTGAGAGGCTCATTGTGGGCTCCAGGCATTTAGGATGAGAAGTAATGACCCTCAGCATTGCTGGACCCTGTCCCTTCGTATGTATAGTGCCAAACACATGTTCATCTCCTGCTGCTGCAGGACACATCCTCAGTCATCCAGCAATAAACCGGCCTCAAGTTGTATGGGGCACTGTTCTGTTGCAAGAAGAAAAGCAGGTAAGAGAGATGTTATCCTATCCATTTAAAATGGATATTGTGTTTGGTTAGATAGTAAGGTAGACCTTGCAGATGTGTGGTGTGAAAAATTCAAAGTTACAGTAGGAACCTTTCACAGGGTGTGATGTATGGACTGCAAACCATGGGCTCTGATTGATGGGAAACAATTTTAAAGAATCCTTTCTCATGAAGAGATTTAATGGGAGAGAAGAAGGAGGAAGTACAATAATACACTGGTGTATGGTCTTCATTCTCCTTTGTAGACTAACACTGAGCACTGAAAATGCAGTAATTGTATGAAGTGCTTCAACATCAGGGAAACCAGAAGTCGTAGTAATTGAAATAGCACATGGTTTTACTGCCTGGTTTTATTATTTTTGTTACAGCGTAAATTATGGTTGGTTATCATTGATTGTTTTTGTGTTGTTTACATTATAAAATGTTATCACTTTCATTAAATCCATACGTGTATTTAAAACAGTTGTCATCATGTAGTTCATTTACTCCAATACAGAGGTTCCTTATGTTTGTGGGTTTTTTTGCTTTAGGAAAGGAAATAACTACACTGCTACAGTTACCGTTAAAGCCATATAAAGCCTTTTCCAAGTAAAAATGCCTTGGTACCAAAATAATGCACATATGAGTAAATGCATTGCAATTTTCAGGTTTTAACCAGGCCAGACTCCCAGGCTTACAAATGGTTCCACAAAACTTTTTCAAAAATATTAAGCTCACATCCCAGTGTTTTAATACCAGTAATAGACCAATGGATGCTCTCTGAAATAGAGAAGATTTAGCCAGGTGTTCCAGCACTACTCTTCTCCATGCTGCACATGGTGCCATTCTTCCCTCAAGGTCATGATCAGCCAGGCAGAATGCACTGGAGCACAAGCGAGATCAGCCTTTGGGCTACTCCCCCTTTTTTCAGCAGCTGCACTGAAATAATCCTCAGTCATTCCCTTCATGTGGGTGTTCCAGCTCAAAATGCTCTTTTGCATCTGGCTCTGTACCTGCAGTGTTTGGGAAATGTAATTGTTCTGGCACTCAGTGTTCTAGTTTTCACATATACCTCTTTTTATATCCCTGTTATTGCTGAGAAAACCAAACATATTTGTCTTTAGCAGTTTAACCATATACTTGAGAACCAAATAAATATATAGTCTGAGTCTCCTTAGATTCCTATCTTCAAGTTATTATTGTGTTCTCTGAGTCTGTGGTTTGATACACTGATAGTTAAATGGAAAGATTGCTGACATTACTGGTAATTTACAGCTTCTGTGTTTGATCTGTCAAATGTACTTTCAAAGATTAAACATGGTCTGTTAGTAGTACAATTACCTCAAACTTTTTAGGCTGCAAATTCAAGAAAGAGGAGCTGCTATTTTCCTTTAAACTCCTGTCTTTCCCTCGCAGCCTCTGATACTGTGAGGTGTTACCTTCTGCCCTTGTTAAGGTGCTACTCTGAATGCAGATAGCTGGAGGCATTTTAGAATGTAATCTTACAGCTATGCCTTCTGCCTTTTATGAAAAGTAATAATTATCATATTTCTTGTGTCTCAATCATCTCTCAGGCTGCCAAATGTAAATGGGAAAATTAAGAAAAGATTTCATTAGCAGGCCTATGATCTTAAGACATCTATTTTTGCAGAGAGCTAAATTGGTGGTGTGGTGTTTTGTTCATACGGACTAGGGTTTCCTTTGAAAATATACTGCATGCATAATTCTTAGCTTTTGAACAAAAAGGTTTTCATAGCACTAAAAATTTAACAGCAAATGGTATTGTAAGTACTAAAAAGTGCACCAGACTGCACTAAAAGGTGCAGTCTTACTCTGGCTTCTTAAATATTTACAGTGGTAACTTTAAAAAAAAACTAAGACAATGTATTTAAAAACAGTTTTATTTTTACTTTAGGAGAATGAAGTACGGCTCTCAGATATGTTTACAAACACTTCCTACCTGAAGCAAAGCTGTTTTAAAAGCTCTGTTTATTGATAGCTTAAATAGCAGTACTTTCTTTGTGGCACGGTTTGGTTAATTTTTTTTTTACAACTAAAAAAGTTAATCAGGTAAATTAATTTAATAAAAACAGGAAAAGAGTGGGCAGTATGTTAATTCAAGCACATTCACCTCAGCCCTAGCCTGGTAGGCATAAAGCAGAGAGGTAGGGGGGAAGAGCACAGATCTTGTGGAGGGAGGCAGCTCATTCCCTTCCAATTACTGAATGGCCTGTGCGACCGCTGGGCACAGAATGTTATCTGTTCTGTTCTGGGCAAGTGGTCATTCATTAACTGCTCTGCTGGCAGCATCTCTCGGGCCTTTACGCAAAGACTTCGTGCCTTCGTTTTGCACTTGAGCTAATATTTTTTAAGAACTCTTAAAATAATAAAAATGAAATTAGTTTAGGGTCAGTACTTCAACCAAGAGCCTCGGCTCACTCAAGAGCACTGATTTATTATGGAATGGGGAAGGATAGGGATGGAAAACATTGTTCAGACTTATGTTTAATCAGACCGAGTGCTTTTAATTAGCTGGAGAAGAAGATTGTGAACATTTCTATTTAAGTGTTCCTGCTCAGAGAAATACTTTCATCATTAGAAAATTATCAACTCACTTGGCATAAATGAAGAACTCCTTATTGGTGTCTTTTAACATATGATGTCTTTTAAAATTGCATATTCAATGTAATAACAAGGAAGATGAAGCATCTGATAACTTCTAGCTTTTTTTTTTCTCTTAGTTTCTTTTTTAAAAGCTTGGGTAGTAATTGAAGTTTAATTAGAGAACTTTCTTTAGATCTGGATCTATTTAATTGATTTAAGCATGACTACACAGAAGATTCATTTCAGTTGTTGGTGCTTTTAAATCACATAAGGACATTGTTCTTACTCTGTTGTTTTTAAGCTGCTCATAAAAAGAGTATTAGAAATGTAATCAAGACAAGGATGAAATATCAATGGGGTATTTGCATCATTAAAAATTAAAGTTGAGGATATTACTGAGTTACGTTTTGACATTCAGTGAAATGATACTTTACTTTCTACAACACTTCTGTTGCAAAATATTTTATAAATGTGCAAAGAATATGCATCTCATGTCACTAGGGAGCCTTGTTTAAAGTTCTCACCAGAATCAGAGAAGTAAAATTTTTTACTAGGACTAAACATTTATTTTCAAAATTGAATTTTATGAAAGTAAGCCACTTCAGAATTAAGTGTGACATTATCTAGATGAAGCTTGCATTAAAATCAGTACTCAAAGACACACAGAAGGAGAAAATGTTTCAAGTTTCGTAATTGTAATACTGGGGACCCCTTGTAGGAATATTTAGATTGTTATTTCTAGAATGTTTTCCTGGACAACTTTTTTTTTGGACCAAAACCACTTTTTTATTCCTCATTAAGTCAGGTGTATGATCCCTTTCACTTCATTAATTTGAGTCAAATAAATCTTTTCCTGACATTATTTGGGGACTTACTATATTGAGTTTTATATTTATATTTTCTGCTAAATAAAAATGTGTATTACAAAAGGGACATAAGCCAAGCACTCTGGTGATGACTGGCCATGGCCAGAGTCTATCCCTTGGTAAATGTCATCTACCTTTGTTTTATTCCAGGACAAGTTGTGTTGAATATCTTTGTATTTCTTGTGTGTGCACAAGCAGTATCTGTGGGAAGTAACTCCTCAGCCTTCCGTCTGTGCAAAGATGCTCTCCCCCACCAAAGATAGAAAAGGATCCTCTGGCCAGTGGGGATAAGGCTGAGGAAGTGGTTTCATGATGGATTTAAGCCTATTTAAGTCCCTGGGGTCACTGAAAGTGTTTGTCCCTCACTTGCCTTTATCCTTCAGCCATTCATTGCTGACTGTCTCTGTATCAGCACACGGCTTGTCGGTTCAGAGAGCTGCTTTAGCTAAAAAAAAAACCTTTTTTTCTGTAGTCAGATTAATTTTCAGTCCAGCTGCGCAGCTGCCCGAGCACTGATGCCAGCACAAACAAGAGAGCTGGAGCACACAATCATGGACAACAGGGAGGGCAGGACTGCTGCTCTCAGTAGCGGTAAATAAGGTGAAGTTATTCAGGAAACTGCAGCCTGTGTGTGAAACAAAGTCTCAGTATAATTACAGATTTATTTCTTTCAAATCCTTGTGCTTGTGAGCAGAACTGGGTGAAATTTGCCATTCATTCTTTTTCTTTCATTTTAACTCAAAGTATTTTTTTTTCCAATAAACCAGGTTATTTTGCTGGAAATATAGATGTATAGATATATACATACTGATTTTATTTCTCTTAATTAATTAAAAGGAGGTCTTTTTGTTTGGTTTGTTGGGGTTTTTTTTTATTTGTTCATAGCGAAGGATTTCAGTTACTCATTCTTAAACATTTTGTAATTGATTGTTCTCCCTCTCCTCCCCCCCTCATAAAGGAGCTTTATATCTTCATGTTACAACTGGAAATGAGACATAATGAAATTAATTGACTCTTCTGCCCTGTTTGATGACCCAGGAGTCTCTGACAGTCAGGAACTGAACCCAGATCTCTTAGATTTCCATACAGACTGGTATGAATACAGCCAGAGACCCTAAAGCCACAACAAGTTCTTTGAACAGATTACCCCCAGCTTTTTCCAGGAACTGTCATGGAAAGCTTTTGCAGCAAACTGGTGATGGGTCTCCCTATTGCTTTAATTACAAAGGAAATTTATGTTCCTCCATTAAGTGTTGACCCTTTAAGTTTGTTAGACAGTGGAGCTCCTGGGATCAGAACATGTTTCCCTTCAGTTTCCCTCACTTGAGAGAATTATAGTATTAGAAAAATTAATTAACAATTTGAGAGGAAATTTCAAATTTAGATGTTACCCACACTGAGAAGAACAAAATTAACTCATTTAATGTCAGATTTTCCATTAATTATATAATTAGCCTCCTGGCACTTGAGAAGAACTTTATATGAATACACATTTTAAGTCCAGAAAATTGTGTGACCTTATTGTGGGTGAAGTGGGGCCTTCTGCCTTTGTCTTTCTTCCTCCTCTTCCGGGCTGCATGTTAGCTGCAAGGTGCAATTTACTAGAGGCAAGGACTATCTGAGAACATTGCAATTGCAAAAGACTAAGGGGAAAATAGAGCAACTGGAGAGATTAAGAGAGACTTTCAGGTCGAACCTGTGTCTGTTTAGCCTACCTAGTACAAGAAAATAAATAATTCCGTTCTTTACTGCAGTATTTTCTCTTCTTTCTTTCTTTCTTTCTTTCTTTCTTTCTTTCTTTCTTTCTTTCTGTCTTTCTGTCTTTCTGTCTTTCTGTCTTTCTGTCTCTCTTTTTCTTCCTCTGGTTTCTCTGATGATAGAATATACTTACAGGCCTTTAGCTGAGTAGTGGTTGTGCAGTGTTTTCTGGGCAAAGAGCCTCTCCTATGGGCAAAATAATTTCTAAGTACATTTGGATCACATTGACAATCATCACGTATATGTGGCCTGTACAAAGAACCACCTCTTTGGGGTTGCCCTGAATGTCATTAACAGAGATAAAGATGTAGCACAGGTACACTGCTTCTTTAACTGATTGATGCCTATATTATGAAAAATTTAGATATCTAAAGCTCCCCCAATTTACGTGAATAGAGCAGATGTGCATGGTTGCCTGTATCATACTGGTTTTAGCTATTCAGACTGAGTGGTGACAACAGAGCTAATGCTGTCCTGAATTACACCCCTTTAAATCCATTTGAAGCCATGGACTGTGAGACTCAATACTGGAATTTATTTCACTTTTAAAATATAGGAATAGTTGGGTGTGTAGCATCAGGGTATTTTGCTTTTTAAACATGAGTAGCTCTGGTCTGTAACAAAGCCTTTTCACTTTCTAGGACATCATGGAAGGTTGTTCTTTTATTTTAAACTACTCTACTGCTGAAGTCTGAGAAAAGACGGGTGCTCCTCTGAAGTGTTACAATGCTTCAGCAGAACTCATACCTGACCAGGATCCTTCTGGAAAGGCTCTGCAAGGCGTGCTTCACTCACCGGGCTGGAGCAAACTCAAAAAGGGTTTCCTGCGTTGGGTGCTGCCAGTTCCAGAGTCCGACTCTGAAGCTCAGAATAACACACGTGCATTAGGGGCAGTAACTGAGCACTTACTAAAGAGGTTCCTTGAATCATGGCCTGAGAGTCTAATTTGGGAAGTGCTGGGAAACCACACCTTGGCCTCGAAGGTATTTGTGAGGTCTTCACATAAAAATGTCTAATATAGTTACTCAAAACCCCAGACCTCTTAAATAAGAGATTGGTTTGGTAGTTTGAGCCTGAACTTGCTTGTCAATGACAGCTCGTATATTTGTCAACATTCTTCAGGCATATTTTTGGAAACCTGAAAAATTTCCCTTTTGCTAGTTGCAGTTAGTTTGATGGCAGCCAGGAATTCTGCAGCATAAAAACACATCTCCTGTCCAACCATGAGGTGTGTTCCCTTTTTTGGGAGGGAATTTTCCTCACCAGGACTTGCTGTTACCAATGGGGACATAGCAAAGTGTCGCACAAGGGTTCCAGTTCAACTGGATTGGACTCACATAATGGTATTAACTTTTTTGCCCATGATTTCTCAAGGAGAATACATGAACATTGTATTTTGCTGTAATGCTTAAACTCATTGAATTACACGATGCTTGGGTCTGTTCCTGGAATTTTCTCACACACAGAATTTCTGCATTCAAAATAAATAGGATATTTGCACTGTTGAGCTAAAATACTTAGCAGAAGGGGCTTCAGACTGAAATCAGTTGAAGATACTCATGATGTTTTTTGTCTTTTGGTTGGCTTATATTAAAATGCCAAAAGCTTGAAATGAATATTTGTTTTCATACTGCTTTCTCTTGGTGCATTCCAGAAGCCCTTTTTCCTTTGCAGCTCCTCTTTCTAAAGGCATGTAGATTTGCACAACCTCTTCATCATAGTGTCCTCTCCTTCATATTGTGACAGCCCCTTCTAGCACGAGGAATGGTTGAGCTATACCCCCTCTACTGGCGAGCGCTTTTGTGCATTCAACTAAACAAAATACAAAACTAGATTTGGAAGGAACTTCTTTTTTATTAGAATCAGTACAGAGTTCTTTCCAGTCTCGTTGCAGCAGGATTGGGACCAAAAGTAAATGTTTTTGTTCTCTAAGAGGAGATTCTGAATCCCAGAATATGTTCCAAATATCATACAGTTAACTGGGAGCCTCTACTACCAACTTGCCTGTGTTCAGTGGAAATAATATTCAGCCTATTGTTGGCATAATAGGCATTATAAGAAGAATTTGCTCGCTATATTTTTTTTCCATCATAGCCATAATTTCATATATATTCTGTAACACAAGGAGAAGAACTGAACAACGTGTACATATCTGCAGGCTTCCCCCTTTTTCACACCTTTATTTTTCCCCCAAGAACCATGCAGAAAGTCCTGGGTAGAGCTAACTGCTGCAGTCTGAAACATAAGGTCTGAATAAGCCTTCCTCCCCATATGGATAGAAATTGAGTCCACACTTATGCAGAGTAAGGAAATGAGTTGAATTTAAGTCACAGGATGGTACATAACTAAAAGTTTCTCATATCCACTGTTTCGGGATTTTTGTGCTTCATATTGTTAGACACCTGTTAAAATATCTGAGCCCACGAATCAGTTTGTTTCAGCATGGGAAAAGAATTTTAAGGTTGTTCTAGAACTTGTCAGGGGATGAGTTTCTAAATAATAGGAAGGAAATTCATAGTTTGATGACTTGTGACACAACAACTATTAATAGCATGAAACTGGAAAGATTTAGAGTGTATTTCAGTGTCAAGCTCTCAGTTGTTTTCTTTGATGCACTTCATCAGTTTGAAGGTAAAATCTCAGATCTTAGTTAAACATAATTGGTATATGTATGACATAATTCCATAAGGGATTTCAAAATATAACATATTTGCAAATCAAGAACTTTGCAGTATTTTTTTCATGAAGTTGGGACTATCACACATATATACAAAAATCGTGAAACTGTAAAGTCATCATTAATCAGCTTTAACAACTGTGTTTCCTGATTTGATATGGCTTTGTGGATATGTGACAAACTATATTTGAGATGCAAGATTTCTGTGCTTTAAAGGTCAAATGTTTCAAATATATTGCATTCCTAATCAACGTTGCATTTTATTTGCCAGCTGGAAATTTACTTTGACTTTGTATATTAGAGAAGGGAAATAGCTGTGAGCTGTTTTTTGGCACAGTACCATAGTTAGGAACAAATAAAGTGAGGAAGAAGAATGAACTGAGTTATTTCTTGCTCCACAAAATTACTAAGGACAAGAAGATTGTATTTGTCAACTCCTCTGTGTATGTGATAAATGATAAACACATTAAGTCAGCAAATACACACTTTCAGCAAATAGGTAATTCTAGCTGCTGATTCCTAGGTCATGCATTTGCTTGTCAGCAAGCAGAAACCATTGAAGAGGTAATTTGAAATCTTTAATAAAAACCAGGTGCATCTTTTCTGACAGCCTTTTATTTTTGCTTAAAAGGGTAGCTGTCACAGCATGTGCTCAGTGGCCAGTCCTGCTCACTCCAGAAGTTGCAGTAATGTAGCAGAGCAAATTGACCATGCTAATATTTATTTAAAGGAAAACATCAGGATACAGAAAACCAACTTAAAAGGAGTCTGAGGTTAGATGTGCTCTGAAGAGGTAATGCATATGGAAGATACAAAATAGTGGTTCTGATTTTAGAAGCAATATGTGGGAGAAGCTCTCTCCATAGCCCCGTGTGCCTCAGGATCAGTGACCCAGTCCCATTATGGGAGAGACACTCCACGATTTTAAACTTTAGAATGAAAATTTTAGAAGAGGTTTCTTCAAGATAGATATGTATTTTTAAAGAAGTCAACATCATTTAGGAACTAGTAAACACTGTCTGCAGTCTAGTCCAAGTATATAAACCATACATAGACCTTGCCAGCATTCATACTTAGCTGAGTGAATCAATGTGGTACTGTAAAATCTCATTTAGCCTGATGAATAAACTCTTTATTTCCTATTCATATAGCAAGTTATTCCCAAAGAAGATAAATGTGCATATATGCTAACAGATCAAATTCAGTCCCTCCTGTATGTTCAGACATGTTCTCTTTAGATGTTTCTATGCCACTGCATCGCTATATTGCAACTTTTTGGTGGTGACATCTGCACACCGAGTGATTGGGAAGCTGAGTGAAGCTTCCAGGCATAAACAAGGTGTTACCTCCCCACAGCTCTTTAGCGTGACATTGCTGACAATTTTTAGAAGTCCTGCCTCCCTGTACCCCAGCTCTGCTGTGTCCAGGTCTGAGACTGTTGTAGTGTTCAGTGGAACCACCTTCAGCTGTGTCAGGCAGTTAGACCAGGGCAAGCTTGTCACCACTGGGACATACCAGTGGCTTAAAGGAGGTTTTTTCCTCTTGACTTTTAGAAACTCCATCGCAATCGCCCTTATGGTAGGTGTATTTGGTTCTGTGAGAGCCAGGATAAATGGTGCCAAGTATCTGCTGAGCTGAATAGATCAGTACACAAGCCATTTCCTGCCAATTTATGAGGTCAGAAAAATCTTTTGCTTTCTACAGATTGACAAAATGCAGAGCCAAGGTGTTTGCTGAGATATAAATATGTGAGTTGACTGACTTTGATCAGATTTGTCTTTTTCCTTGTAATGAAACATTTTCATTTTCTAACCTTGAATAATGTTTGGAAATGCAGAGCTTTTACCTGCCTCTTTTCATTCCCTTCCATTCTGTTGCCTCCTCTGAAGAGAGGAAGCTTTTTATGCAGTTTTCTCTAAGGAGAAAACATCTTTTGCATTGAACCTGGGAGAATTTTTATCTTACTCTATTTTTCTCTGGTAGTGTGTGTTTCTTTACATTGGATCACATTCTGACGGTGCTGATCTTGGGACAGAGTTTTGTGTAATTATTCAGCTATTTAATTTTTACTCCATTGTAAGCTTCTACAATACACTTCCATGATTTTAAAAAATTATTTCTGTAGCCTTTTGTTTTCCTAATGATCTTCCTCAGCCAAGTTTAATCCTTAGTAAACCAGTACAGCTCTGAATTGTATCATGACAATGTTTATTCCATTACTTTAATTTATGAGAGTTTTTTTAACGTATGCATGTGTTGGAAGAGGGGGACGTTTTTTCATTCTGCTACAAGCAGCTCTAGTTGGTACTAGAGTATATTTTCTGGTAAGGACACACTGGGGAACATAAAGAGAAGTAGGTGTTTATTTTAGTGAAAATGAAATCATGGAAATGCGTGTGTCCTCAACAGAGTATGATGTATTAAGATTCTTCAGTGTACTTGTTAATATGATACAATGTGATAGACTGATAGAGCCACAGATTAGTTTGGGTTGAAAGGGACCTTTAAAGATCATCTAATCCAAATAGGTGCATGGGCAGGGTCATCTTTCATCAGAAGTTGCTCAGTGCCCCATCCAGCCAGAGCTTAAATACTTCAGAGATGGAGCATCAGCAACTTCTCTGGACAGCCTATACAAGGTATTCTCAGCACCCTCTTAAAAAGCATTTGTCCTTTTATCCAATGTATATGTACCCTCTTTCAGTTTAAAAGTGTTGCTTGGCAAGGAACCTGTCAAGGTCCCTCTGGATGGCTTCCCTTCCCTCAAAATGCATCAACTTCACCCTCAGCTTGGTGCCATCCCCAGACCTGCTGAGTTTGCACTCACTTTCACTGTTTGTGTCATCAGTGAAGATAGCAAATCATACTGCTCCCAGTACAGACCCTCGAGGGACAGGTACTACCCCATTTAAGGAAGAAGAACAGAGCATATAAAAGCTTTTTTAAAACAAAAAGAATGAAATTAAATATAATTTTGTATTGCCATCTGTTCTGAGGCAAATGTGCTGATATTTTTGGTGGTATTTTACCTTACTTTCTTGCTGTGGTTGCATTCTTCTAGTTACAGAAAACAAGTGTAATCCCTGTGATAATGGATGTATTTTTCTAAGCTCTATTATTAAGAGAATGTATTTTGTGCATCGGTTTTCATATCTCTTAATACAGGGACAGAAAATCACAGAGCGGCAGAATCCTCATATGAAAGATGTTATATTAGTCATCAAGGGAAAATTGCCAATTAAAATATGTTACAAATGGCTCCACTCTAAACAGTGTTTATTCTGCCCATTGACAGAGATTTTGCTTGCCTATCTTTAAGTAAATAGATTCCTTATAAACAGTGAATCTGAAGTATTCTACTCATTAGAGGTACTGCAGTCAGTTTTCTCATTTTCCTCTCCCTGCAGGATGTACTGCAGTGAGGCTGAACCTACTTCTGTAGTTAAAAAGTAGTTAAAACATACAACCACCAGCACACTAAGGTGTTTTGTGAGGAGGTGGGGTCTCTTCACCTCAACCTCTAAAACCTGTTTCCCACTGTCGTGTGGTACAGCAGGTACAGATGTTCAACACGAGACATCCTGGTTTTGAACTTCTGCTGAACAGATGAAAACCTGACTGTAATGTTTCTCTGAGCTGATAACAAGTCTTATATTCTGTGCCTGCTCTGGGTACTTATGGCATGCTCTATAACCACAAAAAGCAAAAATACCCCCTGAAAATCTGAAACTAAACTCTTAAGGCTCCTCTGAAATACACCATTCTTGGGTAATTGAGAACTAAATAGGCATTTCCTTATTAATGCCTTCTGGTAGTGTACTGGCTGAAAACTAATGCTATAAAAGAAATTTATTTCAATTCCTAGACTTTAACTGTTCACTTTGCTGTCAAAAACAGTAAGCTCCTTGGAAACATGGGTAGTCAGCATCTTACGTCCTTAAGTGGCTTCATGTGCACAAAATACTGTTGTTCACCTCCATATGTATTTTTAGTACTAGGTCCTAACATCTGGTAATGACCTGAAGATAATTAATGACTCCTTTATAGTACTGTGAATATTTTCATTGGCATCCCCCCGTAGAAACATATTATTAAGTTTTAACTATTGCAGAGCAGTGACTGCCAGCTGTGCTACGTGTGACTGCAGAGAAAGAGCTTCATAAAACTATTCCTTCACCCTTCAAGTCCAGGTCTTTTTCTTTGTATGGGAAGCCCACAGCAAAGGACTGGGCATTGTTCTGAACCTTTCTCTTTTTTCTGCTGTGTGCCTGTATAAGAAATGTTAATGAATGAAGAATGTCTTAAGCGTCGGTTGTTAAAGGATTTGAAAATATATTTGGCAAGGGAATGGCTGCCCACCCCCACTCCTCAGTCAGGAGTTTCTGGTTCTGGGTCGGTCTCTGGTGAGGAGGACTGGTGTGAAGTATTTTAATGAAGCAAACTAGTGTCTTTAAAATGCTAGAAATAATAATTAACAAATAATTGTGGATGTATATTTGAATATGCATTTTTTTGGATGTTGATTTTTGGGCATCTGTTGTGGCTAGCATAACATGACCTCCCCTAAAAAAATAATTTCCGATGTACATGTAAATATATTTTCTGAGATTTTTAAGTAACTATAAACCACAGAGCAAGAATATTATGTGAGTTTCACTGCAGGTCCTGAACACAGAGCAAAAGGTAGAGAGCCACTTCTCATGATGTCATTACAGGGATAATAAGTTAGTGTCAGCTGAAGCCCCAAACCACTTGGATTTTATTTGATTCATTAGTAGTGTATTAAACTGGGAAATGTATTCTGGTATTGAAATGTACTCTAGGTAGCTATAACAAGTGTGCTAAGGCCATATGTAATGAATCTCTATAATGTTTTATAGCTGACAAATGAAAAATACTTGAGGCTATTAGAAGAAAACAGAGATGAAAAGGAATGAAAAAAAGAACGTGATTTTTTTGAGATATGTCAATGCAAAACTTTTAAGTAACATTGTTGGGGAATCTTAATTGCCCTAAGTTGAAAAATACACATTTAAATTGTATTTGAGGTACTTGCCACATTAAATCTCTCCTGTCATTTTTTAAATATATGAAAGTTCAGACATAAAGTTATTCCACAATAAGGTGCAGGGACATTTTAGATAAGCTCTCCAAAGCTTGCAAAGTGAAAAAAAAAGTTGATATTTGCAGATTTTCCTCAATCTGTTAAGTAAAATGCATTTATTTGGTTTATGAAGTCAAAGTAAGGAATTAAATAAGACAGCAGTCTCAACACAAGAGCAATGACTGTTGCTAAATACTGCTTCATTTGCAAAAAGTAAAATTATTTTTAAAGCACTTTAGCTACCCACTGTTTATGCTAGTTTGTTTTACCACAAAAACCTGTAGACGGTGGCACAGAGACTTTGAAGGACATGCTGTATGCAATTTCTATTTGTAAATATTATGATTCTGTATTTAAACCAAGTATTTACAGTCAGATCTGGGGAGGCAGCTGACTGCTCATATTTGTGAGCACCTCTTATTCACACAGTCATGTTTTTGGGGAAAATAAATATACTTTACCTGACTATTTGCCAGGACCTCAGTTTACTGATTTTCAACAGAAGGGGAGTGACTGAGAGGCAGGGGTGGGTTTCTGTAGGGCGGTGTGATTCTTAAACATTTTGTCTATTTGTGTAGTTTTTGCTGCAGTAGCACAGCAAGCTGGAACGTGGAATTGACATGCTCTTAGAAGTCAAAAAAAAGAAAAAACTCAGTGCAATAAAGAACAGAAAGTTAACCTTGAAGCCTGACTGATTATCTTTCCTTCAGTTTACTAATTCATTTTCTCCTGTCTAGTGCTACTCTGTTTGACCTTTTACCTCTGCAGAGAAAGTATTCATGTAAAAGTGTGTCATTTTTTTATATTGTAGTAAGATTTGAGTCCTGAACCCAACAATAATCCCTACCAGTGATTAAATTACTTGAAACTATGTGTAAAAATGCAAATGAAAATAGAAATATTCTTTAAATAGGGAATATTAGTTTCTGAAGAAATGTACACCAAAAATGTAATACATCTAGATTTGTCAAACAAGTTAATAGACTTTGCAAGTTAATAAGTTCTCTTATTTCACACAGGAACAGACATTTCAGTTCTGAATGTCACAAAATTGTATTTAAATCATTCTGCACAAACACAGACTCCCTCTAAAGTGATGGGAATGGAAGTCAACCAACAAGTGTGATTCATATTTCATTCTGAAATATTGCTGTAACAAAAAAAACCTTGATCAAAGCTTGGTGGTTTCAGGGACCAAACCACCATACCCTGCTTTTTTATTTTGAAGGTTTGGGGTGGGGTTTTTTTGATCATCTGAGGTTACAGTTTTAGAATATTTTCCCTACCATGTTAAACTGAAAACAATTTTAAGTAGGTCAACATAAATTTGAATCTACAATTATACACACAAGACTTTTTTTTTTCCACAAGACTCGTTAGAAATAGGTGATTTTAAAATTGCAGGCACAACATCATGCACATTTCATGTTGTTATAAGTGGTTCATAACTGGTCTCTTTTGTGCACTGTATTGAAGTCAGTGAGAGCTTTATCCCTGGTATCACGTAACCCAGATCTACACTTGCGTGTACAGAACTGAGCCTTCATTTCCCAGGAAAGTTGTGTTTCACTCACAGCTTCTCTGTTTTGGGGTTGGAAACACCTAGTTTGGTAAATTAACATGTAAATCAATTCAGTATCACTAGGAAAAGCCCAGGAATATATTCCATAAGGGGGAAGAGTGCTCATGTATTAAACACTGCTGAGTAGACTTCTTCATTGTGTACATCATGTTCTGAGGTTATTCAAGATCAGTTGTGGACCCTGTGGTATCTTTTACACGAGAGTGTGTCTTGATATGAGTTAAAATCTACAGGAAATTTCTGTATTCTGACATTTTCCCAGTCACATTTCCACGTTTCACAGCGATGTATGTTGTGTACCCGAGTGCCTTTGGGTGGGTGAGGGGGTTGCTTTCCAGAGCACAACTCCAGTCCTCCATATGCTATACATTTTATTTTAAATACAGCATTTATGTATTTCAAGGGAACTGCACTAACTTGATAGTGTTGCCTGAGGGAGAAAGAAATGCTTTCATGCAAAGATTGTCACGGGCAGTGAAGTGATAGCTGAAAGTAGCTGGCCTTATTAAGCAAAGTTCCTGGAGGTGTTTACATGTCTGTGTAGCTGTAAAATTGCCTTTCTTCAGTCCTGAGGTTTTTTTTCTCTTTTTCTTTCTCCCAGTTCTGTGTTTCAAGTTAATATATATATAGTTATATGTGAGCTTCAGTTTAGAAAAAGATTGGAAATAAAGACTAAATCCTGTTTGCTTTACTTATGTGGGTAGCTCGGTTGCTTTCAGTGTGTCTACTTGAACAAGTAAAATAAAAACAGATTTAATTCCAAATCCTTTTACTAACCAGCAGGGAAGAATTCTCATTGGCCATAATAACAACAACTTAGCATAGTTCTAGATGTCATCTATAAATGATACACATTTTTTAGTCATTAAAGTCACATTAAACAGTACTAAGTTTTGCCCTCAGCATAAGTAGTCTGTTGTAATTGCATCTGTCTCTTCACTCTGCAGAGAACATGAAAGGAAGATTGTGTTTTACCCTATTATCTAAGAAATTGCAAAGCTATGAGAAACAGATTACTATTAATAAACAAAATTTTCTTCAAAAGGCTATGCATACAGTTGTGAGGAAACAGCTGCTCTCCCTTCCAGAATGTACAATTGGCAAGTACATTAATTTTAAAAAAGATTATTCTGAAGGCATCAAAAACAGTAAAAGTGCAGAAACTGTGACAAGAATTCATGTGCACATTGTTGTGATTCAGTATGACCTGACAGAGGAACATGATTTCCTCTTAATAGGTAAAGTGGTAAGTTTTAAGTCTTTCTCAGGCAGCTGGGATTCTACTAAATTATAACATGCAGTAAAGGTGAACCACTGGTGACTTTGATCATAGCCAAGTTATGTAATACGGCTTGAATTTTCTCCACCACACCTCCCCTTTGCATTAGAAAATAGAGACCAGGGCATTTTTCTGTTAAAGTTTTTACACCAAGTATGTGTTTGTAAAGAATACCTGACCCATCATTACGGCAATTAGTAGAGATACACCCCTAATTAATGGGTGAATAACCTGTAAAGACAGGCAGCTGTCTGGCGTGTGTTCCCATGGCTTCTCAGGGCCTCCACCAAGACCTGGCTCATGCAGCCAGAGCATTTCCCCCTCCATCCATTGCCAGCAAGGCTGGAATCAGCAATAGTAATCTTAGGACTCGGGGTGTTTGTCCACTGAGAGATTTGTAAAAAAACCCGTTCATTAGATGCAGACCAGCAAAGAGTCTTGAAGTACAAACAACTTGGACAGAAGCCATCTAGGCTAGGACTGAACCAGAGACCACAGGATGAACACTTCTGTGGCTCATAGCCATTTGCTCCAGCTGTTTTCTTTGAATACACAAGATTTAAGCAAGCATGATTGGGATAATAAAGATAAGCAGTCGTACATGATAAAGTAATATAGCTCTAGTGTTCACAGGTTAAGCCACATGTTATTTTTGCGTTGTGAATTTCTGCATGACTAGTGTAGTGTTCTGGGGTTCTCCTTATGGTGGTAGCTCGGACTCAAAGACCAGCTGTTTGTCACTTAGTGCAGACAACCAGTAATACTACGGGTAAATAAACAATGATGAGAGCAGGTATCACCAGCAGCTGAGCCTAGAAGATGAGCTGGAACTGAAAATAGGAAAGAAAACAACACAAATGTAATTTTTACCATGCAAAAAAACATCTGTGCGAGTAAGGATTCCAAGTTGTTGTTGCCAAGGAAATGATAATAGCAATTTCAACTGTTGCTGGTATTTTATCTTGATGTAGGGAACATACACAGTGGTTATAAAAAAAACCACTTAAAAATGTGTTGTTTAATTTTTCTATGACAGAGTCATTGATTATGACTTACAGATTAGAATGCTGGTTCCCTCTTACTAATTAGAAATGTTGATTCTTCATTAGATAGTGTGTCATTTCTCATGCAGATCATGTGTGAGGCCCGAGTCTCAGTGAAAGTGTCACCTGAAATGTTGAGAGGAATTTTATAGAGCTCTGAGTTCCTCAACTCCAGCTCTAAGATGAAGACCGCTTTCACCAGCATGTACCTGCACACTGGGTGTTTGCCTTCCCATCCTGAGGACAGAGGCAGAGGATTTCTCCTTCCAGCCATACCCTTTTGTTGTGACCTTTGTATCTCAAACAAGTATCCTTTCCTTAAACCGATTTTGCCATCATTCCTCCCAGAACCACTTTGGATATTTCAATCCTGCTTTTAAATTCAGGCAGGGATGAAACAAACCCATTTAGAGGAACAGTTTTCTGATTAGACATTCTGATCCATGGGACACCCTGGAGGTGTGTGTACTGAGAAGAATATAGCCTCATTTGTCCCAGGTGAGCTCCCCTTTACTGAAAAACACATTGAAACAATCCTGTTCCTATAGTGAAGTCTGTAGCATAATTGTTTTTGGGACTATTGTAGCAACACTTGGTAACTCCAGGTCTGATTTTGAGAGGATTCCAGACACTTCAGAACAGAAGACTTCCTACATAAGCCCCCTTCCTAACCTTAGCCCTAAAAACTCTCCCAAAAGATCCTAGGAGAAAATGACACTGATGAAAATTCAAGAAATTCCTTTCTATTTAATTTTCTGTTTACCCTGTCATGTATGCAGATAAGCCCCCTCAGCCCAGAGACATTAAAAAGTCTCAGCAATATTCTGTTGACTTAGAAGAAGCCATATTAATGGGTCCCAGTCTGACTCTGGCACATCCCCATGCATTTTGGCTGGTCAGTCACGAGGTGTAAAGTTCATACCTTGGACACTGCCAAGAAAATTGCCTGTAAATGGTGGGTTGAGACATTTTAGGGTTTCTTTCACCTTGGACCTGTGGCAGGTCTCCCTATTTGAAGTAAGAGAATAATTTCAAATTAAAGAGAAAAGGTTGTGAAAACATGTCCATTTGCCAGTAATTTCCAAGTGTGTTTTCTTCTGTTTACCAGAGATCTGGAGAAATAAGACAGCCTCTCAACTAAATTGACTAAATAAAAGGAATCAGCTTTTGAAGTATATGGATTTCAGAATCAAATTTCCTTTTTCTGTGCCTGTTGGCTTTATAGGCTTGTTTACTCAGGAGGAAATGACTTGTTTTATAATGTGTTTAACATCATGTTAGTTAATCTGTGCCATAATAAAGAGTTGTTTCCTTGTGTAAGCAAGCATTTCACGTGTAAGCATGTGTGAATCTCCCACTGAAATGGTGGGGGGGGAGTCTGTATCCAAGCCTGTTCCTCTTTTTACAAAATGGACAGAAGCAGACTTGTTGGTTATACAGCTGTGTTAGTTATATGCCTGAGATAAACTGTAAATAGTTCTTTACGTTTGCTCCTCATTGCTTCCTCCCATTAATATTTTGGAATGAGCAGTTCTACAAGCAGTTTATGTGTAAAAATGAAAGTCTCCATAAAGCATCACAAAAGGAAATCTCAGAATCGGGCCCTTCAGAATAAAAAGTTGCAAAATTATCTTGTTGCATAAGGTTTCAAAATTTCTAGGCTCTTATTTAGACAACTGCCTAAGGACTATTAAAGATTACAGTCTTGAACAAATCAAACTTTAGAGGCCACTGGATAAATCATTTGTGAGTTGGGGAAAGATTCAGTCACTAGTGGACCAGCTAGAAGACCAGTTTTCTGAGGAACAGAGAATATGCAGTCATTGAAAAATACTACTGCCTTCAATGTTGCATTAATAATCAGAAAGTGTGGGTGTACACATATTAGAAATAATATTGTGTAAATAATTTTCAGTCTGACTATTGCAGAATATTTTTATACTAATTTTTTTTAAGTACTGTAATATAAAGATCTTTTTTGAATACAACTTAAAAAAATTTCTGACATTAACTCAGCAGTCCATTATCTCAAAGTGAAGGACATGTTAGTAGAAGTTCAGTTGATCCATTCATCACTAATACATCGTGTGTGGCTTTTTTGTAATTTTTCATCATTTCTGATAAAAAGCTAGAATTTGCCATCATTTTTTTATTAGTGATCAAATCAACATATCAAATGCATTTCAAATCCAAAGCTTTCAGTGTGTTCCACCCATTCATGAGAAGTCTTTCTAGTATGTTTGAGCTTTAGTCTTGCCTACCTCTCTCTCCTGCATTGCCTCTAAGGTTTCCACAGAAACTGAAAAGTCAATGCTGTTTTAAAGAATGCTTTCTTCCCTACTACACCTCTTAAATCTTCCAGCTGCTCTGGGGTTTTTGTGTTATCTGTCTGCACTTAGTCACCTCATCCTTTTAAATTAGATTTAAAATTTAAAAATACAGTGCCTGGTGGTGCCACCCCACTGTTGCATGTCATGGATTCCGATTAACTTAGAGATAATGGTAAATTACAACTGTTGGCAGCAAAGGGAAATGCTGTGAAATTAAAAAGTAATTATATTTTGAAAAATAAATTACAATCCTGGGAAAGAAAAAGACTCAAGGAAAAGCAAATTAGGAGTAACATGGAAATAATATCACTTGGCAACTTGCAAGGTTGGAGGTCATGTTAGAAGGTCCCAGGACAGCCTATTCATTCTTCTGTAGTGTTTTTCATTCCTGGGTACTTGTGGTTTTCTCTTTTACTAAAATGGGCTACAAATCATGCTTGATATAGTTTCCCATAGAGACAAGTCAGGCTGAAAAATATTTTATCTTTTTTAAACTATACAGTCAATTTCTGGTAGTTTAAAAGAGGTAGAACTTCAGATACTGGTATTACTTTGAAAGAAAAAGAAACAAAAGATGTGGCAAAAGGGAATTGAGCCCATGGGTGTGTAATAGGAGGCAAATGATTATTTCCTGCTCTGAGCAAGGCAAGCCTTCTGTAAAGGGTTTTATGTAATTTTCTTCAGCTGAACAAAGCGGAGAATACTTAACAAAATTGCCATTTTTAAAATCTCATTGTGAATACTCAGCATGCTGTGATCATACACTGTGTAATGGTGTTTGCAGTGAATAAATTGCTGTAGATAGTATAATATAAATAACTGTTTTGTGCATTAAGAAGCAGTTCTCTTCATGATGGTTTCTATCTCAGGAATGCTCTGAGGACAGGGCTTTGGAGAATAAAAGCATCAAAGTACTCTTTGAATAATACCAGTCTGCTAAAGCACTAGGATACTTTTAATAATTTTTAGCAATATTACTTAGAAGCAAATAAAATCAGCTAAGTGCTTCTTACTTTGGTCTTAATCTATTTGATATTAATACTGTGGTCCAAACTTACTAATATTAAAGACAGCACAGCTTCACTGCTGCAGCCAGTAATTTTTAATGGCTCCCATGATAGGAAGGCAGATAAAATTTATCACAAGAAAAAAGGATTTGCTTCATACAGACTTTGGGCACATTGATTTGGTGCGCTGCAGGTTTGTTGCAAGAAAGAAAGAGGCAGGAAGCCCTAAAGTTAAACTGCATCTCACTTTGGATGATAAATAAACCTCCAGAAATATCTTGCTAAGACTACAGAAGACTGACAATTGAAAAACACTGTACCATACTGAATTCCAGTGGTCTCAATAAGCATAACAAGCAATGACAAGCAATACCCTGTAATACATTATTGCTCCTTTGGCAGCTCACTGGGATCAATTTTCCTATATGTTCTTCCAGTCAGGGATACCACGAACATATTGGTTCCAAAGTGTACATGAAAATGGTAACTGGCTTCAATAAAAAGCACATAATAAAGAGCAGCATATAACCACTTTGAAAGAATTGCTGCCTGACTTAGAAAAATGTCTTAATATGCTCCTTCCTTTGCTGATGCCTAAAAGTAGTTTAAAAAAAAAAAAAGTTCCTTAATGTAAGTTGGTCTCAGTCAGAAAACTGGAAGAACTGGCAGAAAGTCTGGTTCAAAATTTTCAGCTGAATTCTGTTCCTGCAATGGAAACGAAGTAGTGTAAGTTACTTGCCTGGTGTGTCTCTCTGCCAAAGCATTTCTGAGTGACAAGTGGCCCAATCACTTCAACTTCTGTTTCCATTATGAATAAGACTAATGAAAGATACCTACTCAAAAATAATATTTATCTCATCTAATAATATTGATATTTCAACATATGCAAGACATAAATTCCCATTATATTGTAAGGTGACCAAAAATGGTGGATCTAGCACAAACCCAAATTCAAGTGTTAGGTCATGGTAAGGCAAGATTTTTCACTAACTGTTGAGTCTATTTAAAGTAAAATGAATAACTCTTTTAAAATGTAAATATATATTGTAATTTACTTAGAGTAAAGATTTAATTTACTTAGAGTACTTAGAGTAGATCTCTTGGGCCTCAAATTTAATGCTGAAAAATTTCTAGGTTTGGTCTAGATTATTACGAGTAAGAACAATGAACATCTTTTGACATTTTAATAATGGCACTTCTTTGCACCATCTAGATAAAGGAATTGAGATTATGATAGTTTTAATAAATCATTTAATTGATTAATCGAAAAGGAAGATATTTGGGATTTTCAGTAGATTTTCAGGTGGGAAAAGAAAAGGCATTAGGTGTAACTATGCATTCTAAAAGTGGGGGCTTTATTTCTTGAGGAAAATTTAAGTCATCAATATTATAGCCCAAGTAAGCACTTATCTCTAATTCTGAAAGGGTTTATTTCTTTAATTGTTCTTTGATGTTACTGCCTGGAGACCAGCATGCTAATTTTATTCATAGCAGAGGTATTATTAACCACACAACAGCGCCCATTGCCAGAGGCAGTCTCAGTGCTCGCTGCTATTTCTTTGTTTTTGTTTTGTAGAAGTGTATTCTTTTGGCTGCTGTGGCAACTGTTTATTACATCCATTTACCAAAGTACCTCCTGATATCACTGTAGCATCTGGGTAGGCAGCTGTGACTCCCTTTCCCTTCCCTACGCCACTGTTGCTGCAGCTCCCGCTCTGCTTGCTCTTCATTTTCCGGGGAAGGAAGGAAACAAAATTACTGTACTGTAATAAACCACCTCTGTACCATTTTTCACCCCCTCCTTTTCACCTTTCTGGAAAAAGGTGAAAAATAGCAGGATGTGTTGATGGTTTTTGATGAGGGAAAAAGAAGCGGGGTGTTAGGAGTGGGATCTGCATGTACCTGAAGTGGGGAAGGATCCACCATGATGAAGGAGCAATTAACTGTCACCATACAGAGAGAGGGTGGGGGAGAAAACACCCTCAGGCAGAAACTAGGAAATACATGCACTACAAAGAAAAATAGCCAGTAAAAAGGGAGTAATAAAGCTCGAGAGGTGGTGGATCAGGTGGGCTTCCATGTTGCAGAGGACAGAGTACTGGGACAAGAGCAGAAGAAATTCAGCAGATCACCTGTACTGCTGGCACCGTCTGTATCCTAATACTGTCTGTATCTATTCCAAAGTTACAGAAACATGGCAGTGGCTTACGGGACTGTGATGCCACTGCTTCTCAGTGGCACTTTTTGCATTTTGTTGAATAGGGCTGGGTGGGTTGTGGAGGTGGGTGTGAATTACCTGGTGATGTATCAGCATAGCTGCTGCTGATTTGCTTCTTCCCAGATTGTGATTACCCAGCAACCCCTTCCCCAGCACATCTCATGAGCCCCACTGCTCATCTCATGGTTGTCCCCAAGCACAGGGTCAACCTTGAGCTGTGGTGCAGACCAAAGCAACACTTTTGCTTAGAATGAGTTTCATTATTGGCACCATGTTCAAAACACAGAGCAGAGGGTATACTGAGTTTATTTTAATGAAGCTTCATATCTGCTTCTCAAGAGATGTAGCTCATTGAAAGCTGAATCTGCAGTCTTCTGGTTTGCCACATCCATCTTCTCTCTCACCAGCTGTTCTCTTAAATTATTTTGCCAGTCTTGCAATGCCTTTGTATCCACTTTGCCCTCTAGGCAAGCGGCTTCCCAGAAGCATTTGCAGAAAGCAGCTAGAGGCAGGATCTGCTCCTGCATATCTGTCAGATGTGCAAGAAATGGCATTGCAAGAAAGTGTAGTATTTAGAAATGGAGATCATTCTGTAATGAGCTTCTCTCCTCAACAAGAAAACTACTAAACATTGAAGCCAAGGCTCTGCACAATGAAGGACAAGGAAGAGAAAGGGCCTTGCACGTGTCCTTCTTTTTCCTACTGTCATAAGTTACCAAAGACAGTTGAAAGGGACTGCATCCTCCACAGACTGCACCCTGGTTCTTATCTGGTGTGTTTCTGTGTGCTAAGGCAATTCAGACTAATAATGAGATAATAGGAGTGAATTGCCATAGACAATGCCATGGAAAGTGAGTTCATGGGCATTCGTATGATATCCTGGTTCTGCTTTATTCTTCTCTGTTATAAAAACTCACACACTCCACAAGAATCAATTTCTTTCTGAATAGTGAGGAATGGGAAGGCCTCCAACCAATGTAGTTTCTTATTTTATTTGGCCTGATAATTTCCCTGCCATGCACTGTTCATGTATCAGACCTAGAAAACCATTTAGGTTAAAATCCTATATGTTTTTGCTATAGGCTTGTAGCCTTTCCCTTGTGTTAAAGAGTATCCACTTTAATGGTGGGTGCATGCAGGATTCAGAGACCAAGAGCAGAAGGGAAGACGCTGAAATAGTCCTCATTTTACACCTTTACCAGAAACACACTCCGAGTTCATGCTGCCTCCAGTCATAGACGCTGGGAAAGCCTGTGACCCCCTCTTTGAGAAATATAAGGTAGATTAAAAATTATGACATTATTTTGGCTAATCTGTTTTGTATGATGACCTGATAATCAAGGTAGACATCCTTATTTTTTGACCTTCTGTATTTTCACTTTTTAAAATTATCCTCTGGAAATGAAGTACATTTGTATACAAATGACAGCTAAAAATCAACTGTACTTTAATAACTTCTCCAGATAGGTTTTCATCTGGTATATCTCATGGGTACTGTTGTTTTCATACAACTCTCCTAATACATTATTTTGCATTTAATATTTTAGGATATTTTAAATGCAGGGAAATCATGGTGTTTATAATGCATTGCACTGGACAAGAAGTTTTTAGCAACACTACTTTCAAGTGACTGCCTGCCTAAAACATATTGAGGGAATAGAAAATGCTCCCTGTTGTAAGGATATTTAAAGCAAAGTTAATTCAGTTCTAGTAGCATTTAAAGTGTTTTGCTAATAACTGTAACTGATGTCCCTATATTTCACCTGCAAGTATCTATGGAAAGCCATGGCAGAACTGAAATATAAGAGAGGCAAAGGAGAGTGAAATAAAAAAATATCATTTTACATGTTTCCACTCCTTTGTCCTGAATTTCATACACTAATGGGCATCACTCTGGAAGAAAACTGGCTCCATGTCCACCATTTCCATCTCTTCCACCGAGCAGACCTCCACAGAGGTGAAATACAGTATTCTGTGGAGAGTCTCATCAGCTGTAGGGGAATACAGACAGCTGGCTCTTGGCAAGCCATTAATAACTCCAAGTCTCCAGGGGCTCAGCTGCACCTCCTTGATTCTGTGTTACGTATTCCACCTGGGAAGCAGCACCAGTTCCAGAGCCACACTACAAGCTCTCTGCTGGTGCCTTGATTACCCTGTCCTGTGGAGTCACCGGGCTGGCAGCATCTGGGCTCACACTGGGAGGCTGCACTGCTGCTCTGGCAGCAGACCTGTCCTCCTAACCACCTTGCAGTTCATCCACTTCCACCTTGAGCTGTCCAGCCACCATTACCTCTCTCTTGGAGCTGACTGCTGCAGCAGTAGGGTCGTCACAGGCAGCGTGTGTCTGCTCTGGCCCTGGGTCAGCTGAGTTCTGGACAGGTTTGTCTGCCTTTCGCTGAGAGGGTGCTGATCTGAATCTGTCCTTCCAAAGATTACAGAACTTCAGACGCTGAGCTGTTTGGTGCACTTTCTTTGAAATCTGTGGTTTGGTTGCCAGTAACTTTAACAGAGCTGGAATATAAATCATACTGAATGCAAAACATTTGGGCCTCAGAGTGTTGGGCAGATATCCATGTAGAGAGAAGGGTAATTAAATCCCCTTGCATTTTAAACCTTATAGAATAAGGCTCTGGCTGAGGTCTTGCACATGTGGGAATTTTCTCTGGTGAAGCCTGTTCGGGTTGCCAGTAAAGTGGATAAATAAAAGGCTTAACAATTAAGAAAGAAGGAAAACAAGGATAATACACCTGTCAAACTTTTTGTATTATTAATGCACAAATAAGAAACTGTGATGCTTGTGCGTGCTGTTGCCCTTAATACCAGCTGTTGTCTGTGCACATGGGCTGGTATTTCACATGGCTGAACACCCCTGCTGCCAGCAAGCACTCAAACAGGCAGCGTCAATAACAGCAGTCTTCCCACACTCCATACAATTTAAGCTATTCTTCAAATTAATAATAATACTTAATAAAGCTTCATCTCTCATTTGCAAAGAAAACCTTCAATTAATGTTAATCAGCATCCTCAGAATGTGATCAGTCTGGGCTTGTAGCTGGACGTGCCGAAACAGTTCAACTGGCAGATGGAGCGTTTTCCAACTATTCTAATTAATGACTGCTCATTTCAAATGTTAATGCAATTAAATAAATAGGCAAAACAAATAAAAATAATATACAGTATGAAAAATGCCACTGTCAGAGAGAGTTCTGATCAAAAAAGCGAGCCTCACTCAAATCCAGAAAGGGCCCAACCATCCCCTCCTGGCTAAATAGGTTCTGAAAGAGCTAGAGTTACCTTTTATTACTTATTTTCAACCATTTCTCTGGGAATGACATTTATATCACTTCCATTTTAACCTGCTGGCACCGACTGAGGAATTGCTTCCTTAAGTGTTAGAACATTTTCCTGCAGAAAATGGGAAGGGATTCCTTCCACATATTATGGGCTTTTTTTTTGGTGTAAGATTTAAACTTGCCTTGCTTCTTGTCTTTTCTATTTGAAATAATTGCCTGCATTTTTCTTAGCAGTTTTATTTTCTGTGAACATTGTATATCAATGATGTAGGACTGCATTTGTTTGGGCTTATAAAGAGTTCAATTAGCCCCTTAATGCCTAGTTCAGTGGCAATTAAACCTTCCCTGTTGACTCAGGATTGGTCTTTCTAAAGGCAGTGGAGGTGGTTTTAATTATTCATTCTCTGGTTTGTTTCTTACAGCAGTCTCAGCTGTGCTTTATTATTCAAAGGTTAATGCAAACTGAGAACTGGGAAAATTAAATTTGTTTGGCAGCTAGCAACCTGATGTATTATCGACACTGTGAAATATGGATGGCGACACTTCCGCTATTGTGCCACTTAAAAAGCCAGATTTTTATCTTTAAAACAATTGCTAGTTTTGTTACTATGGCTGATAGAAAATGAATGTTCCATAATGTTATAGTCTCTGTAACCCATTATTGTTGAGAAAGCAAGGTAGTTTAGAAAGCCAAGAAGCTTTAACAGCTATTATAGAAAATGGATGTAGGTACCATGACTAATGAAGTGCCCTGCACAGGACTAAGGCATGCAGCTGTATTCAGGGAGTCATGCAGTCAGAAGTTTTAATGAAGGGAGCCCAAGGAATTGCAGGTGAAAGTGCGTTTTATTAACTTCCAGTGAACAAAATGAATGGTTGAGCAGTGAACATGACATGGTGTCGTATAATAACTGTGTGTCTTGGGTACATTGTGAGGCATGGAGCATAGCCAAGAGCTTTCAGCTGTTCTGCACACAGAGTGATTCCACAAACCCCTGTATGCTGCAGAAACCTTCACTGCAAACATAACAAGAACTGTTTCACAAGAAATGCCTTAAGACAATACCACATCACTTTTTTGAGATATCTGCCAATACTGCCTTCCTCTAAAAGATATTAATCAGATATCTGGAATCAGCATTCCAGTTGATGTAATTAAAATTTGTGTCCTGTATCAGTGACTGTAATCAGCAGGCTGTGAACAGAAAAGAAGTCTTCATAAGCTTTAAGAGGCCATCCTGAGTAAAATACATATTTGTATGGACAGGCATTATGTTGAATGAAAGGAGGTTGTGTTGGCTTTTAGAAGTGTTGTGCCCAAGAGCTTTTATTAGTTAGAATTTTATTTCATTTTTTTTTAAGAATTCACCATATGGGTGCAAGATTTTTCTTGTTTCATGCAGGCTTATGTTTTGTACATTTTAAATATTATTTCAGTACTGTGTTTTTAACCAAGGACTTTGAATTAACATAATCAAACACTTCCTGTTGGATATAACATAATTAACATAACCCACTTCCTGTTTATATTATTTTTAAGATAGGACAATGATTGCAGAGCAAAGCAGCCTTCTGTGGTTAGGAACAAGTGCAGCTGCAAGGTTGGTTGTACCCTGCTCAGTCTTTAGTACACGCTGTGCTGTGTAATGTGTGTAATTACACTGCTACTGACTGAGGAGGTAGGTGGATGAGGAGGTAGGTGAAAATAGGATGGCTCGTGAAGCAAGACAGTGACAAGACATCTCAGCAAAGTCTCTATATCCTTGCACTGTAAATACTTCACATCTACCCACTAAAGTATTTGAGATAAGACAGTTGGGAATTTTTCTGTGCTTATTTGAATAATTTATGATGTGATTTTAATACTTCTTCCTGGCTGAATATATCACTTCTTAGACAGAGCTTAGGACATCACATGCATGTTCTATCAGGGACTAACTTAATGAATGTGGTACACAATTTTAGTTTCTGGTGTTACAGCAAAACCAGCAGTACTACTGGTAGAGAATAACTGTGCAGTATATCCTTGAATGTATGTGATTATTATGTTATATTTTTGTTTTCTGTTTTAGTGCTGGACCCAAAGGAGACAACATTTATGAATGGAGGTCAACTATACTGGGGCCTCCAGGGTCTGTATATGAAGGTGGAGTTTTCTTCCTTGACATAACCTTTTCACCGGACTATCCTTTTAAACCACCCAAGGTTAGTAGAAGGATATTCAAAGTCTGATAGGAGTCTTCTCCTTCTGATATTTTTTAATGTGTATGTTGGTATATCATTTTAGGATGAAACATAAAACTTTCAAAGCAATAATGAATTTTTAAACTTGACTCTTTTGCTACAAAAAATTTAAATAACTGGCTAAAATTTGCTTGCATGCTGCCAGGATAGCTGAATGGATATGGATTTATTTAGCAAAAGGTTGCATAATTTCCAGTAGCTATTTTTTAAATTTGGATTTGTTTCTAATATGAAAGTGCTTATATTTGAGTTGTATCCCTTATAAGTATCTGAAGATACTTAATCTTTCCTGTTGACCCACATAATTCACCAGGCTTGTATGGCTGCCTGGACAAAAATATACACCTATTTCACTACCCCATATAATATCTGCAGGTGCAAGATATTATAAGTAATTGCTTTACATCAGCTTTCTGGAAGAATTTGGAAAATCTGCACAAAAGTCAAGAAACTGGAGTGACAGAGATGTACAGAAATCCTTAGAGATTCTTTTTATAATGTTGTCTATAATGATACCAGCCAGAAACAGAGAACTGTATCAATAACATGAAGGTGACAGATCATTACCATGGTCAACTTGAAATATCAGACATGAAAAATTTAGTGGTTAGGAAGACTGCAAAAACAAAAAATGGGTGGAATATGGCAATACAGAGCCTCATCTATAACCAGTAGTAATAATTGCTGAGGAGGATGTCAAAATGGGACTTTACTTATCACAGGATTATTACAAACCACCTGCTTAATGTATTTGTAAAAAAGGCAAACATCCTCCTAAAATGCATCCTCTGGCTTACAGAGAGAAGGAATTACCAATGTCAGATACAAGATGTTTAGAAGACTTTATCTGGAAGACTGAGTGCAAATCTTAACACACATGTTCACTAATAAGAACAGAAACCAGGAAAATTTATCCTGCAGAGCTGTTAATAGAATCAAATAAATTGATGGAGCTGTCTTCCATGAAACAAAGTAAAAAGAGGTGCATTGTTCACCTTGCCACTCTGAAGAGTGTGTCCAGAAAATCCCCACAGAAGGAGCTATGAGATCAAAAATATTTACCTTGTTTCTGATGCATTTATGAAAGGATGGGTGTGCCATGTTAGTCTATAGTAGAAGGATATTTCATTAAAAGAGAGAAAAGCCAATTTGATTACCTTGAGAAGATTATTGAAATTTAAGTGCTTATAAGTAGAATTTTAATGCCAGTAGTAATGTTTACAGTAGTAGATAACATTGATATTATCAGGGAAAGTTTTGTAAAACAAGTGAGAGATATCAATGCAAAACACTTGTCATTCTCTAAATTGGACTTTCCCAGCCAGTAACCTAAAGATGGGTGACTATAGCAGTATCAGATATGGTCTAACTTTGTTTCCCACTTTCACTGTTCCAGTTTAGAGAAATCTTGATGTCATTGAGAGCTCTTAGAGGAGTTGTACACCTTGCTTACGGCACAGTTTCAGATTTAGGCAGCTGTTGTTACACAGCGAAGAAAGAATTTGAAACTTTATAATGTGTCTCCTTCAGTGAGTTAAAGCTCTGGGCACGCTGAGCTGGGGTCAGTCCTGTTCTGTTCTTCCCCCTGTCCTGTTCTTCCTGCCTTCCCCCAGCCCAGCCCACTGTATGTACTAGGTCTGTTTTAACAAGCCCTATTTATTCACTTCTTTCTTGGGCTTAGTCTGTTTGCACTAGCTGCCGTGCAAAGGTTACGTTCAGTCCCCCCAAAAAGTTAAAATTATATTATTTAGGGGATAAAATGGCTTTATGGCATAGAAAAGAGAGCTTGAAGTTCTCTCAGAGAACTGACATGTAAGAACTAGCTCTGCAAAATGTTACAAGGATGCCTTTTGTCATTCTCTCTGTTGAGTCTTGAGGCAGTGCATGTAATAGACACCCTTATAAAATAGAAGTTGAAGGTCCAGTTTGCAATTTCACTACAAGGTAAGGTCTTTTTCAATCTGCACTGAGTTGTGCTCGGCAACTGTGTTATTTTGAGACATAAGTAATGCAGCTGTGCATTGCTTATTAATGAAATGTCAGGCAAAGAGGTGGTTCTTGTCCTGCTTCGTAATAGCTTTTATTGTCTGCCTTTATCTTGATGCCAGTTGTCACTGTAAGAGAAGTGTGCATATAAATCATATGAAAATGTACTGCTTGATAAAGGATAAGAGAATTGATGACGCCATATTGTGTTACTGAACAGCCTGTGTAAGTGATGAGGGAAATTGTCATCTGTGAGAAAATAGTGAGTGGGTGTGCACAGGGGACTAATGTCACATATAACTGTGTCATAAGCATGTGTTTCACACATGGATTCTTACTCTATTCACTTCAACCACAGTTCTAAATGACCCCTATTTTCAGTCCCGCTGTATCACCTCACAAACTGTTGCTATTTCATTACACCTATTTTCTAGACCTTATGAAACTCATTTGTAGATAAATTAGTTAGGGAAGTCCCTTGAATAAAGCAGCATGGGAAGAGTTATCATAAGGTAGCTGCTGCCAGTCAGCATTGCTGGGAAAGGGTGGTTAAATATGTTCTCCCCAGGCTGATTTCTAGCAAAAGAAAGGTACTGAGTACCTGGAATGTAACACATGGCCTCACGGTGGAGTGCTGTCTGTGCCACTGGGAGCTGGCATCTCATCTGCTTTACCACAATATTTATGGTATTTTGTGATATTCTCAGAATCATGGATTATAGGCTTAGATTTCTTTGTAATTATATTCTAATTTTTTCTAACTCCTTATGGCTCTATCATCTTTGAAAACCTAGGGATAAAGTACAAGACTGTGAAATGTACTGAGAAAGACATAAAATGTATTCTGAGTGTTGGCAAGATTACCTCCCTGTAAGAACATAGCAGAAAGGGTCTAATTCACATTTTTCACTATGATTGAATTCATAAATTACTCCTGAGATTTCTGTGGGCCATTTTCGTCCCTCATTCACTATGAAGTAAGGAAATATTTAAACAAGTACTGTCAAAATTGATCTTCCTAAAATGTGACCACAAAAAACCTGGGAAGAAACAGAAACTGTATTCCCAGATGCAATTACTTGACCCAGCTTGGGGTTCCAAAGACAAATTTCCATGTCACATAACATAGTCACTGTTAAGGGGCCTAATCCACAGTGTGTTAAAATCTGTAGAAAGATCCCTTTCCCTTATCTATTCTCAGATGTTGTGCACTTCATTATCATGCATGTGTATATCACACATGAATCTTGAGGAGGGTAAAATAATTTTTTAAATAAGAAAAATACATTGGAAACGGATGTTGGATATGTGTCTTTTATATTTATTACCATCATTACAACATATTTGTGGTGTAACCACTGTTTGATTTCTATTATATTATACAAAGTTCTTGATATTTTGTGTGGGATCCAGATTGTTTCTAAAAACACTGTTGATGCCTGTTGGCATTACTGGGCACCCTGTTGCATGTGGGAAAACATTAATTGAATAAATAACAGAGATGACATTTGCATAAGTAAAGACATTCAACCTATAGTTTGTTTTATCTTTTTAACAAATGTACAAAGTAATTTGCTCTTCTAGATAGGTAATCTGCTTTTCTACATTGCCTTTATCACATAAAAGAAAATGAATCACTCTTTCATTCAGATTTTGTTTAACAAAGAAAATGTACCTATCCAAATTTTCACTTTTAGGTATTTCGTCAGGTTTTGTCCCTTTGTAGCCTCCAAAAATCTTAATATTTTCAAGTTTTATCTCCATTTTCTCATTAATTCTCCTGTGTGATCCAGTTCACATTTCAGGTTTTGTATAGCATCACTGCCATCAGGTTTCCCTTCAAGCCTGCACCAAATCTTTCCCCTGTGGATCCATAGTTTTCTTTGTCTGTCCTTACCTGTCAGTATCTACCCAAAGTTAGACCATGAGCACAGTATCAAATTAAGTTACTCTTCACCATCACAGAATAAACCATGTGTTAAGTCGGGGTATAATTTGCTCTCACACTATTAATTTCTTCCCCTTTGAAGTCAGTTTTTTTTCAGTATTTCAGCTTTGTTCACATGCCTTGAAACTGGACGCCGAATTTTTTGAGCCAGAGGTCACTGACCTTTTCAGCTCTGCTTTCCTTATAAATCAATGGCATTTGGCTTCCCTCACAATTGCAGCACACTCATGCAGAGGAGGGAGTTGTTCTTCCCCAGAAAAGTTTACCTCCGTGTGACAAATTCAGCTTGAGTAGGAGTGATGGAGGGCTAGCCCAGCCTAACTCTGATTTAGCACTACAACCAGAAAACAAGATTTTTTTAACAGCTAATCTGAGAACTAACAAAGTAGCTTTGGCTTTCTGGGAGGCTCTAATCAATTAAAAATATTTCCTGCCTCCACTGAGAGGAAGCTGCTGTGGCACTGCAGAAATGAACTGAGCACCTCGATAGCTGAGTCAGCAAGAAAGCAGGCAGGCTGCACAATCACCGTTCTCCTCTTGGCTGCATCCTCAGTGTCACGTTGGTTTTATGAGGTGCCAGACAGAAGGAAGGTATGGAACACAGAAAGTGAGGCATAGATGTGGTGATGAGCTCACTTTCTTCTAAAGCCCAGATGCTGCTGAGGCTTCAGTCTCGGTCACAAGGTGAGGTTTCACTTCAGCCCCAAAATACAGGACATCCCTTGTAGTGTAGGGAACTGAAAAATAGACAAAGCTGTGCCCTGTTCAGAGCAGAAATGAATAAAAATACTTAGATGACCTACCAAGGAAATAACCTTACATTTTTTTCAGTGGCTTAATGACCCCCTCAACCTCTTAGAAATACCTTTGAGATTTCTTTTTCCTTCTAACTATCTTCCTTTCATCCTTAATGGATTCATACAGTTCACCCCTTGACTTTAATAGAGGAAAACTCTCTATTCCATTCAATACCCCAAAACTCCTTCTTTGGGATATTGAATGGGATCTAGCCATGCATAGATGTCTCTTGTGGGAGGCCGTGTGTGTGTGTGTATATCTGTGAGTGTACGTGTATAATTATATATGTATGTGTTCATGTGTATTTGAGTAGGGGGTGTCACATCTTTTAGTCAGCCTGGTCTGACAGAAAGAATTTCACCTCAATTTCTGTCCTCAGTCCACATAAGAAAGCAGTGAATTTCCCAAGTATGCAAGGTTTTGATCTGAGATCCTTTAAAATTTAGCCATCAGTACAAACACCGTAACTTTGTGTACACTACACAACTGAAGGAAAGGCAATAATTTCATTATGCTGCATACTGTCCCTCTGGAGCAGGAAGCTTTGACAAAGCAAGGAGCCATGCCAGTATTTTGTACAGGTGTTTGTAGAAAAATGAATGCTCTTCAAGAGAACTTTCCTCCCAGGAATTGTCACTGCAGTGGAATCTGCATTTTCATCAAGAATAATCTTTATTAATAACTTCTACTCCCATATTTGACTACGTGCAGTCTATTACAGTGTCAATTCAATTTAGCTGTGGCTGATACCATATGGATATATCTATCATTATCCTAGTATTCTGCTAGCTTTATTTTTGAATTTGAGTGATTTATAGAATCTCTTAATCCCAACTCTACAGTTAATCTTGCTAGGGACTTTAATCTCAGTTGACTGAAAAATGGTTCATAGGACTTGAAAGCTGCAATATGCTAAATCACCTCTAAATCAAAATTAAAATAACAGAAAACTCTGTTTCCTCCATGTGAATCTCCTATGCCTATTGACTGACTGAAAAACTGTTCTCAGCACTCAAAAGCCTAGATGGTTTAAATTAGCTGTTGGGCTGCAAGAGAGGCCCTTTTCCTTTTTAAATATAATGCACAATGTCTATAGAGTCTGATCTTAATGGCAACATTCAACATCTCTCTTCAAGTTTTTTTATAAGTAATTGTGATATAGCAATAATCTCAATGCACTAAATATCCTTTTGTGGAATTTTTCTCCTTTGGTAGACACTTTTGACCTATTTGGTAAGTTCAGCCTCATGTCTGAGGGGCAATTCTTTTCATACTTGTTTTATATGTGATTGGCTGTTAAGAACACTTTTATCTGCAGTGTAATAAAAAAGCAGTGTTTACAAGCATAGATGCAAAAAATAAGCATTCCTTGGTATTTCTGACCTACATTGTTAAAATGAACCTTACAAGGCAGACACGCACTTTAAATTGCATTTATCACTACTAACACAATTTACACGTGAAGCTCTAAAACTCCTTAAGTACAGCCCATTTGATCGACCCCTTTCTACCGAGCCTGATGCACACAGGGCTTCAGTCTACCTCCTCCTGCCCCCTTCCCAGATATTGCCATCATAAGGGCAGCCTTCAAGTGCAATGGTCTCCTGTCAACCTTATCCCTTACATTCATTTGCCTCGTCATCCTCCTCTGTCACATCCTATTAGCTCTCAGGGCCGTGCTGTGCTGCTCACAGCGTTTTTCAGCTGCCTCCTGCCCTCCCATCCTCCTCCTGCTGATGGTGTGGCGGTGCGTCACCCCGCGCATTCCCACAGCGCTGCCTCCCGCGGCCCCTTTGCTGTGCCCCTCCGTGCTCCCTTGTTCTTCTCGCCCAGCCTTTCTATTTGCATCTTCGTGCTGAGAGCAGCCCGGGAATCCTTCATCCGTGACAATAAATGGAGCTGGCAGGTTTTCCCAGCAAGAGAAGTCTTTGGGTGTTTGCAGGCAGAAATCAGATGCAGGGGAGTCTTTGAGAGGGAGAAATGGACAACTTATCACCAGCAGGCCATTGTCAGAGCCAGCAGAATCAGCCCCAGTCCTGCTCTTCTCAGAGCAGCACTTTCCAGGCGTGTGAGCTGCAGAGTGCAGTTCCCAGGCTTGCACCACCTGCAGTGAAATAATTTGTTCTGTAAGTCCCATCCCTGGGATGCCCGAGCCCTAGAAGTGTTGAAGGCCAGGTTCTTTGAGCAACCTGTTCTAGGGGGAGGTGTCCCTGCCCACATCAGGAGGGTTGATGCTGGATGATCTTCAAGGTCCCTTCAAGAACCCAAATCATTCTGTGAGTCTGTGATGTCTTCAGGTGACCAGCATGCAGTGGTGCAGGGCTCTGGACAGCTCAAACCCAGGTGGCTGCTTAAGAAACTGTAATGTCTCTCAAAATGATGGAATGAGAGTTTTAAAGTGGAGGACATAGATGTGAGCAGAAATATGTTAGACTAATGAGAGAATCAATAATTGTGTTTTATTGTGAATAAATGCAAAATATGTATTTGATAAGGCAATACCATGGAAATCGCTGAGATTTCCTTTAAATTCATTTATCTGATAATTCTTCTAGTAACTGGAAAATTGAATTGCCAATGATTCTACTAATGAATAGCCTCCTTATTCGCTCTGTTTTTAATACACTAACTTATATCAGTAGTTTCTATTGATTTATTTAATCTTGATGCCAACAGCTCTACTAACTAAACTCCTCCTGTTTTCCTCTACCAAGATTTAGGTGGTTTATCATTTCTTCCAATTTCCTGTGAATACCCAATACATGAAGCTCTTTAAGAAGGCCTGTAGAGGCATCTTATGGGGAATATCTTCTGCCTCACAGCACTGGTTTTCATATTGCTTGTCAAATATTTTTTCAGAAGACAACTTGTCTGTTGGAAATTTCAGAAGCTACGTGATTCTGCTGTATCAAGCGTGCTTTACTACTTCATAAAATCCATGTGATCTAAAAATACATAATATTTCAATGTTGTTTCTTGTCCTTTTTTACACATACATGGATAAATATACACAGATGTGAGATAATTTTTTTGCACATTGTTTCTATAAAATGAGAGCAGATGAACTGATCAGGACAAAAAACTACTAGTTCTGGAGTCAGTCTGCCTAGGACTTCTCATGTATGGAGTACCTAAATACCCAAAGACTGTTGGGATAGGGTGAGGAAAAAGAGGCTCCTATTTCTTAGAATAAAGTCTAGGAATAAAGTCTCGTGCCTGGAGCACCATGCAGGAGCACTCTGGTGAACTGAGAGAGGTGTACACGTAGGACAGCACAGCCTGCATGCTTTAAAATTCAAAAGGGAGGTTTTTATTTTATAAAAGTTAAATGGCTGGTAAATCTAAAAGAAACCCCTCACTTTATATAAAATAACTTTTTTGCTGACTTTCCATATGGAACTACTAATTATAAGATTATGCTGATTATCTGAAAATCATTTTATAAAAACTCATTGTGACTTTGTCAGAGAAAGCTTTTGATGCTTGGCATATTACCATCTTGTTTCTATTCTGAACATCCCTAACCGAAAAAGTAATCCATTTCCCTTGTCCTCTCCTTCTCTTCCTTTGTTTTCAGAAAATTTTGTACTGTTTAGATTTATTTTTTTTGTTTGCCCTCTTGGATACATCACAGATTATCAAGGTCCCTTTTTCCTGCTGTTAAATCTATGTGCAAAATTAATGGATTTATATGATATAGATAGCAGCTTAGTGCTGCTGTGCTCCTTCAGTTTTTCTCCCTTCAACACTGTTCAGTGAGACAGTGTGAGTAGTTATTCATCTTCATAATTACAATGAATATAATGAATAATTACTGATATTGCTTACTGATTCATTTTCAGTAATATTAAAGGTTAACTCATGTGGATACTATTATATCCATTTAAATTGTTACCACATTTGGTAACTGATTTCTTGCATGGTGCATTTTGCCAAAGAAGCACAGCACAGTTTGCATATCAGACTTCTCTGTAGGTCAAGCAAACATAATTACAGTTTATTATTTCCTGCTAATGCAGATACCATATATTTTCCTTCCATAAAATAAATTATAACTGTTTTTTACAAAGTAAAATTAGATGTAATTAAGTGTTCTGAGAACTGGATGAAGTTCATTTCTTGAGGTAAACAAACGTATTCTTAAATAGTGAGCATGGCCAGTCCTTTTTTACACACTTTTTGTGAGAAATCATTAAGTATCTTAACAATTGTTCATGTGCATGCTACAAATCTGTACTAACAGAGTGGAAATAGTCCACCCTGTCTTAGAAAGGCAGCCTCAGTACTCATATGTAAATGAAGTGCACTCTGTAAGAAATTAAAGGGTGCTAATTAATATAAAGGTTACTGCAAGAACATTGTGTCATTCAGAGCTATATACATTTTTCATTTAGATTGTTTTGGAGTATTTTCCTCATCTGACTAAAGAGCATAGGCCCAATCTTGTTTTTATTTTCTCTGTCTGAGCGGACAAATGTATTGCTCATAAAGTCTGACAGATTGAGATGGGAACAACTTACTCTCTCCTGAGTTCTATGAACATCATCATAAATGGCATCATATTTTTTCAATACATATAGATATATATATATATAACCTTTTCTGTATGCAGTACTTCTTCCACTTTAGGTAGTGCCACTGCAGTTTTATTAAAGCAGAACTCCTGGGGAATCTTTGAGGAAAACAGAAATTTCATCTCAGGCAGGCATGCAGGATTCCATCCTTGTAAGAAATGAAAGGTCTTAAAAGCAACTTTCCAAAATCATGGGAATGAAAATGAAAGCCCTGGGATCTTTGCTCTGCTTCCAGTGTTAGGTGAGCAAAAGGAGGTTGGTTTTGTTTATTCTCCTGTTGGCTCTGGGAATCTTTCCTCTCTCCCTACACTGTCACCAGGCTCCAGTGACTGAGAAGCAGGATGTGAGGGTTTGAATCCCAACAGGCTGATGAAAGCAAACCCTGAGGGCACACTGTAACGCCTTGCATGTAATTTGTAAAACAGGGGAATAAGTCCTTCCTCCTGATAAGTTTTTGAAGAAGATTGCAGCTGAATTCAGTGGAGTCTGAAAGTGTGTGAGATGGTGTACCAGGCACCATAGTGACTGTTGTATTTAGACCTCCATGCAAAAGAGAGATAGTAAGTTATTTTAAGACTAGATCATGCTGAAAAACTGGGGTTCAAAATCACTCTGAGATCCAGAAATTACTTATCTTGCCTTCAACCAGTTGCCTCCAGTCACTCAGCTGAAATCCATCTTAGTTTCCTCTTTGCAGGTTTTATAAACAGTCTTTTTTTCAGTCCTAAAACTTAACTCAGTGAACAGCCAGCCATAGCTTTGTATGTTTGGCATTCAGCAGTAGATAACAGATGAGTTTATTATTGTTTACTTCCAAAACTGATTGAATATAAATTCCTTATCATTACGTTTTGGAAGTTTGTTTGTAGTACTCACGGTTTTCAGCAGGTAGTCCCATTTTTCCCTGTTTCCCGTAATTTCCATTTTTCTGACCTGGTAAGTACTTTTATTCAACAAAAGTTAGATACGCTCTTTAAGTTCCAGAATGAAAGAGAATAATCTATAGAGAACACTTATTATTCAAGAAAACCCATGAATTGCTCCTCTACTATTTAATTGTCTGAAGGTGACTTTGCCTGCACACCCGCATACTCCTTTGAGCCCCTGCATGGGATTGTTCAGGTGTTTTCATTAAGGGATAAACAGAATTAGACTCCACCATTTAGAGGAAACATTTAAGTGACATCAGAGGTAAAAATATGATCATAATAAAGAAAATGCCGTTCCTCTGGAAAGGTAATAACACATGGTTTCTCTCTACACATACAATAGGAGGACCCTACATAACATTATAATGTAGGTATGGTCAGCACAACATCCAGAAAGTTACATGTCAGCATTTCCCACATTATCAGCAATTTGAGGCAATACATGGATAAGGAAAGCAATGTGTCATCCCATTTGTACTCTGCTGCCTTGGAGTAAGAACTCTGTTACCTGCCACCTTCAGGACACAGTTTCCAGCATATTAAGGCTGTCATTAATACAGCTTCTTTTGCAATTCTAAACACTGTGATACTTTTCACTAATTAATTGAATTTATTTTTCAATATTAAAATTAAATAAAATATTACATACTGTCATTATAAAATAACTTATATGTTGATTATTCAAATATTTAAAATGCCTCTGTCTTAGGCCGGCATTTTAAAGTGCACTGGCATATTTGGTGAGTTGGTGACATTGTTAGTGGTAAGCAGCAAGCCTTATCTTGCCTTTGTCAATGTCACAGGTTCAATATGTACTCATAGTGAAAAAATGCTATATTTCAGGTCTAAGCATTTTCTAAAAACAGCCTTCCAACTGCAAACAGGTGTAGTCCCACACACATTTATCCACCAGGTAGCCTGAGATGGCAATAGAGTGTTGAACAGTTCATGAAAGACATGAACTACCTTCATCATCTCAGTGGCTCTGAATCCTGCCCAATTCCCAGTGCCCTTGCTTCAGTGCTTCAGAAGCAGCTGAGGCAGGGGAACGTGTGGCACTGTCTGTCCTCTCTGCTGGCAGCAAAACTGGTACACTTAAAATACACACTCCAATTGATGACCTTCTCTGAAGCAGGTTACAAGCTCAGGCTGACCTGTCTTTAAATATTTTAGAGGGTATAATTTAATCTGTGGAATGGATTCAGTGTTTCCCCCACATTCAGTGAGACCACACATATCTTATTACTCTGTGTATATAGATGTATTTAGATGCCACTGAATGAAGCCCTCAAAATTTTCTTGGTGCAAGTACAGGGAAGCAGCTTTGTTGAGGTAAAATACTTAAGCATAAGCTTTATCTCAACAGTGTACTGAAAATTAGTATACAATACATAAAATTAAGCAGGTTTTGGCCTGAGTCCTGGGACATCCTGCTAGGAAGCAGTCACTGATTCACTTCTAACAGAAGTGTAAGAGTTCCTGGAGTCAGTCTACCTGGGGCTAAATTAATGAGCACCTACAATTCACAGGATGATCCTCCACACCATCTCTCTTTCTGGGCACTTCTGACATGCACTTTGTGTAAGGTAGTTTATGGCTTTGGTGCATTGGTAACCTTCCTTGTTCAAGATAGCTTCCCTTCATAGACAGACATTTAATTTTATCACCAAATTATAATTATTTAAATAAATAACTTTTTTGACCTCACAGAAGACTTTCTTCCCTCCAAATGCTGAATTTTCTTGGGCTTCTAATGAGGGGGAGAAAATAGATCATCTGGCTATAGCATTTTGATTAATTGAGATCATTGTGCCAGAAACATTTTAAATTCTCATGTAAGTCCCAGAAGTGAAGCACTTAGGTTGGAAAAGAATAAGCAAAACCACAAGTGAAGGGGAAAAATGAAAGAACCTACAGATGTGTAGGGTATGGAGTGGCAAACTGTCAAATTATCCTATTAATTAGCAATACCTTTAGATATAGAAGCATTTAAAAACTGATGAACTTGCTTAGTAGGGTTCTTTGGTACAGAATTCATTGGTGCATGACAATGGGCTCCAAAGTATTTTTCCAGATCAATGTGGAAAAGTACTTACTAGAAAAAGTATTTTTTGTTGAATGCAATGTTTTAATACCATAAATGTACTTTTCTTTCCATTATATTGTCAAAGCTTCTTGATTTAATCCAAAGGGGCAGAATTTTTCTGTGTGCTAGAGAATGACTTCTATAATTATTTTTTTCATAGAAGTAAACCAGGTACTGTATTCTTTCACTTGTATTCTCTCTTCCACTTGCTGAGCAGCCTGATAATCCCACTCAGATCACTGAGATCTCTGATATTGTGGCAGGAGATTATTCTGGGCTAAAATAATCTCCTTGGTTTGTTACCTATATGATCACCTGGATGCCACATATAATAGATATAGAAATCATCAAAATAAACTATTAAAAGATCCCAAAAGGTGTTTGTAAAAAATTCTACTGAAAGAAATGTAAGCTAAAATTTGGAAACAAAAGCAAATTTTTTGAGCAGCCTTGCTCAGAAATATATCACTTCACACTTTTCAGGAGTCATTGCTGTGATGCCTCTGCATTGTTTTACAGCTTTATCTATTGTGTCAAAAGATGAACAGATGAAGACAGTAGAAGAATCTGTCTTGTTCTGACTTCCTTCAGAGAGTGTAAGAGCTGTGGGACCTGAGTTATGAACATCGTCCAGATCTGGGGCTGGAATAGTATTTTTTTGGTCGTATACAACATAATGAGATTGATAAGACCAAGGCAGGAGGAAGATCAGGAAACGTGTCCCGTTCTCAGCCTACACAAACCTGTTTCACTGCTGGCCACAGCTGCAAGAGGCAGAGTTTATTTCCTTTATTTTGTCTTGCCCAGTTTTTACCCCGCAGTAGCAGAGTACTGTCATTTCAGCCTGGAATGCAGGGTGTTTGTTCCTGTGATTTTTCACTACTTAATAATTGTGTAATTACTGGCTTGAGTGCTGTTGTACTGAGACACACTGTCCTTTCCAGGTAACGTTCCGGACAAGGATCTACCACTGTAACATTAACAGCCAAGGCGTCATCTGCCTGGACATTCTAAAGGACAACTGGAGTCCAGCGTTAACCATTTCTAAAGTTCTCCTCTCCATCTGCTCCCTCCTCACAGACTGTAACCCAGGTAAGACAAATTAACTTTCATATCCTCATTTGCCCATTGTTTACGATTGGTCACTAATATCCGGTCAGTGCTCTGGTTTTTTTAGTTCTGAAAGTTTGATCAGTAGAAAATACGTTAGTATGCACTAATTTGGATATTACAACCAGGATATTACAACCAAGAAATATTAATGAGTTAATAAATATTGAAAAGGAAAGCTTTCATTTAAATATGCTGATAATGTGGTCTCTGAAAAGAATATTAATAGCACTGACAATGACAGATGCCTAACGCAGACTCTACAAATAATGAAAATTAGTTTAAATGAGGTTTATTCAATATCTTGGACAGTCGGCATGAGTATTCAAAGCAAGCTGTCATTCTTATTAACTAGCATAGCACTTAACCTCTCCCCTCAGCTCTTTTAGATTGGTTTTATGCTGTTGACCATTAGATCTGTAATTTCCACTTTCTCTTACCCCATCTACCAATGCATAATTCTGACTGTAGCCTTGGAAAACCATAATATGTATAAATTACTAAAGAATCATTGAAGAAAAATTATGGGATCTGTTTATATGTCATGAGGGTTGTTGCTGGTTTGTTTTTTATTATGTACTTCAATATTATTTTTAATTTGCCCAAAGGGCTAAAAATTGCATTGGAAAGGGCAGAATGTGAGATTCTGGCATAATCGGGCTGAATCGAAAGCTGTAATAGAATATTGAAATATTTCAAAACTCAAAATAAAGTGAGAGCAGGCAAAAATGTGATTGACTGCTTTTATTTTCATGTGGATTTGTTGCTGTATAGATCATTGAAACCTGTGGTGCTCCTTTCAGCTAAGAGGTGGAGTGATAGAGTGTTACCATTTTAGTCACATTTATTTCAGGTGGATTGAATGCTCTCTGCTAATGTCTCTGAAAGATTGATTTCTGTTAGTGTTTCGCCAAAAATATGCACAAGTGTCTGTAGATAGTCAGGCAGATAGATGACAGAAGTGTACAAAAACTAAATTAATATTTGCTCATGTGTCTTAGAGACCAGGTAAAGATCTAGAGACACTGCAAAGCTGTGTGGGAATTGAGAAATGAGCAGTAAATACATGCTGTTTTGTGGTCAACTCTCTTTGGAGGGATTCAGTCATCTTGAAAGCTGGACAGTTTCCAGCAGTGATTTGAAATTCAGAAATTCACTACTTCTACCTTCTCAATCCTAAATCCTTACCGATACTGTCAAGCAACAGTTTTAGCATATCAAGTGTGTAAGAGGAACACTGAAAACAATTATCCATACTGTATTATCAATTACAAAAGGTTAACATACCAAAAATGGGAAGTTCTTCCATTAGGCTCTTTCAGTGAGCAGCTATAAGCATTGTCCTGACCACAGTAAATAAAAGTGATGATGTTTCATTTTCAAATCTTCTGTTTAATTATGAAGTAGTTTTGGATTTTGTCACTGCTTCATGGTAAAATTTCCCCTTTTTCTGATGAATTAGTGCAATTTGTTAATTTGTATCCCAGTCTCACAAGGCATTGATGGGCAGGTATTTTTGAAGTGCTGAGTCATTTATGTCTTCCTTGGAAGTTGCCTGTTTCCTGTTAGATACTCTTTTTATTTAAAAGTGAACTTTGAATGTTAGTGATGTGCAACACAAGAAATTGCTACATGCAGAAATTTATAAGTCCTTACCTTTCGTCATATTGCCTATTTATGTTGCAGTTGTACTGCCTGTCCCATTATTTTCTGTGGTATTTTAAAATTAAAAAATTATTGGTTACTTGCCATCAGATGGATGGACGGACGGAGGGATGGATGGACGGATAGAAAGATATGTCACTGATACATATATCATTGAAATGTATCACATATATATACATAAGTATCTGCAGAAACACGTATATATATTTTTCCTTCCTATCAGCTGAGAGTAATTTTCTAATCCCTCAGTCCTCTCTTCATCTAACTAGTCTGCCCCTTTTTAAAGGCAGAAACACAACAGGGGTCTTGATTTGATAAACTATTTTGAACTCTTTTTTTTCCACCATTCATCAGCCAGAAGCAGATCAGGTCAAATGGAAAGGCAACATTGAATCTTCCACAAACATAAACACTACGATGGGCGACTCTTCTACCCTGGCCTCTGAAGCGAAGAATCAAGTATCAGTTACCCCCTACTCTTACATTTATGCAAATCTTCATTAGAACAACAAATAGGAGTAAGAATGGCAGCTAATTAACCCTCAGTCATACACAGTGATTAAACGGCGCTGAAGCACAGCTGCAGCTTCATTGGCAAGCGCTGCTATTCTTCTCCAGCAGGCTGAGCAAATGGAAAGAGGTATTTGCTCCTGCCGCTCCCGTCATTCACAGAGTAATCTACAAAAGCCACGGAGAGAGTCTCTTTCCTCCCTGGTTATACATCACTGCCCTTTGTTCCCTATCACTCCCGGCAGGAGCAAGTTTGTCCTTTCTAAACAACCAATACAATCATTTTCTCATAAGCTGTCTCAGACCCTTCAGTCCTGATTATTATTAATTTTCTCTGTTTTGCTTGGCAGTAGCAGCCAGTAAACTGTGTTAATGAAAGGTCTGAATTTTGTAACATCTGGCTGACTTTTCCATTGGGGGGAAGGGGTGTTGTAGGGTTTGTGTATGACTGAATGTGCATTATCTGGGAGTGGGAGAGAGCCAGTGCATCAGAGGGATGGGGGGATACACTAGCTCAGTCCAGGCATTAGTATTTTTCTTTAAGGTGGTACTCGAGGCTACAACACACATCCCTTTCTACAAATCAGGGCTCCAGTCCTGTAAATACTTGGGCATGTGCATAAGCAACCCCAATAAACCTGATAGATATATTCACCTGCGTGAAAGTGAGTCAGTGAATGTTTATAGTCTCTATGCTTGAGTGCTGAAAATGCCTGCTTCCAGTGTTAGCTGCAAGGGCTGGCCTTTGTGGGTAGTTAGTTATTGCAGAGTAACTCCTCGTGTGGACACTCCCCACTTTGAAAATGTGTTAAGTTACAAAAACCTGTCTTGCTTAAACTAAAAGTCAACTATACTTTTAAGTGTTCAAGCAGAGCCTGACGAGTGTAAACTCCCACACTGCCTTAATCCAAAAAGCTTTCAAGTGCAGATGGCCCCTGAGATTTTGTGTTTAACTGAGTTTGAAGTTCTAAGCAAATTAATTATTTTTTTTAGAGTTACAGAGCTGGTGATGCTGATCTGGGTTAGAATGTTTGTTTCTCTCAGTTGATCATTGCCATCCTGGCCCTGCCAAAGGTTCTGGAGCCCCAGGAAAACTATCATTTGCAAATGCTTAAGAGAAAATAAATTGTAACACTGCAACACTTTTCTTTGCATGTCTTCCTTCTTCACATTCAAAATCTGAATTTGGCTGGCCTGATTATCCCCAATGTCTGAACAGTCTTAACATCGAACCATGTCTGCTTAATAACGCTGAGCTAAGCCTTGATCAGAACATCAGAACAAAGCCTACCTCTCCCTCCCACCAACCAGCCTCTTCCTTTCTCGTGTCATCCTCTGGCTCTGGCTCCTCACCATTTTTCCCACGTGCAAGTTCCACGGTCAGTGGTGACTTTATCCCTCATTTGACATTCTGGAACCAAATGCTTTGCTGCTGCTCCTGGCCCTGTCCCCTGAGTGGCAGCTGTGCCCCTCTGCAAGCTCCTGCGGTGGGGATGTGCCAGGGGGTGCACACAGAGGATGAGAGTGGCAGACTGAGACGTGGCCAGCCACGATGTTGCTCTCCCACGAACATTAGGCTGAGCACTTGGATGGCAGCAGTAGCCAAAGTAACTGCTGGAGGGCTCTGCAGAGCCTCGCTTGCTTTGCTCTTTAGAAACCTGTGCCTGATTCCTAACCTGAACTGACCCACAGAAATTTTATAGCCACTTACTTTTAAGCAACTCTTGTCCTGTACCTTAAGCAACCATTTTCTGGTTTTCACTCCAGGTGTACTAATGAAGAATCCTCCTCTTCCCTTGTTGTCTTTATTTGCTGCACACTACCAGACCTGTGTCTGTGAGCCTCCTTCTGTAAGAGAGGCTTTCTATTCCTCTGCTCATCCTCACTGCACTCATCCTTCCTGTCTCTTGGAGTTCATTGGGGCATGAGGCACAGCTAGACAGAGTAACCTGCTCATCATCACCGTCATCCGGGTGGAAATATTTACTGCTCCCTGTTGGATGTGCCTATCTCACTTGGCAGCCCCACCGAAGGTTATTTCTGTCTTAGCCCTGTCATTTTCACTGTTTGTCTGCCTTCTAACCCAATTGAGTGAAATGGTGGAGAAAGGAAAAGAGGAAAAGGAAAGAGGAAAAAGGGAAAAAAATAAAGGAAGAGCAAAAAAAAGAAAAAGCTTTTGCTAGAAAGGGCATTAACCTCTGGCAAAGGATATGGTCAAAAAATTGCTGGCAGTACCCACTTCACTGGGGTCAGCACTAGTCAAATTTGTTAATCTGCTCTGAGATACTTCAGTAACATACTATCAGTGTAAAGATGCTTGTCTGGTTACCTTTTAAACTCACCAGAAAGTGTGAGGCAGTTTGTTTAGTGTTACATGTAAAGTTTGCTGTGAACGTCGTTTGAGGCTGAAGCTGCGTATCCTCACAATAAATGTACTTATAAGAGTAAATGAGTAGCACTAGATTACTTTGGACAAGTAGCACTACATTACTTCAGTGTGAGACCCATCAATTTTTATAGCAGTTGCAATTGCACAGCACATCTGAAAAGCAGACTATTTATGTTAAAAAACTCTGCAGCATACACTGTGGCTTTCAAATATATTGTACCCCGGTTAGAAGTGGATGTGCTGTTTTTTACAAGTACTGCCATGAATCATGAATTTACTAGATGGTTTCATACTTTGTTAACCCACATGAAGTAATGTGGCTGTGCATTTTAGTGACTTACATTTATCTAAGCATAGATAAGCAAAGTCAAAGATCCTAAGGTTATGGGGATCTTTACATGTCTCACTAAGAGACCCAAGACATGCTTTTAAGCTTTATTCACATGAGTCATCTTTACATTTTTCTTTTGTCTTCCCCAGAAATTTCTTGGTTTTATCACAGAGTAGGTATAACAGGCAATTTTGGATAACATGCTATTGTTTGGGGTTTTTTGTTGCAATTACAAGTTGTCCATGTGGTTTGGCATGATTTGGGTGTGCCAAAACTTTCTGCCAAAAGATACTAACACCCTTACATACACCTGCATGAAGGTACTGGTATTTAAGAAAATTTAGAGGTGGGATTCAGTTATTATATTTTTCTTTATCTTTTTTTTTTTTTCCTTATCATTTTCTTAAGGGTGTGCAAGGTTCTGTACTCTTGTTGCTGAGGGCATAAAATCCCAGTTCTGTCATCTTTTGCAGAAAAGGATTCAATAGTGTAATTTAATGCATATCTTTGAACCTCAATGGGATCTAAAACAGCACTTTGGAGAGTGACTTTTCAACATAATCTTAAAAGCCCTAAAAGCCTGAACAGTATTTGCCCTGCTACAAAGATGCTGGAATTGCTGCTGTTTCCAGAATCTCTGCAAAACACAAGCAGGTGGGGAGATTTAAGTCAAACACGCAAGGGAGGGAACTGAATTAGTGATTTCTCAGCCCATTTCTCTTTCAGACAGCAGTATACTTTCTTGGAGGGGAGTTGGTGTCCTGCTGCAGTGCCACTGCCCTGTCCTGTGGCAGGTTTGCCTTCAGCAGCCATCCCCAAAGCCAGCTGTTGGAATTGCTCCAGCCAGGGTTCATACCTCCAAGTGCAACATGGATAGATCTACTGTCTAGAAAGTTTTGAGCACCTCCACATTTTGAATTTGTACTGGTATTTGGGAAACTTAAGTTTCATCCAAATGTTTGTTCGTAGCAATTCCACAATCTCTACAAATTTGCATAAGGTGTTGACAGAAATACCTGGAATACCCAATATACAATACAATACCTATGCAATTGTCTTCTGCACACCCCAGACAAAGGGGACTTGGTTCACTTAAACCCTCTCAGGAAAATGCATCTCCCACCAGGAGCTGGAGTGAGGCTGCTGGACTTTGATGCCCACTGACGCACTCCATGCTCCTGACCCTGCTTGGGGCTGATCATCTCTGGCACAGGGGCACCAACAGCCAGAACTGCCACAGCCACTTAAAAAGCAAGTGTGTGTTGATGCATCAGGTTCCACAGGAATAGCTCTGCTTCTTCAGCCAGCAAAGCCCCAGCCATACCAGCATGCATTTTAATACCCTAATAGATGTCCACTGTATCACTAAAAAAGATCTATTTTCAGAATTACTGTGGCACTTGAAAACGCTAGCCTGTCGAAAAAAAAAAGTTTAAAATAAATCCAAGGCAGCTTAATAAAGGAAAATGTAACATAGCTGTAATAATAAAATCTGTTCCATGCTGGAGGATTTGGCTCTGAGTGGGAATTTGGCTGACTTGTGGTCACAGCTCTGCTATTTGGCTTCCATGTTCAAACTTTAAAATAGCTTCCCAGCCCTAGGTAATGAAGAACAGGTCCGTGCTCCTCACCACTCAGCAGCCTGGATGTGGCTTCCTTTCTATCCATTATTCCATGTATCTCGATCTAGGAGGAAGCATTTTCCATGTTCCTCCTCATCTGGTGCTTCCCTATAGCAGAGGCTGCTTTCTGTCAGTGCCAGTTCACATCAGGTGTTCCTTCTGCAATGTTTTAGACTTCCTAATTATCATTCCTTCTTTTCCCCTCACCCCCAGTTGTGAAGTGAATTTAAAAACTCTGGATGACAGCAAGTTCAAGGGATGAACCACTTCTCATTTTCCCTATTCTTGTAATTTTTTTCCTTAAAGCCATAATCTGTTTTGCTAGTATCAGAAACTGCTTCAGAATCCAATCTGAATTTTTTTTTTCTTTCTCATTTAACATCTTATCAGATTTGTTCAGTTTATCAAAAAGGACTTTTAGGCTTTCCCATGCCCAAGGACATGCTGTAGTGGTTTCTAGTGAAATTTTGTTTCCTTTTTGAACATTTTGTCAAGACATATAGAAGACAGGAAAACTGTAAGTACTCATTATAAATAGTCATTAAAATTATAGATACTCATTCTTTAATAATCCATATTTTTGTAGGTTTGTGAAATGTGATTAATATCCTGGAAAACGACTTAAATACTTTAAAGTTGGTAAAACAATATTAATTTGTCCCATTTTATGAGGCTGGCTAGGCCCTGCTACTTTGATTCTTTCCTGGCACCCACAGGCTACCAGGTGCAATGTCACAACACAGTACTATCAGACATACAACATAACAATCTCATTTTCCCATATATCCTTTTTGTAAGCAGCAGAGCGTCGTGTAAACAATGAAATTGCTCTGTTGTCTGAGAGTATTTATATTCTTCAGCTTGGAGCTGTTTTTTCCCTTTTCTCCAGAGTTTGTATACTGTACTCTCTCAGGAAGTGGGCAGGTTTCTGGGCTGTTTCAGCACAATGGAAAATGCTTTCTTTGTATCTGAAGCAGGAAAATACTCTATGCCACATCACTCAAGCATGGCAACAAGTAACACAGACTAAATGAAAGTTAAAGCAGCCAGGAGTCAGTTCAGGGAGTAATGTTTTTTGGTTTGTTCTGAGTTGCAACACAACCTTTCTGTTCCTTTTTACGTCTCTGACGTGAGTTGTGTCCGAACAAAGTGAGCTCACTCAGGATGGCTCTGGCTTAGCAAAGACAAAGTGCAGCGTGTGTTGTTCTGTGCCTTGGTGCTGCTGGGCTGGGAGCAGAGCAAATGCCATAAAGGCCATCCTAATGAGTTCTCCTAAGGGAGCATGGAAGGCAAATGCAGCACAGAACTGATGGGTTTGTTCTGCTCTCAGTGAGTAAAGAATGACTTCCTCAAAGGTGGGATTGTCTTGGGAAAAACATGAGCAAAGCGATCCCATCAACTGGGACAAAGTTCTTTTTGCAAGAAAGTAGTTGTGAATCTTTAAGTACTGTATGTTCCTCTCCCTGTTCTGCAGAACCTGCTACATAGGTACATTTACATATTTGCACTGATCATGTCATAGAATCTAGAGCTGATATTTACAAATTCTTGGTAGCTCATCAGTGCTTTCGCTGGAGTGTGTATACAATACTAACTTCCATAGTTTGAATCACTTGCAGTTCCTCATATTCTGAGCTGAACACACAGTACCAATATGTTAAAGGCATTTAGGCACCTAAAGCTGCTGGCTGACAGCTGGCAGGGTTTTCAGTACTTCCCATGGGATTTAAACATCTGAAGTCTCACTGAGGAGCCTCTCAGCACTGCCAGGAAGGGACTTGCTATACATCTGGTCTTTAAATATTTGCAGACACGTACACCTATGTGTCTTAAAATCTGTGGACATGATCTATAAACATGAAATTAAACAGATGTAAGTGCAAGAAATGCAGGAGCACATTATGAAAATTGCATATAGATATGCATTGAAATAGAATTAATTTCCTTTGCCATGAAAAGCTGATGAAACTGTTACAAGATTTGTTCTTATCAGTTGACTAAGTCCCCTCAACATGAACTCATGACTGTGGGGATTATTATAACAGCAGGAAAAACATTTGTGAACTGTCATCCCTTTAGTAGTTCTCAGGAAAATATGTCTTGGAATATCTCCTAATTATGTGTGCAGGGGGAGGAGGCTTGGATCAGGATTACTATTGATGTTGGCCTAAATCATTGCTCTTTTCAGTTGCACTTTGACAACACCTTATGGGTAGAAGACCATTATTTGTGAGCATAGTAGCTTTTAGTGTGTTTAGATTTAGGCTATTCAAAGCTCACAAGATATCATTGAAAAGATTAACACAACTACAGAAGTAAGATTGTTTAGAAATACTTAGTTTTAAATCCCCATTATGGTTTCAGAAGTCTACAGTCTGTTTAAATAATTTTTTTTTCTGAAAAGTGTCTGGAAATATTTACATAAGAAAATTGGTGGTTTTATGTAATTTAGAAAGCAAATGGTAGAGATTACTTTTTAAAAATAAAATCTGGATTTTGTGGTATCCAAGGCATGATGCAGTCATTAGCTGTAGCTCCAGATGCCAGTCACACACGCACTTACCCTGTTCTTTTTTCTGATGTATCTGGAACTCTGCAAAGAATAATGACTAGGAGGAGTACAGTCACTCTCTAGCAGAAGACCGGTGCCACTCATTGAGTCAGGTACATTGCCTGCAACTGCTCATCCCTCAGTGGTTCAGAGAAAAGTGTAAAAATCCCTCAAAGCACTTTACTCACACAGTAATACAGAGGAGAGGAAATTCCCTCCTAGCCACAGCTAACAATCAGATTATGTGCTGAAGCATGAGCAGCACAGCCTTTGCAATTCTAGCTCAGGTGGTGCATGGTTACCGAGTTTTCTAATTGTTTTTTGAGCTTTCTAAATCACCTTCTAGTATTCCTACACTATAGTTTTTGTGTGTGCCAAACAATCTGGTGTATGAAGCATCTCCTTCCTTTTAACTTTTGCTTAATGTGGTGGGGTTTTGTTTGTTTGTGCTCCTTTCTTGCCATGGAAAAGATAAACAAAACCACTTTTTTTTTTTAATCTTCTTTACCAAATTACCTGTCACATCTTATTTTGTGATTTTTTTTCCTTCTTGAAGAAATCGTCTTAGATTTCAACCATTCCTTAAATGGAAAAGGTCTGACCATGCTGTTAATGATTTCTTGTCCTTTTCAGTAATGTTTCTGCTCCTAATTTCTTTTTGCTTAAGGAGATGTGAGAAAAATTGGACTTCAGACATAATAATACCCAACCATCAGTTTATTAAATGACATCTGATTAAATCAGAGATTGACTAAAATCCAAATCAGTAAAGAGGCTTTGTACATCTGTGACAACAAATAAATGTAAAGGGATCTAACTGGCACTCATAAAAAAAAAAAAAAAAAAAAGAGTCTTTTGACAACATTTAACTGTTCCTCATTTTTACTATTCCTCAGGAAGGGTTTCTAGAACATACAAAATAGTCTTATCACAAAATGGAAGTAAAGCTGGAAAAATATACACCTGACTTTTGGGTTTGTTTTTTTTTACATGAAACTTATAAAGGCTATATGATAAATATACATACCAGGCTTTTAAAAGTTTGTTGATTTCTGCTCAAGAAGTTTCTGCACAGAGTTTTTTTCAGCTTTGGCTCAACTATCATTAAATTAAAAGTACTTGACAAAATGCATGAGTGATGTATGCTACAAATACAAAAGGTTACAATTCATTTTCTTTCCAATAAGTAGGTGTATTTTAAAATACTACCAGTGAAGTTTTCCTATGCCCATTACCTCAGAGAGAAGACAGGTAATTTAGTGTCTACACATAATCAGTCCTTGTGTGAACCAAGACCAAAATAAGTCATCAATGTTAAATGTTTAATAATGAGAAGTATTTAAATAAAGCTCTTCATTATTTCTCATATACAAAATACAGATTTCTATCTTAATTTGAATGAGTTCCAAGAAGGAAAGTAAACTACCTTTCAAAATACACTCTAATATTTTACAGTCATTAAATGTATTTTCTTTGTTTCATGCACGTTTTGTCTGCCAATACAGAAATGTCTTTAATCACATTGGAATCTTTTTTCATTTTTTTGTATGAAGTAGCTACATCACTTGCAGGCTTAACCTGTTCTGCTGAATATATTTTTCTCACTTATATAACTGTATGTATTTAGAGGAAAAATACATAAAGCTAGAAAATCAATAAGTTTAGACATCACATTCTAATTTCACAATAATTTAGTCTAATATTCATTATTCCCAGTCAGTAAAAATAGCTCAGATCTCAGATGGAATAAACTGGCATCAGTCCTGCTGAGCTTTTATACTCCAGATTTTTCATTTAGACTTTGTTCCATTTAACTAAGTGGGGGTTTGTTTTGTGTGTTTGTTGATTTTCTTTTTCCCTGTGTACCTTTTTTAACATGAAGGCAAGGACAGATTTTCAAATTTCTTGCCATACGTTTCCAACTGCCTAAGAACCACCCTCAGGACCCTAATTAGCACAACTATTTTTAAGACTGATTCTTCCTGTTCCTAAAATACAGTTATTTTTGTTTCACCATAGAAATCACACTGCTCCACATTCTTTAAGCTCCTGAAAGGGAGCCTGCTACATTTGGCTAACAGATTCCAAATAAGAATGTAGAGTCCATCCTGAAAAGCAAAATTTATACGCCTGGATATGTTAGCTATTAAATCATTTATTCTCTGACGTTCTTGCGTAAGATTTCAGAAATTAGTATTCCTGAGTCATGCAGATTCTACCTTCAGAGATGATTTACACCACTGCAAGACATGTCTCCCATATTTTGCATGGCTAATTTTCTACATAATTCAGCAGGGGAGGAGGAAACAGTTGTTTGTTTTTTACAGTTCTGCAGATCTATCAAAGGCAACAAATAAAACAAATTATACGCAGTGTGTGTTTCAGAATCCCTATTTTCACAGCAAATTAAGTTCAGGTGCATTAGATGGAGTTGTAGACAGCGACTTAAATACCAAAATATATGGTGCAATTGTCCCAAATTTAAGGATGAGCTACACTGTAAGATTTCATATTCATGTGAAATACAGAAACAGAGCTTTGATTAGTAAATTGTTTGTAGAATTTTCCATCTGTACAAGGCTTAGAAAAAGGCCATTCTATGGAGTGGAGCATTTACAGCTCCAAGATGAATTAGATTTCAGAAAATTCTCAGGGGCTGGAATCCTCGTTGCTTGGGTTTTTATAATATTGATTCGATAAAGTGGCTGTATAAAGTGGCATGAAAGTAGAACTTACTGTAAGACATTATATTACAGTAGCAAAAGGAATTCCTGAATGACCTTCCGTGTCTTTTTCATCTCTACCTTGTATAGCTTTTCTCTACGGCTCAATCTTAGGACTCTTTATGCCAATGCCTGAAATCATTTTGCAAAGTAATTATCATTTAGTCAGGCATGCCAGTTGAGTCAATGTGACTCCTCAGGCAGGAAAGATAAGATTTCCAAATAAAGTCATTTTAACTGTTACTAAATAAGAAATTATTGCTGTAAAATATCACAAATTCAATCTTTTTTTTTCAGCATCGCCATGTAACTTCATTGCAACTAATCCAGCAGTCAAACTTGCCTACATGATGAGTGCTACTTTTTTGTTTAACCTGTTTTTTTTCCTTCTAGTCCTATTAGGACCTGTTCATAATTAGGCATAATTATATTCATGCTCTGAAGGTAATCTAAAAGTGGATAGTCAAGTTGGTTGTTAAAATGGGGTTATTTTCTCACTCACATGCTGATTCCGCAGTCATTGCCTGTATAAATGGGGAATGGAGAGGCCTGACACCTTTTTTGTGTTATTGCGTAACAGTAAGAGGTGTGTTCATGCAAGACACGCCTAAGTTCCTATTCCTGTTCCAGTGGATGTTCAACTTGCCAAGGGATTTCAGGCCCTGGGCTATGAAAGAGTTTTATTTAGTAGGCCTTTAGAAGGGATAAAATTCTTTGCTAACCCCGCCTTTTGTAAATAAAGGCCTCTTGTATTCTTTTGACATTTTTATGGGATTCTTAATAGCAGTTTTGGATTTAAATTTGACAAATTAATAATGAGATTTAATAGGACAAGAAGAGGAAAATCAGATTAAACCAAAATAAGCAGCATTCATAGCATATGTAGGCTTTTCTGTTTTCAAGGATGAATTGTAATAACGGTATAAAGGGATAGATTCAATAGTAGGATTCAGCTGACTCCTGCATCTGATAAAAAATGGCTATGTTTAAGATAAAGATTTTTGATATTGCTCACATTCAAACACTCTTCTAAGAGTGAAGATGGCTTTTGGACTCATTTTTCTCTCAGTGTCTAAATGCTTCTCAGTGTCTAAAAGACCAGGCCATGCAGTAACACGTCCTCTCCTCCCTGTCCTCTGAGAATTCACCATGGTAAGTGGATCCTATAGGGCCTCCTGGTTTTCTTGCAGAGCAATCTACCTTTGGTAGATGTGATTATAGGTTGCCTAACCCCTCACAAAGCATGATCACAGAGAATAGCTTTACCCACAGTTGCTTAGGGATTAAACTGTTTGCTCAGGACATGTAAGACCCATAGGTCAGTCCTTTGCCTGGAGGAGGTGATTAGTGGGAAATAAGGAGAGACAAATCCAGAGGAAAACTGGTTCCATTGTCTTTAGAGGGAAGAAATGCCAAATGCAGGAGCATTCTTACAGAATAGCTATCCCTCCCTTACTGAATCTTCAGACACATGAAAAACTCACATCCACAGTGCTTTTCTGAAAATACTGTTATGACCCTATGGATAAAAGACAGTTTAATTATGGGTCTTAGCATTTTGGTTGCTTGACAACATGTTGAGATCCGAGGGCTGTGATTTTCTTATTATCCACTCACAGCCATCTTCCACAAGGTAAATGCATATTGCTATAACTTCCTCAAATTTTATCAAACCACATGTCATGTGATGTCTTTCAAATTAAGTCCTACAGTTACTAACACCTTTTTATTAATTTTTTTTTTCTAATAGCAACGACTGCTTCTCAATTGAGTTCATTATTATGAACAGACACATTGCTAATGTATCTGTGCTTTTAATATTGAGATGCATCCAAGCATCAAAGTGAAGTGTGTTATTTCAGAATTTTAATTGTTCCAGCATACTGGCACTTCTAATAGGTGCATGTTCTTCCTTAATTAAAGACAACTCTTCAAGTTCAGTACACTGTGCCTTGCTGATCCATGATTGCCTCAGCTAACTCCCAGTCAGCCAGTAAAGTTTATAGAAATCCTGCTAAAAACTGAAGACTGAAAAAAAATCTTTCTCTTTAAAGAAGAATGATTTCCCTTGGCAAGATACGGAGACGAATCACTGCCAACACTTTCCTTTAAGAGCTGCGTTAATAAAATTGAGCCAGATAATACTCCTTATTTCTGAAACATCTTTTTCTTAGGCAGCCTCATATTTCACACAGGTCTGTGGTAGGTAGCCTGACAGCAATCAAACACAAGTCTAGAGAGAGGAATGAATTTCTCCCTCCGTGCTTACAAAATGACTATTTTAGTAAATGGATGTTTCCTAAACTAGATTTGCAGAGCTCTTTTATTTTTGAAGATAGGTAATGTTTTTTTTCTCCAGACAGCAGTTTGGACATCGTAATCAAGTCACGTATGCCTTAATATTTGTGTAACTGCAATCATTGTGCAAATTTAAGAGAAGTCAAATGTATTTCTGGCAATACTCTGAGCAAGAGCTCAAAATTTAGAGTCAAGTCATGGATAGCAGTCTTTTTGGAGATGTACATCTGTACAGCCACATTTATGAAAGTATCCAGATACTTGCCTGAGTGATGGAAAAGCTTTAGTCCAGCTTCACAGATGGGAAGCTAAGGCACCACTGTAAGACCACTTGACTTTCTTTCTATATATTTGAATGTTTCTATTGAATGTTGAGAAGTGACCAGACAAATCTGTAAAACTAGTTCCTGAAATGAGAAGCAGACTTCATTATATGTCGTATTGTATGGTTTCTACTGTGAACTATAATTTCTAAAATTGATATTAGCTTCACTGACCTTTTTCCTAGTAGACATTTGATCTTTCTAGAATTTGCTCCTTTCTCCTCTAGTGATAACCATTTTTCTTTACTGAAACAACTAATTGTATTTGTTCTCTTTTTTTAATCCAGTGTTTATTGATCACTTTATCATTCTTCTGTATTGCTTTCAAAGAGCCCCGCAGATGGTTAAATATGTTCTATGTGGATAGCTGAAATTGTGATTTTGTGAAAGTCAGGAATAAATTGTAGTTCAGCTTGTAGGCTGTGTAAAGCAATTCAGAGCCCTGCTACCACCCTTTGTTCTGCCTTGAATCACGCTGTTGTTCCAGTTCGTGCGCGTGTGTTGATCAGGCTCCCGACCGCGAGCTCATTTTATTGCTGCACAAACAGGGATTAGTGCTGTCGCGCTCCCTTTCACTCGTGCCCTGGGCTTAAGCACTCTTTTCTAAGGTGAAAGGTTAGTGGAGTAATTCAGTGTGCCACTTCACCTGTCTCTGCCTCCAAAGAATTACTTAGCCCGTGCATTATTATTAATGATAGCAAGAGAGAGCACACTGCTGCTCCAAGATCACTGAAGGATGCAATGATGCATTTCACATATCTCATTCTCTACATCGAGACTCACAGTATCCTTGACATGGTCTTCTAGGAGTTCACTGAGTTTAAAACAGGTGATATGTGGCTAACTATGAAAACTTCCTGAGGCAAAGTGACACAATAAATAAAATTACTCACAAACAATTCATCTTCTCTTAATCCCTTCCTCTTGGAGTACTAAATTGTTCTGTGACATATTTGGTATAGCAAGTCTCACACTGCCTTTGCAGTTTTCAGTGACTGGTCTTTTTATCACACTAACCTGGATAGCACTGAAAACAACAAAAGAAAGTATAATTATATATTAAACAATTTTTAAATTAAGGGTAGTTTTGATGTGAATCAAACTGTCAGCATTTGCTGTTAAGATAAATGGTGTTTCAGTGAAGTATTACTTTCTGCTCTTGCCTAAGTCCTAATTTCTTTTTCAGTTTTCCTTTTGGGCCTTAAAGGGTGGTACAATATTAAAATCAACAAAAATTGGATTGAGAAATCTTGGCTTTCACTGCAAGCCAATATGGGAATGTATTTTGTCCTGCACTGCTATCTGCAATGAAAGCACCAAACAAAATGTGGTTACTGATAATATGAACTTTTATCCTGGAGTGGTTTGGTTTTGGTCATACTTGTATTGCTATATGAAGATGATTCCAATGCAGGTATCCTGTAAATGACATACAGAGCACATTGACTTTTCCTTAAAAAAAAAGCTCAAACACTCCACATTTTTAATTGAAAAACAAATACAGCAAATCTGTTAAGAAAGGCTGTCCTAAAAAAACCATCAAAAAATGTAGTATTCCCTAAACCAAAAACTCTTCTAAATGTGTAACTGAAGTTAAAATAAGTAGAAAATTACTCATTTGTTTCATGTCACACATCCTGTCCAAACAGGAAACATTTCATTTTTGCTGACTGCTGTTTCAGTAACAGGTAGTTCTGTAGAGCCTCTCAATGGGGTGCTCTCACATCTATGAGCATGGAGCCATTTAGTTCAGGAGAAGGAATAATACCTTTCAAATTACATCTAACCTCTGGAAATTCTTCCACTTTAATTCTTCTCTTCAGCTGGAGCACAACTCTTTACAGTCTGATACAGAGCTGAATCTAAACCTGGACCAAGAAAAAATGTACATTCTAAATATTTGGCTGAAAAAAACTGAGATTTTTATAGGGCTGTGGTTTTTTTAGGTTTTAAGGTACTCCAGAAATCTTTCTGAGAACCCACTTGTGGTGGTGTAATAACTGACTCCATCAGCTGTTCTCTATTAAAACTGCAAAATACTGCAATGGAAATAAAATTCTACTGTATAAATGCTCATAAAAATATATATAAAATGCATACAAACGCCCGTAATGTACGTTTTAAGTCTAAATGTGTGTCTCTTTAACCATGTTGGCATTACCGATTGGAATTTCATTGCATATTGTGTGGTTGATGGGGAAGGCACACTGAAATCAAGCTGTTAAACACACTATCTACGTTTTTTATTTCACTAGAGTATGTTTGCTGTATTTTTAAAAGAGCGTTGCAAAGCCCAGGAGATGAATTCTGCTCTGAAATTGCTATTTGCTGACATAGAAATAGCTGTAAAAATACAAGCCGAGAAAAATACAGTGTAGCAATATATTTTCATTTGTTTGGGGAAAAGTAGTTTTTAAAGAAGAATTATAGTCTGTCTTCTGAATGATAAAGCAGTTTAACTAGCATTAAACACAGCTGAAATTTTGTAATGACCAAACCTCAGCTCATCCAAATCCCCAATGGCATTAACTCCCTAGAACTGAACTGTAAATTTGATTAGCCTTACAATAGACGTGAGACACAAATGTTCTTCCTTATACAGTCATTTTAAGTGACTGCAAAAGAAGATGACAAGGTATTGTAGAGCAGTGCATCCAACCTTTTTAAGCTAGGGACAAGCTCCAGTTCGCCCAGCTTTCAAAACCACATAAATGCAGGGCAATTCCATGAATTCTGATATAACATGAGGATTACATAGGGTGAGGTGAGCAGGGATTTAAGCAGCTGCAGTCTTCCTGTAAATCACTCCGAAGATTTTTTTCATAGTCTAGTTCGTTGGATTGACATTTTCATTGTAAACTACCTTGCTGAATCATAGCTTCTGTCCTTGCCTGTATAATATGGTGCCTTTTTTATATATTTTCTTTACTCATGCACTGTCCTATTTAGAGTCAAATTCTGAAATGAACCCTGATTCATTGATGAATCATGCTACTTCTTTAAGGGAGAAAAAAAATAGTAAAAACTAGAGCAGTTTACTAGCTATAGAAACAAATTTCTAGCATCAAGAGTAAAACCACAGATATATGCAAACTGGAAAATAAGAAAGTTTTCCGGTAGTGAGAAATGGAAACAAAATAAAAATGTTGCTATGAATTTTGAGTCCAATTTTCCTTTTCATCTCTTAATCAGACAGTTTATGCAGTGGTTGTTTTATAAATACATATTTGGCCTTACTAATTGATATTTCACAATAACCCTTAAACAGTGCAGCCCAGTTGAGCACCAGGTGGTGCTCAGCCATGTGCTACATAGCTTAGGGGGGCAAATGAGGAGCATTATTTCTTCCTCATACTTGGTGTTTCGTAGGATTTCTTCCTCATACTTGATGCCTTGTAAGACTTAGGCACTATAACAAAGGCTTGTGCATGTTGGGAGTTAAATCTTTTAATTGTTTTAATTAAGATGCTTCAATTTATTTTGTAATCTCTGTGTTATGGCCCGTTAAGGTGAATTACGTAGCAGTGGTGACTCGTGACTCATGAAGTGTTGAGAGATGTGTCTCCTTGGACCTGCTGGCTGGAGCTGCCCACACAGATGCAGGGAGAGACCAGTGGCATTTCTGGAGCTCACATTCTGTCCTTACATCCTGTGGCACAAATGCAGCGTGCTGCTTCAAATTGGCCAGTGCACCCCTGGTTGGGTGGCTCTGGTCTGCAGTTTAATTTTCCCTCCTCGCCAGCTGTCCTGGCTTCCCAAACAAAGCAGTTGTGCCTCCTGATGGCTTTATGGCTTCACAGCATCTGCTAAAATAAGCCAGTTCTTCAAACACCTATTGAAGTGTCCTTTTTTAAGTCCTCATAAATATCTACGTGTGACACACCTCTAGACCCTCTGACAGAGATATGAAATAGCTGAGCCTAGCTGTCAATAACAGTTTTTCCATTCCTTGAAATAAATGCCTTGCTCTCAAATGAGCAAGTGGCTTTCCAAAGCTGTGGGTTTGTTTTTTTAATTCAATATTGTTATAACCAATATACAGCCAAACTGAAAAAAAAATCAATGTCATTGCTGTGATTACTGAAAGTAGCTTTTAGTAGCACTTGCTGGGCAGCTGGCTGTGGGTGCAGCTGGTCCTGCTCGTGCTACAGCAAGCAAGGACCTCTCTTTGCTATCACAGTCGTGCTTCATACAGGCAGACACCAACGGAGGGAGGCACTGGCTTGGGGGAAGCACCTGAGATGATTGATAGTTGATTCTCTGGTCACTCAGTTGATTCTCACACACCCACAACAAAAGCTGTGTAGACCTCAGACATCACCTCCATTCCTTCTGCCAAACAAAATGCTGCAGAGACAAAGGCTTGAACATGCAGATAAATAAACAGCCCAGTTCTTTACATTACTGGACTTGAACAGATTTCCAGACCTTACCAAGATCACTTCTCATTGATTCTCTCACCCCAAAGGAAAGGAGACACCCTCCCACGCAGGGAGGAGGTGGAGGGAAGAGCCTGTACCTTCAAAGCCTTGTAAAGATGTATAATGTTGAAATACTTTCTTGCTCCTAAAATACTAAATACTAAATACTAAAATGTTCTCTTGCTCCCCTCAGTAGGAAACCAAACATTCCAATTACCATCCATGTTTGGGGATGATGATGTGATCCTCAGTATCCTTGCTGTATATGGAGGAAATCAATTTACACCTCTCAATGTGAAAGACATGCTTTCACAGAAACATGCATATCCTGCACAATAAAAAAACTTCCAGTTTTCTACTAGATAAACCTTTACTACAGCACATCACTGTTGACTGACTCATACAAGGTTTTATAAAGATCTCAGAGGCATCACTTTAAATACACACTGAACCTCAATAAGAACTTGCCGCATTCCAGATGGTAATGCTGTGATAGTCCTGCAACCCTGCCCAGCCAGATGCCTCAGAGGCCAAACCCCACCTTCCCCTACAAGCATGAAAACCAGGATATGCTTCAGATTTTGCCTCAAAGATTCCTTTCAAGTTCAACTCTTAGTCTCCATTTCTCCACGAGTCTGTAGAAGTGTTTCTTTGCACAGGAGCCTTGTGTCCAGGGAGGATGTGGGATTTGCAGCAGTACTCTCATGCTCATCCCCAAGCTCCCAGTACACTATGACAAGGTTTCCCTGTTGCTATTTTGCAAAGGGAAATCTTCTGCAAAGAGAAATGTTGCCCTTTCCTATTGCTCAGGTTCCCCATTTACCCTGCAGTGCTTCTCAAACATCATTCCAGCCACAAAATAACTTTTTGCTACTTAAGTGCCTGTAGACTGTTAACCTCCTATCCCTCAGATAATCCCCTACGCAGTTTTTCTACTTGGCTTGGAGTTAAAGGTGATACACTTTCTAGTTTACAACTTTTAAACTCTATCTTAGACCAGATATGCTTCTTTTACACACATGCATGTAAAAATAATCAAGTCCAAGCCTCAGTGACCTCCTCTGGATATATTAAGACATTAAAGGTAAGCATATGCAGTAAGTGTTTGCAGGACTGAGCAACAGGGACATAGTACTCTGCAGTCACAGTGATAACTTGTCTTACTAATTTAGAAGGTGCAAACTTAACATTCAAATCACAGGCTCTTCCTGAAAGTGCGGGTTATGCATGGAAAGCAAAAGAAGTTTTTTTTATTAGATATTACTCACTATATTCGATAGCGATATGAGAGTGATAGTGAATATTCGGTGGGATTGGCATTCAGCCAATCAAATGATTTTTGGCTAAGCCAAAGTGTTTCCCCTATCATAAACTCTTAGCATCAACAACCAGACAAAAAAGTCCAGATTTACTCTGCTTGACAGAAGGCCTGACATCTTGTCCCGGGAATTTCAGTGGTTAATAGTGCAAGCACCACACTCAGATTACAACTGTACCGAGAAAACCAATGTTCGTATTGTTCAATGGCACCATCTTCAGACAACAACAAAGCTGATTTTCACCTGACTTTCACAAGAAGTCATATTCATCTGTCCTAAGTCAGGGAAAAGTGTGTTATCAGTGCCTCTGGATGTGCACGGTAAAATCTCAGAACGTTTACTGTTGCAGCAGAAATAGCAGGAGTATGCGTTCCCCTCAAAAAAGGGGGGAAACTATAAGTTTTGTCTGCTTAAATTTGGAAGAGAAAAATGTTGTCTGAATAAGAAAAATGTTGATGAAATACAGTCAGTTATGGGAATGTCTTCGTATTGTTTTTTTTAGGGGACTGATTGGTTTTGATTAATTATTTGCGAAGTAATTCATAGATACAGACTATATCATGCAGCATTCTGGCCATAGGAATGCTCAGAAAGACCCCATAAATTAAATAACAAATCCCAAAATTTGAAATTAACTTCTGTTGCTTTGAAAATAGTACTTGCTGCTGTAATTCCTTACATTTCCTTATGTTATGAAACTAAAAGTATTTAAAATAAAACAACATTCAACCTGATAATAGAATTAGAGCTCATCCTCTTCTTAGGTGAGAATACAAATAGTTGTGGGAGTCTAATGCCATAAATAAATTACATCACATGAAGGTGAGTTTTAGTTCAAAATAAAATTATCAGAACAATTTTTTGGTGAGGAAGAACTTTAGACAATTGTTTCAGTTATGCGTTTATGAGACATGTATAGCTAATTTAGCTAATTGCCATCTATCTCCCCCTCATCTCCTTCCCCCCATGCTTTGAGAACAAGGCTGGTAGATGTAGGTACTTTGTTCTTGCAGTCAGACCTGAGAGAACTGAACGAACGTGGATCTAAAAATAGCTTTTTGTTCCTGCCCAGGCTGACGCGCTTTCACGGTTTGTGTTTCCTTTTCAGCTGACCCCCTGGTTGGAAGCATTGCCACTCAGTACATGACTAACAGAGCAGAGCACGACAGAATGGCCAGACAGTGGACCAAGCGATACGCCACATAGGAACCTCCTCTAGGATTTGCTGGACCTGTGCAAGCACATTCACTAAGTGCATCAATAGCCCTTCCCTTCATTCTTATTTTTTATTAAATTTGGAACCATTTTGTGACAAAAGGTTGTCCTTACTTCCTTTTTTGTTTCATTTTGGTTTATTTTTATTTGTTCTGGGTTTTTTTTTTTTTTGTTCTGTTAACTTGAAAGTTGTTTCCCTCAAATGTAGACAGGGAATTTTGGTTATCAGTGCAAAGAATGTTTGATCTGTAATAGTATAGAGCTTTATCAGAAAGCTTTGTATTAATGTGTGGGGTTGTTTTTTGTTTTTTTTTTCTTTCATGTGGTTTTGGGGAAAACAAAAAAATTCAGAATTATATCTCATTTCTACTTAAATGTAGTGTTTAGGGTTATTTTTTTGTACTGAAGTCTTTAATGGTGGGTGCATGCTACTGGGAACAAGTTTTGTATAAAAGCTTAAAATCAAGAATCACTGTGCATTACTAAGACTGTGTTTATCACTAGCCTTCTGTTTCCCACACAAAAGGCTATTGCATTGAACAAATTAATATGTATTTTGATTTACTTAAAAAAAACAAAAAAAAAAGTGCTTGTAAATTTCTTAGGGACCTGCCACTTTTGACTGTGGATCAGTTGATGTACACTTGTATTATTAAAGCACTCAATAAAACACTGTGGCTGATAAATGCACTTCTTGCAGGACAGTGCTTTTGCGTTTATGCAACACAGGCTGCTTAATCCTCACATAATACAACTGCAGGTTAAAAAAGTATTTTTAGACCTAACTATTCACTTCTTCTCAACAATGCATTTCTTTACTTAGAATTCTTTATTGTGTCTTTCTTCATATACAAACATATTCCAGATTTCAAGGCCTTTCTTTCACATGTCTGTGCTCAGCCTTGCTATTCAGAAGCCTCTTGCTGCATCTTTTACACTGTGGCTTCACTATATCCATCTTGTTACATTTAAAATAGTTGGCAATAAAAATAGCCTTGCAGTGAAAGCAGAATATTGATGTTGATTTTATACAGCAGGCCTCATTTTGCCTTTCTCCAAGCTCTTTGACTGTAAAAGCAACTGTTATTTAAAAAAAAATAAATGAAGGTTTTCAATGGGAAAATTGAGCCCACTGCACCAATCATTCCCAGCACATTCAATGATAAGGGTATTTCTATTCAGATTTGACCTTCAGGCTAATTTTAGATATGCAGCCATGGAGGGAAAACTTCTACTTGGCTAAGGAAATGTGTGGGTGTTGTGATTTAGAAAATATATACTGTGATGCTGATAGCTGAATGTTCTTTGTGTTGCAAGGCATATTGGAAAATCCCTGCCTCATATAATTAAATGTTACAGATGCTATATACAGTGCTTGCTTGCCCTCTCCCCTCCCTCCTTGCCTCTTATGTTTAAAGAAGATCTTATCTTAAAGAAGATACATTACAGCAGGGTCACTACAAACATACAGGGAGACCCGATCCCATCACACTCCAACCCAATTCAACCTTCACGAAAACTAAAGCAGTCAAGGTGACACCACAGGGCCTCTGCACCCACCACTGCATTGCTCAGCATTTCCAGGCTCTTTTGTTTTTCTCTTGGTCATTTGCTAATAAATTGAGCAGACATTCAGCTTCAAGCTGCTGGTGAGTTTCCTTTTGCATGAAGAAAAGCTGAAAGCTGATGTAGTTGTAGATGGTCTATAATTACCACACCAAGAAGGGGTGATCTCAAAGAAATAATCAGACTCTTTTGATCAAAGCAAATAGAGAGTCTTCTGGTGTCTGTAGAAGCCAAGTGTTTGCAAGCCCAGCCACACAACATCTCAAGCCCAATGTGTCCTAAATACAGACGTGAAAGAACAATGGCATTTCGTAAACAAACAAAACACAAAACCAAGACTTCTCTGAACCAAAGTTCTTATGGTTCAAAAGTTGTGCACTTCAAATTTGCAGGTAAGTTGCCCTCTCTGTGAAGCTGTAGTCACATTGTCCTGGATAATATAAAACTACTACCTTAAGAACCATGAGGATCTCAAAGAAGTAATGAGCAAGGACCAACCCACATAGATTAAAGCAGATGCAGAGTCTTCTGGCATCTGCAGGAGCCAAATCTTTGCAAGTCTGGCCATAAAACATTCTTCTCTGTTTGCAAATCTGCTCTATTTGCCTCCCAAGTAATTACTTTTCTTCATCTGCTAAACCTGGGAAATATGAAGCATTATTTAAAACCTGCTGTTGTTGCTGAGGAGAAATGAGCCATCCCCAACACAATTCAGTCTGCCAATAGAGGCCCAGTAAAAATAATGCATTGGCACAATCTCTTTTTCTCCTTTTTTTTTCCCCTGGGTCTAGGAAATAATTGCACTTTATTTTGTCTCACCTTTGCTCTTCAGATCCCCTCTAAATTTAGCTGATTCCTGCTTCTTTTATGATAAATCATCTTTCTTATTTCTTCTGGTTTGTGAAGTCTGTATGCTGTTTTCAGACAGCTGGGTATGAAGATCTCCAAGTGACTTGCACATACTAAAACATTCAAGAGCATACAGTTGGCCTAAAACTACATGCAGAGGCCATCAGTTCAGCAAAACTCAGTATTTTCTCAGGGACACACAAATGCTAAAGCTGGGGCTTGTTCATTAAAGACATCTTACAGCTGTTCTGAATCTAATTGCAATATCAAGTAAACAGTATTTAATTTCCAGTAACCCCAGCTAAATGTCACTGTTCCATACCCTTTGAGTTCAACTCAGATGAAGCAGAAATCAGGGAACTCTCCAAACTGCATTCCCCATTCGCAGATTACTTAAGTGGCGTTCACATCCCCCTGTCCAACTGACCAGCTAATTTCCCTCTTCAGAAAATTGCAGAACAGTGCTTAAATCAAGATTCCCAAACCCATCCTGTGTTTTTGGAGATAGCATTTCCAGGCTGCTGCAGGAGTGAGCAGGGCCATAACCCTTTTGATTGCATGCATTGTGGGTGATTGCAGCCAAACAGTTAAAATTCATTACAACCAGCTGCTGTGCCATGAATAAGGCAGCAGTAATTCCTCTTGAAAGATCTTTGTTCAGGTTTTCATATTGTGGGCTGCAGATGGATGGTCAGATCCCGTGCCCAAGTCATGGATAGCAGCTCACAGCCCTTCTTCCCTGCTACCCTGTGCAATGATAGCAGGGGAGTATAAAACTCCAGAGGGGTTGGGACCCATAAACCCCAGAAGAGGGTTCCTCGTCCAAGCCTTCTCCAGCTTTTAAATTCTGTCCCAACACATGCTCTGGGAGCTGTGCATGCTCTGAACACTTTCAGCATGCTGGTACGGTGTGCCTTTAATCCCTCTGAATTATTGCCCTCACTCACCCATTCCTTCTTTCTGGACCTCTTCTTCTTGATGAATTTATTACTCACAGCTGAGAGGCCACCCCAGACACTGATTCCAGTTCAAGTAGCTCTTCCTGAGCTGCCCCTTCGACCCCTGCAGCAGATGCCAAGAGTCTGCCCCCAGGTCCCGCTCCGATCCCCCTTGTCTGAGGCAACGTCTGTTAGAGAGCAGGAAAGCAGAGGTGGCTCCTGCCGAGTAGGAAAATGCCTTCAGGCAGTGCAGCAACTCCCATCCACTCTAACTCCAGTGGTATCCTGGGGTCCCTTTTCTCCTTTCCAGTTCTCAGAAACTTCTCTCTGAAGATTGAAATCTTACCACAGGCCTGCATTTTGAGTTGTGAAAACTATAGCAAAGACCCAGTGAAAATTCTGTCACCTCCCAAGTCCAAAAATCCAGCCTTGGCAGCCATAGTTCCTGCAGAGCCAATTCTTCCTGCTGTTTTTTTTTTCATCCTCCGTTGGTCTTTCTTCTCTTCTGCTTTTCATTCCCTTTTATTTCTCCTCCTATCCTTTCCTCCATGACATCAACACTACATCTTGATATTCCCTTCTCCCTCCTTCCCTCACCTCAGTCACAGCTCTGTTCATGGTCATGAAGACACCACGTCTGTAACACTAGAGCTGCTTGAAGTCCCTTGATTTTTAGGTCTTGAAATCCCTTGATTTTTAGGTCTTAGAAGCAAGAAAGAGCTTTGTATGATTTAAGTACTTCCTTATTGTGCCATGCCTGGCACTGGCTATAAACTAAATCACTTCTCCCACACACATCATTAGCAGTAATGAAATCCGGGCTGGCCTCCTTAGCATGGCATCCATATGCAAATTAATTTCCTCAGCTCAAAGGATCTGCAGAGCCAATGCATGGCTGCTTGGGATGCCTCCAGCAGCCTCTCTCAGGTCACAACTGGAATATATTTGGGGACTCCTACTTACCAGGAAGAGTTTTATGATACCTTTAAATCCATCATTCTGCACCCTAATTCCATCGTGAACTTTAATGGGGACTTACAGCTCTCTGGAATAATGAAAAGAGCAAAGCAAAACATCCCTTTCATGTCTATTCTGATTGTGAAAGAAAGTAGTCATAGATTAATGGAAGGTTAAAACAAAGGCAGGTCTACTAAAACACTCTAATCCCTTGCCAGTCCTAAACTAGAAAAACCTCACTTCATGTAACAGCTGAATAAGAGACATACTAACTTCTATAGACTTTGCAGAGCAAAGTCCAAAAACATCCTCATTATCCAATGGTCCTAAGAGTACATGTGGATGATCAGATCATGCATTTCAGGAGAGGTTTTCAAGGGAAATACAAGCACTAGGAAGAGCTTTCCAGCACCATCTCCCCACCTTAGTCAGGCTGCACGGAGGATTCCCTCCTTGACAATCCCTTGGGAAACAAGGGCTGGAAACAAGAACCTCGGGTCATTCCTTTTTGTCACTGCTCCTCAAATACACTCACTCACAACAGGCATTTGTTGCTGCAGAATCAGTGCTGGGGTCCCCTTTTGTGTCACCGAGGACCTTGGGGTCAGGCAAAACAAAGGGTCACACTTCGGTTTCTGTGAAATGTCTCCTTTCTTTGCAGTTGACTCATAGCCTTTGTAAGGCCCTGAATGGACCCTCTTCACATGAATGGGGCTCCTACCACACATATTTCAATACAGCCCTGCTCCTTTCTTCACTTGTCATAAACGGGACAAAGTGCTTTGCTCATCGGCTTTGGAAACACCTTGCTCATAGCACAGCTGAACTGTATGCTTGCCCACCTTCAAACTCTTCCATTTACATTTCTTGGACACCTCTCAATTATACGAATGTTTCTCTAGTAATCACTGATCAATGCCAGGTATCTGCAGAAATCCTGCTTCGTTTGTCCTTTAGACCGCATGCACCCTTCGTCACTACTCCTCTCTGCTGCTCCCCATTTCCTGAATCTGCTTCTTCCCTCAGGCTTTAGGGACCCTTGTTTAGCTGAGTAAACACCAGTCACCTCTGCTCCAGGCTGCTTGCAGCCCAGTGTTATCTCAGTGTGGTTCTCCAACAAGAAGAAGGAAAAAGTCCACTCCAGTACTAGAGATTGCTGCCATCTTTGCAAAAGGAGAGATGAAAAACGGCTTAATTCTCCTTTACATGGAAGAGAATGTAGTCTTCCTGGTGCTCAGCACTTAACTTGTACCTAAGGTACAAATCCTCTCTCTGCAGATCTCCCGATCTCAAAGTTCACAACAGCATTCTGCTTTGGTCACCCTGTATTGCAAGTAGTAGCAAAACAGTTTGTATTAAATGCCCTGAATGTTGAATTTCTAATAAACCAAGTGAAACTTCCCAAAAAAAAAATCTGTGTGGTGGTAACTTCATCATATTTTACACAGGAAACTACTTGAGTAAATTAAAAAGTCGCTCCTGTTTCCTGTTCTGCTTCATTAAATATTGTCTACCCATTACCTCTTGCTCCTGTTTCAAAAGAAAATCTTCCTGAGATCTACTTAGAATTTAAATCCTTATTGCAAAGCATCAAAGAATAATCACAATGTGTTCTGTCATATCAAGGTAATCTAATCAGAAAGTCTCATAGAATTATTTATATACATACATTTTAATGATAATTTAATAATTGATAGGCTTAAAGAAATAATCTCATTCTCTTCTATTTCATAATATACATCATGAAATACTATATTTCATTACCATGTACATTTGCCATTTTATCTACTTAAAATAAATGCAGATTGGAATAACTTTGATCAATAATTTTCTAGTGGAATGACTATTTCTTTTGCAGTGTAGCACAAGCAGACTTACTTGTCTTAAAAATATAATCCTATTTGTGACTTCTTCCTTTCAATTTGAATAAAAGATTGAGTGAAATCTGCAAACAAAAAATGCCCGTAGTCACTCGAGCCCTGATGATTTGCTGGTTGGAGCTGTTAGGTGTAATCACTCTGTCTAATTTTCAGAGGCATTGAAATTCTGGAGGCAGAAGGACAAGAGATGCAGTCAAACACCAAGAAGAAACAAAAAGTAATTAAAATTTAAAAAAATAAAAAAACCCACAGAAATAAACACTCACACACTACAAATTTTGTCCAGCAATGTGTATACATCCTTTCCTCTCCTCTCCTCTTCCCTCTGCTTCTCCCCTGTCGAGCCCCCAGGAGCAGATAAGTGTGTGTGTTGTTGCATTTTTAACATTCATATCCTTGCTCTGGACACATGCTGGCACATCCAAGACCAAAGAGGATTTGGTTAAACCTCCAAGTGGCCCCAATGATGTGGTGCTGGGTGAAAGCACAACCACCTCCAGTGGTGCCCTCAAGGGTGGTTCCATCGATGCAGAAGGTGAAATTTAAAAAATAATGCTAACGGGTACTAATGGTGGGGCACTTAGGAATTCAAAAAGGGGGAAATGTCAGTAGAAAACATCTGTAGGTCTATCAGAAGTAAACTGGTCTGAATAGGTGAATTAAGGAACTAAACATCAACTTCCTGTCATAAATGTTTATCCCAAAGCACAGAGCAGCTTTTCCCTGTCTAGTGTTGCCCTATGTACCATGATAAAACAGGAACAAGACACTTCCACTAGACACCTAGCACATAGCCCTGAAATTTATAGACTTGCCTTGTCCAGTGAGAGAGAAATATATTAAAATGTTGGCTGCCTAATCCATATGTGCTATTACACAACTGAATAAGAATGACTCGAGTTATTAGACATATTTAAATCTCCTAAAGTAAAATCACTCCTCAGGCTGAACTTCGTAACACTAAATACTTGTCTTTTACAGACCTGTTCCTCCAAATAAACATTGCTGCTCCCAGAAAGCAGCAAAGCCCATCAGCAAGGAGAAAATGAAAAACATCTCCGTGTCTTTATTAAATGGTTTGGGAAAAGCAAAATATATTGGACTCGGTGGTTCTCCAGGGAAGTGGTAGGGCGCTAAGTAGTGGCTGAAATTACTTCCCTTTTCCCTGCAGCGCCTACCGCAGTGCTCCGCCCTTCCTGAGCGGGAGGGCCAGACCAGAAGAGCCATGCACAGTCTCAACCAGCCTGCTCCGTGGTTAAATTCACGCACTGTGTGTTACAGGCAACCTGTTGATCTGCACAGCCATCCTTGAGCCACAAAGCTCAGCATATGAAGGCACTTTTCACAAAGAAGACCTTATGTATGGTAGGTAGTTTTGCCCAAGGAGGAAGATTTCAACAGTATTTTGTAAGTCTAATATAAAACTCATCAGGAAAAAACATTATTAGCTATTTATCTGTGTCACCAGTCCTCCACATGTAACTGTATTTCTTGCATATGTATGTGATCTCTCTAACCAATCTGCTTCAGTTGCCCAAATAATTTTTATCCATTATACTGTTTTTTCTTATATATTTACTTGGGTTTTTTAAGTATTTTGCTTGTTAAAGTGCCTACCCTCAGTATGGGTTTACTTTAATTTCACAGAAGTACTTAAAAAACAGTCCTGCACGGATTTACCACACAAAAATTGCAACACTGAAAATCTGAATATAAAACACCATGTAAACCTAAATTAAATTCCCCTACAGGAACTGATTCTTATTGTCTCAGCTGATAGAAAAGCAAAATGTAAGAAACACACTGAAAAGTAAATTCAATTAAGTGCTAGTAATCTGGGGTGTCATTAGTAGCTTAAGCAAAGAGAGGTGTGTTCAGCCTGGCTCTGGTGCTCTGAACAGCTGTGCTCTGCCAGGAGCAAGCAATCTGGAAGTGGAGGAGTGAGCTCCAGAGATTTTCTGTGGCCTGTCCTCCGGGTTTGCTAGCCACCACAGGCAGCCCTGGAGGTGGAAGCTGGATGGGGAGTGGGTAAGGGGTGAAGATTTTTCTGTGCTGGCCAGGTCATGCATAGACTATGAAAATAGCTGGTTGCTGAGCCAGGGTAAGTAGAACTTTGACTTGAGGCTAAGGAGAGCTGCCTAATGGCATGATTCCTTTTCTATTTATTGAAATTTGGCTGCAATGTTTTTTAGTTTCCTTTTTGGTTTTTTTCAAACTGGTTCTCTGAGCTTGAATGTGTTCCTGTTCTTCCTGAGTTGACTCTAACTAAAGCCGTGTATTCTGAATGGGTATTTAGGCAACGGTGTCATCTGAGGTTGCAGACTGAAGATACCAATGCTTCTGACCTCTCGTGTCACATGAAGGAAAAAAAAAAAGTAAAGAGAAAGGATTATGAGAATTTCTATATATGAGCCTTTTTGCAAAATAAAACGCTGCTTTGTTTCAGCAACTGAAGCCACAGGAGGTGCCTCAGTTCTTAAATGACAGTTGATAAAACCGTAGGATGTATTTTCTGTTTCAGGTGGAAGCTTACTGTAAATGGGAGGGATTTACCTGCAGCTTAAAGACACCCACAGAAAGTATGAGAGACCTGCAAAGCACCGTAGCTTTTAAATCTGAATTGAGAGATGATCACTGGGAGGTAACGGTGGCCTTGAATCAACTTCAGTTCTTGTGTAAATGATCCTCTGCCTCTACACTTCTCACTTACTCACGGTGAACTCAGATGGGCTACGCTGTCAGTCTTGTAACTTTCGTTTTCTCATGTCTTTCACAGACTTCACGGGTCATTGTTTTGTCAGACTCCAGACATAATGTATACCATTACACCTGTGGCAGTATAGACACTGTTAATATCAAACATTTTTTCCTTGTTTATTTTTCCTTCTTTTGTCTTCTTTGTTTGGTGGGTTGTTTTGTTTGGTTTTTTTTATAGGGTTTTGGTTTTTGTTTTGTTTGTTTCGTTGTTTTGGGGTTGTTGTTTTGTTTGTTTGTTTGTTTTCCTGCTTAGGCTAAAAAAAAAGGAACCCCCTTGGATATAACCAGAAAGAGTATCTTCTTGATTAACTTGTGGCATCCAGTGAGAACTTTGAGACCAAGCAGTAAAAGCTGACAAAGTGAAGCAAGTGATAATGTAGTACTTAAGTGCAAAGTATAGCACAACTTCAGCAGGGGAAGCTGCCTACCTGGCCTTGAAATACCTAGATGTGATAATTCTGTCTTAGAGAAATTGATTCATTAGCATTCTTTCTCTCTCCAAAATCTCCTTCCATCTCCGTCGACAATGAATCAAGCAATGCTCAAAGCTATACTCTTTTCAAAGCCGGTGAGAAGTAATTGAAGTTAATTAAAAGAGCAACTTGGAAACTTTAACTTTACTCTTAGGAAAGTCAAAGCAAGTTTTGCTATTTGTTTGAGCCTTAACAGGGTGAGAGAGGGAACTGCTTTTTATAAATCTTGTGGTTTTCAGTGTAACCCTGGCTAGTTCAGATTTAGCTTGGCCTTTAAACAACTGAGCTCTGAGTTTTACTGTTAAATGAAGTTGTGGGGAGAAAGAGGAAGTGGTGCTGATGCTAACCAGTGTGGAGCTTCCTTTGGGCTCTGCTCAGCCCTCCCTAGTGAAAATAGTCAGAGAGTTCCAGGGAGGCTGAGACTGAACTCTCCACATTTTCCAAAAGACAAGTCAAAACATGCCCTTGGTCCAAAGTAATGGGCTCTGCTGGAAGTCTGCTAGAGCCAAGAATTAGACCTCAGTTTCCCCATCCCTTAGATGTGGCACTGATTTTTCCTATCAAAAGGCTTACTTTTCTCTCTTCAGTATGGGCTCCTGGCCCATAAACAACAATTTTCTTTCAGTTTAATTAAAACACTTTTGTCTGCCAGGATGCCATCAAATCTATCTTTAATTGTATTGCCAGTCACGGCTCATTAGCCCTGTCAGCACAGTGGTCAAGCTGAAATACTAAACAAGTAAATGCTGATGAGAACAAGTTGTGAAGATATTTCATCAGTCCATAAAATGCATGAAAATGAAGATTTTTTTTTCTTCTTTTTTTTTTGTCACCTCCAGCAATGCAGAGGTGACACATTTTGAAAAAGGAAAGCAATCAGCAGTTCAGGCCCCTATCTTTCAGACTGAGAGTTGGGGTTTGACTCTGGATTTGGCCTCAGCATTGCAGGGATCCTGTCTTCTTCCTCCCAGTGCTGCCCAGCAGACCTGCTCTGGCCTTTTCTCCCTACTTACGCTGTAACACTTTGTGCAATACTCCAGTTTTAAGCATGCAAGGATTCTTTTTGGTCTTCTAGCCTCTCCACAAAATTACTTTTTCTTGCTATGCAACAAACCCATTGGTTTACTGTCTTTTCTCTGATCCTTTTGCCTTTCCACATGTTTTTGTGCTATTTCCAGCAGTGGTTTGCCCAAAGCTGACTTACCAAGGCTCTGTGGAGTTTGCATGATCTGGTGAAGCACACTACTTCCTTTGCTTATTTCCTTCGTTTTACCACATCATCAGTAATATATTATAATGTACATGAGACAAAATTTCTATTTATAGGTACAGACAGATATATATGAAGTGTGGAAGAGACAGTGCTGCATAATGTATGAGAAAACTTCTTTATGGATGAGCACTTATCTTCATATTTTAGACCGCCTATGTCACAAAACACTGGTAAATTCAGACTGAGAGAAGGGTATCTTGGCTGTCTTCTTGCTGCAGGGCTTTGCCTTTTCTTACCTTTTTCTTTTTCTTCTTTTCTCTTTTTCTTTTCTCTTTCCTCTTTTTCTTTTTCTTTTCTTTCCCTTTGAACTTATTTTTATTAGTTTCTGGCTACTTCGGTGTCTTTGAATTTCCTGTAAATTGACTTACATCTCCTCGAGAAAGACCTGACTTAGTCCTTGGTATCTTTATACTAAAACAGGGCTATTAGAAGGACCAGGTAGAAGAGCTGCTACAAGGCCAAGGTTGCAGGAGCCTTCCCCTAGGAATCATGGTTATTGCTCAGCTCTTCGATTCTCTTCAGTTTAAGGCTTTGTCTCTAATTCTCTAGCCCGGATTTTAGGGTAACAGGTATTCAAATGCATGCAGAAGCCGGAGGATATGGTTTGACAGCACTGCTTAGATGATCTAATAGCTCCTTCGTGTTGAAAAGGGAAAGCCCTTCTCACCTCCAGCCGTGCATTTCCATGCTGATGAGGGCTCTTGCTGAGCTGAGTGAATTTACTGACCTTGCAGAAACCGTGTCTGTGTGTGTGTGTGTGTGTGTGTGTGTGTGTGTGTGCGCGTTTGTAGTGGGGAGGGTCAGGTTAAACTTTGGATAATTTAGCACGGGATGGGATTAAACGGCCTGGGCAGAGGTGGAGGGAGCAGGACTACGGGGATGAGATGTCATGTTTCTGTATCTCGTGGTCCCACCCTGCCTCAACTGAGCAGTTCCATGCCTTTCTTTTCACCGGCTCTAGTGTGCATCGGACCTGCTCTTGAGTCACCCCAGCGTGCTAAATCCGTAGAAAAAGTGTGGGTTTTATGATGTCGAGCATGTGTGTCTGGCTTGCATGCCCAAATGGCTCGGAGCAGGGTTGGACAAGCACGAGAGTTGGCTTAAGAAAGGAGATGGGGAATGTGCAAGCAGGGCTGGGAAGTCGGGTGGGATTGCAGCAGACAGCAATTAAATTGGTTTAAGCTGTTGTTTTGTGGCAGCCTGAGCCAATTTTAGGGGTGGCTTAAACCCAAGTGTAAGGATACAGTTAAGTACCAAATTAAAATATTTTCTTTAGTAAATCTAAATATGAGCATTGTGTAGCTGTTTTCCTTGATTCCACAAACACTCACATTAAGCATTTTTAAATGTTCAAAGTCTTTGTAGCCAAGGAGGCAGCTCTTTAAGAACTATGTCCCATTGACTGCTAGTCACTCCTGTGGCTGCGGGAGCAGTGCCCCTTGCTAAGAGGTTTCTGCTAAAAGCCCTCTGATTGCCTCCCCGTTTGGAGCGGGGTTATGCCAAACAGGAGACTATGTCTCCTGGAGAGCTGGGAGTGGAAACCGAGTTTTTTCTTACAAATGTGTATCAGCAATAATTTTTGGGACTAGCCTTTCTCTGTGTGTTGCTTTGTCTGCACCCAGTTGCTGTAGAAAGGAAGAATCCCTCCCTCGCTGCATCTGCGTGCTGGTGTCCCTCAGCTCTCTGCAGAGCCTGGAGCAAGCAGGTCGCCTGTGATAGCGTTCCTGGGGTGCCTGTGTCAGGGGATGCTCAAAAATACAGCACCCTTCCGCGGCTCTGTAATTGCCCTTGGAGCAGCCTGGCTGCTGTAATCTCTCAAGTCCAGCCTCAGGGGTCCCTCTTATCTCTCTTGCCAGTGTGAATTGATCTCTGGGCGAATCTGCAAATGAATGGCTGCAGATGGGAAAAACAACCGGGGATAAATGCTTCCTTTGTGCCTGTAACTACCACAAAGGCCATTAAGGGGCATGCCAAGACCTTAATGAAATAGTGCTGGGTACTTTCTCCCTGTTTCTGGGGCAAGCCAGAGTGGATGGGAGCATGATGCCTTGCCTTCTTTCACCCAGGGTCTCCATCCAAAAAAACAGTCATTCTCTCCTTTTACAGCGCTCCAAAAACAGTGGAAATGGCCTCAGCATCCTGCCAGGTCATTTTGCCTTGGAACCCGTTGGCCCACAAAAGCTGCTGAACATAATTACGGAGTCCCCAAACCAAACATTAATAAAGGAAGCAGCGATATCTGAGGTGCTTCATTAAGGGGCTGATTTAAAAACAAAATCCAAAACTGTCAGTGGGAATGTGTTGCTGTTTTCAGTATGCTGTGGGCCTGGATGTTGCCCTGTGTTGTGGAAACGCCGTGCCCATGCCTTCCGAGCTGCATGCAGCAGCAGTGCAGGAGGAAGCCTGGAGTGTCTGGGGCTCTTGTTACAGCAGGAGGAAAGCAGTGCTACAGGAATGAAAGCAATCCTTTCTCTGACTACTCACAAATCTATGCCATACATTTCTCCTTTTGGTAGCGTATAACTGAGCACATCAAGCTATAATGAGGAACTGAGTGGACAGACAGGTAAAGTAGTGCAGTCGCATGAGATCTCACCCTGCAGCTCATTATATCGAGCTTGTGCAGAATGTGATGTGTTGGCACCACGGGGATACTTGGATCTGGATTCACTCTTCACCCTGTCTTCCCCATGGCAGCTGCAGATAGGCTATTGATCTTTCTCCTCATTAATCAGAATAATTTTGAAGAAGAAATAAGGGACTCATTTCCTATTCATTCTTTCCTTCAGTTCTTTAATTTACAAACAGCTTTATTTTGAGCTTTTCCTGTTTCCTGCCTCCTTTATGAGGCACCATGCAATGACTGCAACTTATTTGGTAGTGATATGTGATTCACAAAGTGTCTGGAGTTTTGCTTTGTAAAGCATTAAGATGCGAGTAAAAAGGGGAAGAGGATTGCCTTGTTTTTAAATAGGATTTTTTGTGCTGTAACTTGATCAAACTCTAGGTAAACGGATTCAATTGTCTGGGGTGGAGGAGGGAAACGTGTACAGCCACAGTCAGCTTTTGGGTTTACATTTTTAAATGGAAATGAGTGCATCTATCTAGGGAACATATACATCTCCCTTTACTCCCACCTCAGAATCTTTACTTGCCTTCAGTGCCCTGCTGTGCAGCAATAAAATGCTGTTAGCCTCACTTTTGTTCAGCAATTTTTAATTGAAATACCTTTTGCAGGCAGGAACTGAATGCTCAATGTGCAATTTGCAGACACGATTTAGTGGTGGACTTCACAGTGGTGGGTTTACAGTTGGACTTCATGGTCTTAGAGGTGTTTTCTCAAGCTAAATGATTCTGTGGTTTGTTTGTTACCCTCAGATAAGGGAGGAAGGCAAGGGAAGTAAGGGACTAGCAGAACCCAAGCCAAGAGGTTACAACCCTGGTAGAGCAGATGGAGACTTGGTGTCTAAGCAAACTGCAGCAAATCTGTGTGCTGAATGGAGAATTTTCTACTTTGCCAACAAAAAATGTGAAACAGAGAAGCCTGTCTTCTACTTAGGATGTCACTGTCTGAATCAAAGACACATGGAAGAACTCCCACCCCCTTTGGATTGAGTTTGCATTTATTTTCTAAGGAGAGAAATCATATCCAGTTATTTAACAAAATTATTTGAGCTCAGGATGGTTTTGTAAAGGACCCCCCACATAGGCAGAGGAGTGACTGAAGCACAGGAAAGAGTTTGGGTGTAAGGAAGACAATGAGCAAACTGATGTAGTGACCATTTAGGGGCTTTTAGAGATCTGTGGAGCTCAGATATCTAAATAATAGTTCAAACCAATTTAAATAGCAGTTAAACCCAAAAAAGCCTAAAGTCCCTTTTGATTTTAAACTCCCCTAGAGCTGACAGCTAATCAATTGTGCTGTGGCTTAGGCAATGGTACCCTGGTTCTAAATGTGGACGTGCATTGCATGTCCACCACCCGTGGCTGGTAACTTCCCAACGATTCATTATCTGGCTTCTTCTCATTTTTTCCTTAAGTTCTCTTTTATTTTGTTTTTTTTTCCACTCCCCCTATTAGTGAACTTCCATGAAATAAAAAAATTTAAAAAAAGGTCTCCTTTGGATGCAAATAAACCAAGAGGGTTGAATGGATTGCTGCTTTTATGGTAAGCTAGGTAGTTGCAAGGACCAGTTGCTAAAGTCCCTAGTATGTATATATATATATATACACACATATTAGGGAAACTGTCTTCACTGAGAGGGTGGTCAGGCTGAAACAGACTGCCCAGGAAAGTGGTGGAATCACAAAGCCTGGTAGTGTCCAAAAGGCATGTGAATATGACACCTGGGGACATGGGTTAGTGGTGAACACATTGGTGCTGGGACAGTGGCTGAACTCAATGATTTTTAAGGTCTTTTCCAACCTAAATATTTCTATTATGTGTGTGTGTGTATATATATATATATATATATA